>CM019063.1:127018848-127583848 GCA_009667805.1 Leptobrachium leishanense
CAGCATATGAATCCTCACACTGCTGGGCAGCACCTCTCTGCGGTATAATTAATGCAGCATATGAATCCACACACTGCTGGGAAGCGCCTCTCTGCGGTATAATTAATGCAGCATATGAATCCACACACTGCTGGGAAGCGCCTCTCTGCAGTATAATTAATGCAGCATATGAATCTGCACACTGCTGGGAAGCGCCTCTCTGCAGTATAATTAATGCAGCATATGAATCCGCACACTGCTGGGAAGCGCCTCTCTGCGGTATAATTAATGCAGCATATGAATCCACACACTGCTGGGAAGCGCCTCTCTGCTGTATAATTAGTGCAGCATATGAATCCACACACTGCTGGGAAGCGCCTCTCTGCAGTATAATTAATGCAGCATATGAATCTGCACACTGCTGGGAAGCGCCTCTCTGCAGTATAATTAATGCAGCATATGAATCTGCACACTGCTGGGAAGCGCCTCTCTGCAGTATAATTAATGCAGCATATGAATCCACACACTGCTGGGAAGCGCCTCTCTGCAGTATAATTAATGCAGCACATGAATTCACACACTGCTGGGAAGCGCCTCTCTGCAGTATAATTAGTGCAGCATATGAATCCACACACTGCTGGGAAGCGCCTCTCTGCAGTATAATTAATGCAGCATATGAATCCACACACTGCTGGGCAGCACCTCTCTGCAGTATAATTAATGCAGCATATAAATCCTCACACTGCCGGGCAGCTCCTCTACAGAATAATGCAGCATATGAATCCACACTCTTCCGGGCAGCACCTTTGCAGTATAATTACTGCAGCATAAAACGAAAAACCAATTGAACTGAATGACCCGAATCACCGAAATAATCCAAACGCCGAAATGACCCGAATCACCGAATCGACCAGATTTATCGACTCGACCCGATATTTCGAATCATCCAAATTATCGAATCGAATGACTTGAAATTTGAAATCGTTCCGAAATTTCGTGTAGTCGACATTTCGGATTCGGGATGCTCTCGGAAGCATGAAAATAGTAAATTTCGTCCGAAAATCGATTCGGTACGAAACGAGTTGCACATCCCTATATTTCACCATCTAGCTGTGTCATATTTCCACTTCACATTATCTGCTGGTTACAATGCTGTTTCCTAGTCCATTTCTGTATCCTTTAAGTCAGTGCCTGGCCTCCCTCCTGTAAATAAAGCATGTTTATATGTATTTTCATGCAGATCAGCTGTAATCTGGCTAAAAATCAAGTCACGCTCATCATATCAATGTTTGCAAATGCTGATTACCTGGTACACAACATGTCAGCAGTTTAAAAATAATAATAATGAAATAACTTTTTGTAATGGCAGCCACTGATTGGAAGTGGACTTTTCTATTAATCCAGTTGTTCTGGCTGTGCGGTGTTATTGTATATAGACAATGCCGTGGCGTATACATTCCTATACATGCTCTGTAGTTGTTCAGAAAACAGCTAGCATATTGAATAAAACACCTCAGCTGGGGCCCACGCCATGCATTTTTTCCAATCCAAGCCTCCATCTGATGCAATTTTCGAATCCCTCGAATTTCCTGATTTTCAAGTACTCCAGCCGCAGCGGAAAATCAACTTAACTTCCCATGGGTTTTAGGCCAGTGTCAGTCAAGCATTTTTCAGAGCGTAAGGAACGTCTGTGAGAGTGGACGCTCATTCCACTTTGACACCCGTTTGGCCGCCTCGCTGAGCGCACTCAGTGCTGCAAAACTCGATCCTCCTATGGAGGATTGTGCTTTGCAGCCCTGTCGAATGAGCGTTGTAGCGATGCGACAAGGAGGCTTTCAGCATGTCCACTGTACTGCATGCAATTCGTGCGCATGCTACAGCATGTGGCCGGCCCCGTCGGAATGTCACAACACTGCGATGTACGTCGGGAGCAGTGGCGTAGCGTGGGGGGGCCTCGGGGGCGGTCGCCCCGGGCGCAATTTTCTTAGGGGGCGCAAAATTTAAAAAGAAATTTGAACCACTAATATTTTCCAGCAGGGATCAGCAAGGTGTCCACCAGTTTTGGCCACACCAGCGGTGACCCAGTGTCCAGAAGGGAGGACTAGGACAGAAAATTCTGGTCCTATCCTGACTCCTCCTTAACACTGACATGAGTCACATGAAGCTGCTCAGCTTTATTCAAAGGAACACCCTATACCACGCTTGTCAGCCCCTCTTGAAGCCCCTTTCCAACCCCCCCTGCCGCTGGCAGCCCTGCAGCCGCTGAACAGGAAGGACGGAGGGAGGCGCCTGCTCTGCAGTACATATAAAATCTGGTCTCCACTAAGCCCCCTGGACAGCTCCCCCCCCGGGCCACTAACAACTCCACACAGGTAGGCGACACTGTGTGACTCCAGAGCAGCATGACCACCACACAGTGAAGGGGTACTGCGGGTACAGGGAGAGGATGACTGGAGGTTCGGGGCAGCATGACCATTACACATTAAGGGGATACTGGGAGAGAGTGACTGGGGATACTTGGATAGAGAGAGCGAGTGACTGGGAGTACTGGGAGAAAGTGGGGGTACTTGGAGAGAGAAAGAGTGAAAGAGAGTGACTGGGGTACTGGGAGAGAGTAACTGGGGGTACTGGGAGGGAGCAACTGCGGGTACTGGAAGAGAGTGACTGGGGAGTACAGGGAGGGAGTGAGTGACTTGGGGGTACTGGGAGTGAGTGGGGGTACTGGGAGAAAGTGGGGGATACTGGGAGAGAAAAAGAGAGAGAGTGACTGGGGTACTGGGAGAGAGTGAGTGACTGGGGTACTGGGAGGGAGCGACTGGGGGTACTGGGAGAGTGTGAGTGACTGGGGTACAGGGAGGGAGTGAGTGATTGGGGGCTACTGGGAGAAAGTGGGGGTACTTGGAGAGAAAAAGAGAGAGAGAGTGATTGGGGTACTGGGAGAATAAATGACTGGGGGTACTGGGAGGGAGTGACTGGGGGTACTGGGGAGATGACTGGGGTTACCGGGAGGGAGTGACTGGGGGTACTGGGAGAGATAGAGAGTAACTGGGGTACTTGGAGAGAGAGACTGGGGGTCCTGAGAAAAAGTAGGGGTACTGAGAGTGACTGGGAGGGAGTGACTGGGGTACTTAGAGAGTGGCTGGGGGTATTGGGATAAAGTGGGGGTACTGAGAAAGTGACTGGGGGTACTGGGAGAGAGTGACTGGGGTACATGGAGATAGAGGGACTGGGGTTATTGGGAGAAAGTGGGGGTACTGAGAGTGACTGGGTATAGTGTGAGTGGAACTATGCTAGGGTATACTGGCACAGGGTGACTGGTAGCAGTGGCATAGCGTGGGGGGGCATGTGTGTTTCATTTTTTTATAATATCAGTATTTTGTTAATATACAAAACATGTGCTTGTGGGGTGAGGGGGTCAATACTCTACTGGTAGAATGGAATTAGGGTGTGTTACCATGTCCACAGGTTGGGGGGCGCACAATTCTTGCCTTGCCCCGGGCGCTGACAACCCACGCTACGCCACTGGTCGGGAGGCAAGGCAATACATGCGCACATAGTGCGCTCGTCTGACACTGGCCTTAGCAACCGGATTTATTTTTATAAAACAAACCTAATAATAAAATGCATTTCAATAGCATGACACAGGTAAGGACAAGGGGCTTGGTGTGCTCAGTTTCTTTAGGGGGTAATATATATGTATATTACTTGCTTGCGTTGTGGTGGAGGACAAAAAATGAGATAAAAAGCCTTCACACAATATCCAATAAGGTTTATTATTGCAGAAGCCACTTGCACATCACAGCAATTCAAAGAACTACATCACAGAGCCCTTGTGCTGCATTCCCCATATGCAGCAAGGAACTCTGGGTAAGACATGCAAATGACATCTGTCTCACTTTTTCTGCATCCTGTGTCTGTTTTCACACAGAACCCCTTCAATCAATGCCATGCCATACTAGATGGTTTTTTTTGTTTTTTTTTAGCAGAGATCAGGTTTATGACCAGGTGCATAAACCTGATCTCTGCTAAAAAAAAAAATGTCTTACATCTTGCATGTCTTACCCAGAGTTCCTTGCTGCATATGGGGAATGTAGTACAGGAGCTCTGTGATGCAGTTCATTGAATTGCTGTGATGTGCAAATGGCTTCTGCAATCATAAACCTTATTGGATATTGCGTGGAGGCTTTTTATCTCATTTTGTGCCCTCCACCACAACCCAAATAAGTACACACTGCCTGGCCAAAAAAGTCACACACTCTAATATTTCGTTGGACTGCCTCTTGCGGTGATTACGTCCCGCATTCACCGTGGCATCATTTTGATAAGTTTATGCGATGTCAAAACATTAATTTCTGTCCAGAGTTACATTAATTTGCCACCACAGGCTTGTATTGATGATGGGATGGTCGGAGCAATGCACATCCCGAACATTCTCAATGGGGTTAAGGTCTGGACTTTGTGGCGGCCAATCCATATGTTAAAATGATGTCTCGTGCTCCCTGAACCACTCTTGCACAATTTGAGCCCGCAGAATCCTGGAATTGTCATCTTGGAAAATGCCCGCACCATCAGAGAAGAAAAAGATTCACTGACTGAAAAACCTGGTCATTCAGTATATTCAGGTAGTCAGCTGACTGCATTTCAGCCACTTGAAACATATTAATTACTGCATTAACCCTGTCAGGGTGGCACCTGGCGCGGGCCATGGTGCGACCCAAAGTTCAGAAGGGTCTGAATCCAATATGCAGGGAAACCCACACGTCAGTGCCTTGGTGGAAGCGGATACTGGGTGATACCAGAGCGCAGTACAATGGGATTAGACAGGAGAGTGGTCAATAGGATGTCTGAGGATTAGCACAAAGCGATGGTCGGTGGGCAAAGCAGAGGGTTCTGGTACATGGAGAATCAATGAGCATGCAGAATAAACGTCTGAACAGATCAGGGATATAGACCAATACTGAGGTAAGGCACATAGGAGGGAGAGGTTCTTTATGGACAGACAGGGGGTGTGGTTGTGTGTGTGCTTGATTTATTAACCCCTCTCAGTGCCGGTAGGTAGTGCTGACCACGAGGGCAGCACCTTTCATGGAGCTGATGCATCAGCATTCAGCAGGCATGGTTCCTGACAAACCCTTTACCGCTGGGTGGGTTGTACCCAGTAGGAGGGTGTTAATACTGGCAGGGCGTACTAGTATGCCCCACGCCTCGACCACTGTGGTACCCCCCTCTGGCCCGCAAAAGCAGCTGACATGTGGCACGTGTCATTGGCTGTAGGGAGATGGACAGAATGCAGGCCATCCAGCGGCCACGAATAACGAGCACCAACTGGCAGGTGGGCCTGTCCTGGGCTGTAGACACCAGCGGGCATGCTATGCCACCCCACGGCGTTGAATCCCACCTTCCGCGGGGACAGCATAGTAACCCCATGGCGTAAAAGGGTTAATTAGCCAATGGATGGCTCACATCTAATTGCTTAGTTAAATCCAGGTGGTGACTTTTTTTTTGGCCAGGCAGTGTATATTTATTTATAAAGTATTTTACCAGGAAGGATACATTGAGATTTCTCTCGTTTTCAGGTATGTCCTGGGTTCAAGAACATTGGAATGTTACAGTCGTTACAGAAATACAAAGTAATACAATGCATGTATATTTGCATGTACCCATTGTTATCTAGGCTCTTTTAATAGTTACTGTCATGTATGTTGGTGACATGGATAGGCTCACAGTATTATTAATAAAGAGATTTGTTTTTTTTGTTCTGCTTTTGTTAGTATAAATTTGTAATCTACACAATCTCCAGTTGAGTTTTATCACATCATTACATGGAAAAGCACATTTGTACATGCGGATGAGCCTGAGGTCGGAATGTCAGCTGGTGTAGAGGATTATGGGATAGTCAGGGGTGTAACCATGCATTGGTCGCCTCGGCCTGGGCCTAGGGCAACAAATTAGATGGGCAAGGACATATCTCCACATTCATCCACCTGCAGTAAAACTATTATTAAAGCTGTGACATCTCTTTGGATACTAAGTGGTTTTCCTCTGGGTTTCCTGACACCTAAAAAAACCCATGGGCGCTTATTCTGGAGAAGAAATGGGAGTACAAAATCTCAAATTTATCACGCTGTAGTTCTCACAGATCTGCGCAAGGAGTGTTTCTCTCTTTTCTGTCTTCCACTACATGATCCTGGTTAAAACAGCTCAAAGAAGGTGGGGGTCACCTGAGAAATTGGAAGACAATTTACCCACATGCCTGGACCCACTTAGAGCCAGTGATAAGGCTCTAGATTTGTGAGTGGGAGATTATTTGTATTATTACACCAATTGTAACCTATGGTATCACACTATTATTGTTTATCTTTTCCTATTGTGGAGAAGTAGGTACTGCGGACACAGCAACGTGGGTTTTCTAAGCGTCTTTTATTTGCAGCAGCAAAGGGGTTTTCCACAAACAGAGAAAATAAACAACAAAAAAAAGAAATCCTACTCCCTTTTGGGAGGCTACCTGACAATAAACGAACCTGTCTACTCCTGGGCCCACTAAACGGGTTCCCCCAGTAAAACAAAACACGCTTTCCAATATAAGCGATTCCTTACTTTTTTCCACCACAGTCTCCAACTCCTTCCTCCTTCTGTCTCCAAACCCCTCAATGAACTGGAAGGAACTGAGACTTCTTATAGGGAAGGGTGGGGCAGCTGTGGTAAATGAGCAATCATTCAGTTAACCCTGAACTGGGAAGGTGGCTACTTCCAGCCGTCTACTCAGGTACCGGCCCTCACATAGCCTGCCCCGAGTGAACCCGTCACACAACCCCCTCCCCAGCGCAACACCAGGGTGAGAAGCGTCCATAGCGGAGAGCCCATGGGCCCGAGACAGCGCATCGGCGTTGCCGTGGAGAAGGCCCGCTCTGTGCTGCACCACAAACTTGAAGGGCTGTAAGGAGAGGAACCACCGAAGGATCCGGGAATTGCGGTCCCGGTTACTGTGCATCCACCTCAGAGGGGCGTGGTCGGTGACCAGGGTAAACTGCCTGCCCAGTAAATAGTACCGTAGCATCTCTGTGGCCCATTTAATCGCCAGACACTCCTTCTCGATCACGGCATAGCGTTGTTCCCGGGGCAGCAGTTTCCTGCTCAGGTAAAATACCGGATGCTCCTCACCATCCACATACTGCGAGAGCACAGCCCCCAAACCAACCTCTGAGGCACCCGTCTGCAGGAAGAACTCAGTCCCGAAGTCCGGTGCCACGAGGATGGGCCGGTCACATAACGCAGAGCGCAGATCGCCAAAGGCCTCCTCAGCCTTACCGTCTCATCTCACCATATCGGGGCTTTTGCCTTTAATAAGGTCGGTTAGCGGCGCCGCCCTAGTCGCAAAATGGGGTATGAATCGGCGGTAGTAGCCGACAATCCCTAGGAAGGCCCTCACCTGTTTTTTCCTAAGAGGTTGAGGCCAACTCCGTATTGCCTCCACCTTATGGACTTGGGGTTTCACCGATCCCCTCCCAACCACATAGCCCAAGTACTTAGCCTCCGCCAGCCCAATAAAACACTTGGGGGGGTTGGCTGTTAGACCGGTCCTTCTGAACGTGTCGAGCACCGCCTCAACCTTCGGCAGATGGGACTCCCAATCCGTGCTATGGATGATGACGTCATCCAGGTATGCCGCAGCGTACTGGACGTGAGGCCTGAGCAGCTTGTCCATGAGCCGCTGGAAGGTGGCTGGGGCTCCATGAAGGCCAAAGGGCATAATTCTGTAATGAAATAACCCGTCTGGGGTGGCAAAGGCGGTTTTCTCCCTGGCCCTTCTGGTTAGGGGTATCCCTACCCTTTCGTCAAATCAAGAGTCGAGAGGTATCTGGCTTTTGCCAATCTCTCTACCAGCTCATCCACACGGGCATGGGATAGGCATCAAACTTGCTGATTTCATTCAACTTCCTGAAGTCGTTACAAAATCTGGTAGAGCCGTCTGGCTTTGGCACCAAAACGATGGGGCTGGACCAATTACTGTGGGATGGCTCAATGACCCCAAGCTCTAGCATTTTCTTGACTTCTAGACTGACTGCCTCTCTTTTGGCTTCCGGTATCCGGTAGGGTTTCAGTCTAATCGCTACACCGGGTTCGGTCACAATGTCGTGAAACACGTCATGTGTTCTACCTGGTATTGGTGAGAACACATCCCTATTCCTCTCGACCATTCGGTTGACTTCCTCTACCTGGCAGGGAGTCAGCTCAGGGGAAATAACCACCCTAGGCTCTGGGGCCTGAGGACCGGACTGGGCATGGCCGGTCTGGGACACGCAGGCCTCTCTGTCTTGCCATGGCTTCAGGAGATTGACATGGTAGATCTGCTCCTTCTTCCGGCGGTCAGGCTGCCTAATCCTGTAGTTGACAGGGCCTGTCTGTTCCAGGACCTCATATGGTCCTTGCCAATGAGCCAGAAGTTTGCTTTCTGCAGTTGGAACCAGTACCATCACCCTGTCCCCCTGCGAGAACTGTCTTGCGGTGGCCTTCTGGTTATAGATACGGGATTGGGTCTCCTGTGCCTTTTCCATATGCTGACGTACCAGGGGGATAACCCGAGCCATCCGCTCGCGTATGCTTACAACATATTGTATCGGGTTGGTTCCGGTCACTCCCTGCTCCTCCCACGTTTCCCTTAGTATGTCCAGCAGACCACGTGGGTGCCTGCCATATAGGAGTTCGAACGGAGAGAAGCGGGTCGAGCTCTGGGGAATCTCACGTATAGCAAACAACAAGTAGGGCAATAACATGTCCCAGTCCTTTCCTTCCCTGCTAACAACCTTCCTCAGCATCCCCTTTAGGGTGCGGTTGAACCGCTCGACAAGCACATCCGTCTGCGGGTGATACACGGAGGTCTTTAGCGCCTGTATCTTTAACAAGTGACACAGCTCTTTCATCAGACGGGAAACAAATGGAGTACCCTGATCGGTCAGGATCTCTTTCGGGATGCCCACTCGTGCGAATACCTGAACCAACTCTCAGGCAATGTTCATTGCATTTGCTTTGCGCAAGGGAACGGCTTCAGGATACCGGGTGGCATAGTCCAGGATCACCAATATGTAATGGTGTCCACGTGCAGACTTTTCCAACGGACCTACAATGTCCATTGCGATCCTTTCAAAGGGGACATCAATGACCGGGAGGGGTATGAGAGGGGCTCTCAAGTGTGGCTTAGGAGATGCCAACTGACATTCGGGGCATGAGGCACAGTACCGTTTCACCGCTTCATAAACCCCCGGCCAGAAGAACCTGTGCAGGACCCGCTCCTGGGTCTTCTCAACCCCTAATTGCCCTCCTAGCACATGGGAATGAGCGAAGTCGAGTACCTTTCTGGTCTGAGAGGACGGAACCACCAACTGTTCAATTTCCTGACCTCCCTCCATAATGACCCGGTACAACAGATCACTCTTCAAAATAAAGTACGGATAACTCTTTATTGCCCCTTCCACCGGCACCCCGTTCACCTCAATCACCCTGCTTCTCGCAGTCTGCAACAAAGGATCACTAGCTTGGTCGTTCCCAAAAACAGTGTTCCCGGAAATCCCTCCCCCTGAGTCATTCCCATCGGAGGTAGAGCCCCCCAGAGTTAGGAGCCTCCTTCACCTCCTCACTCGTATGTGTTACGGGGACCCCCAATTCTGTCTTCTCTGTCACCTGGGTGGCCACCCCCTTTCGAGATCTTTTGGCCGGGGTGTTCACCAGAGCCTCAGCCCGAGCTCTGGAAAAGCCGTGCTTGGCTTCTCGCCTCTCTCTGCGTGTTTTCCGGGGTTTAGGAGGTTTCTGACAAAATACCGTATCGTGGAATGGGAACATCTCGGTGATGTCGTTAGTACCCTCATCAAGGTCGGCAGTGGCCGTACCAACGGATAACCCCTGCAATATGGTCTGAAAGTCCGGGAAATCCCTCCCTAAGACAAGGGAATAGGGTAACTTGGGTACCACCACAGCTGGGACAGCCCGTACCCTCGCCCCCACAGAGACAGCGACTAGCGCCGTGGGATAACGAATGGTACTACCATGTACACACAACACTCCCACAGTCTTATCTTTCTGTAAGTTGGCCCGGCCCACCAGTTTGCCTGACACCAAGGTTATGGCACTACCGGAGTCCGCAAGTGCCACTGCCGGTAGTCCGTTCAGCAGGACGGGCACTCGAAAAGTCTGAGTCCCTTCCACCAGGCCAGTCAGACATATCAGTCCGCAGAAATTCCGGGGGTCCTCACCCAGCCCACACTGCATGGGCTCGGACGTGTTAGGACACCTGGCTCTAATATTTCCCAGTTCGCCACACTCAAAGCACTGTATCGAGTTCCTTTGCGGCTCATTCCCTCTTCGAAAAGTGTCGCTGTGGTCTGAGTAACGCACTGGACCCCCAGGTGCTGGCAGGATTGCCGACCCGTTTGACCTGGTTGTGGAGCCGAAGACTTTTTGAGGCTGCTCCTTTCTATGGGTGGGGATGCTCCCCACAACGACTTTTGGAGACCTCCTGGGCGAGTCCTCGAAGTTTTTGGCAGCCAGGTAGCGCTCTACTTGGGCCACCATGTCATCATAGGTACCCGGGTTCCCTTGTCCCACCCATTCACGGAGGCTGCGTGGGAGTCCGCGTAGGAACTTATCCAACACCAGGGTTTCCACTATCTGCGTGGGGCTTTGGTGCTCAGGTTGGAGCCACTTCCGAGCCAAATGCATTAGGTCGAACATCTGTGTCCGGGGTGGTGTCTTCTCCTCATACGTCCAGTTAGAGAAGCGCCGCGCTCTCACAGCTTTGGTTACTCCGAACCGGGCCAAGATTTCGGCCTTTAAAAGTTTATAGTCCGTAGCCTGGACTTCCTCCAGGTCATAGTAGGCCTTTTGGGCCTCTCCAATCAGGAAGGGTGCGATAATCCCCGCCCACTTGTCTGCAGGCCAGGCCTCCCGGGTAGCAGTGCGCTCAAAGGCACGGAGGTATGCTTCCACGTCATTTTCAGGCAACATCTTCTGAAGGTAGCAACTAGCTTGAATCCTGGTTTCCTGGCAAGGGGGTGCTTGCGTCGCCAAACTTCGTACTGTTGCTTTAAGCAGCTCGTGGTCAGCTTTCTGGGCCTCCATCACGGCCCCAATCTGTGCCTGTATTAGGCGGTTGCTCTCCTGCTGCGTTGCCGTGGCACTTACCAGTGCTTTTAATAAGTCCTCCATTGTAACTGTGGGTTCTGTACCCTTGTTGCTACTGCCAGCGCACAGCAGGTACAAAATCCCACCGCTGCCACCACTTGTGGAGAAGTAGGTACTGCGGACACAGCAACGTGGGTTTTCTAAGCGTCTTTTATTTGCAGCAGCAAAGGGGTTTTCCACAAACAGAGAAAATAAACAACAAAAAAAAGAAATCCTACTCCCTTTTGGGAGGCTACCTGACAATAGACGAACCTGTCTACTCCTGGGCCCACTAAACGGGTTCCCCCAGTAAAACAAAACACGCTTTCCAATATAAGCGATTCCTTACTTTTTTCCACCACAGTCTCCAACTCCTTCCTCCTTCTGTCTCCAAACCCCTCAATGAACTGGAAGGAACTGAGACTTCTTATAGGGAAGGGTGGGGCAGCTGTGGTAAATGAGCAATCGTTCAGTTAACCCTGAACTGGGAAGGTGGCTACTTCCAACCGTCTACTCAGGTACCGGCCCTCACATAGCCTGCCCCGAGTGAACCCGTCACACTATGTACATGCGAGATCCCAGGACCCCGGAAAGCATTGTTTGCGCCGATTCAGGTTATATATTTTACGAAACAAAATTAGTTACGAAATTCCGAAAACTAAATGATTTAAAAACGTAAGGAAACTAAACTAAATGAAACAAATTTTTCAGCCATGCACATCCCTAATTGCAAGGGATGCTGTGCAACCCATATTATTGACTTTGCAGGGGACATGGACGTCAGTGCACACAGTGGCGCACCATTTATTTCTCCATTTTCATTATTTTGTCTAATTCATGTGAGGGAGCTGGGAAGAGGGATAAGAGTCTGTCAAACCCCCTATAGACATCAGTGTCCACCTTCCCTGTTGGTTCACCAGTTGTAAACGAAAGGATCTCATTTCTACACCCGTGTAAAGGAGGAGGTGAGAGTAGAGGGACGTAAAGGGAATTTAGAAAATGGTTAAAGTCAAGTAAGTTCAATTAACTTCTTGTTAAGCCCCTGTAGGACATGGTCAGTGATAAAACTTTATTGATAAATAATAAATAACAGTTTTGCAGAAGTGATGGGAAGTTCAGCCAATCCACCCATACTGCAAAGCCAAAGATCCATGCAGCATGGAAGTCATATTCTCTTCCATCTCACACACATTGCCCAGGATGAACTGTGTACACAGCATGTTGATCTTTCTCCATAGGAACTTTGTCACCCACGCCTGTTCTATAATCACACATTGTTTATTCATCAAACATAGAGAATGGGGGTATTACGGAATGCAAATTGCTCTTTGTGGGCCAAGATGGCTGTGTCAAATTTGAAGAAAAAAAAAAAGTCTCCTAGGACAAATCTAGTTTTAGCTTGGCTATATTGAGCTGAAATTTCCAAAATAATTCAGTGTTTAGTGAAGAAACCCTAGGGATAGGAACCTTTGACCTCAAATTTTTTTTTTTTTTTTTTTTTTTTTATTTCAAAGTTTTTATTTTGCAACAAGTCATCCATACAATAGACATAGAAAGTATGTAACAATATTCAGCAAGGGAACAAAAGGGACACTCAGATGTATAGGTCAGCAGAATCAGAGAGGAGGTGGATTACAGGCCATTGGGAACCCCCAAAAAAAAAAAAAAAAAAGATAAAGGGGGGTGGGGTGGGGGATGGGGCTGGCAGCAAAAGCCACATCTGTGACGTTCCTGGCGCACTCCCTAGGGAGGCCATGGAAGAACAGTGTCACGGGGCCCGGGAGCCTGAGGGCCAAGTATGGCAAACAGGGCCATGGTGAATGCCACAATGGCGCACCTCAAAGCCACCCGAAAAATGCCGCCATAAAATAAAATAAAAAAAAAAAAAAAAAAAAAATAAATAAATAAAAACATATATAAAATAGGAAAAATAAAATAAAAAAAAATTGAAGGGGGCCATTAATAAGTCAGCAGGGAACCACCTCTCTGTAAAACAAGGTCCATAAAAGAGTGTCCAAAGGAAAAGGAGAGTCCTCAAAGAGTGTCTCTGAATAGGTTAATATCGGGGGGAGGGGGTGTGGGGTATCTATCTTGATGAGGGTAACAACTATAAAGAAGGTACGAAGTTCATGTCAAGGGGGGAGGGGTGCAGGGTCCCAAGGAAGGGAGACCATCTCCGCACGGGGGGGTCTCATCAAGGGGTCATCAGAAGGTGATGAACCGGAGGGGGGAACTCAGCGGGTCAGATCAAGCCAGGGTCAAAAAACAGCAGGGAGGCGGTAAGTCGTCGAGATAAGTCCCCTCATCCCGTGTCCAATGGGAACGTGAAGCAAGGGTCTTCCACAGATCTACGTAGGTTGCCCCAAACACTGCTGGCCTCCGGTAACCAGGTCTCTCCATCCGCCGCATCGGGTACTGCCCAGAGGTCTGGCCGTTCAGTGAAAGAGACATCACGGAGAGGAGCTGCCAAGGCAGCGGGACACAAGGCACTGCCAGCACCGTCCTCGGCCACATCCAACAAGCAGCCGTCATAGGGCTCCATCGGGCAGAGGAGCAGAGAGTCAGGAGGCTCCCTCTGGCCACGAGGGAAGGCAAGCCCTCCGTCCTCCACCGCCCCCGGGACCGCAGGTAAGACCGCCACTGACAGCCGTAAGACCCCTCCAGGCAACTCCTCACCACCAGATGCGGGATGAACCTCCGACTCTCCATCCACCATCAGGACAGGGCACCTCTCCCCCCGCTTCATCATAGCACTGAAATCCTGCTCGATCATCAAAGTGGCATCTGGGGTACTCCGCAGTAACGCCAGTAAGCAACGGACATCACCCTTGGTCAGTGGCTGGTTATCGTCGGCTCCTCCCAGCAAGAAAGGAAACCGCCCGGGCTCCAAAAGCTCCGCTAGGCCCGAATATCTGGCCCTCGTGTCATCAGGGGGAGGGAGACTGTCACACCGCCGAGCTCCATCTGGTCCACCTGTCCCCGGCATAGGGACATACATATCAGCCAGACACCGTGGGCTCTCCATTACCTCAGCCAGCATCAGGTGTCCCCCTCAAGGTGGGCAGTGTGGAGCAGATCCGCCTTGTACCCGGGAGAAGGCCCCAAAATGGCTGCCGGCCAGAATCTCAGGCCGAAAAAGGCGGGCGCCCTCGGCTCAAAATCAGGCCCTGGCCCCAGAGGACAGCAAGAACGGTGGGGAAGTCAGCCAGGAAGCCTCAGGACCGAGGTAAGAGCGATAGGACAGCTGGATGGGCAAATTAATGCCCAAAAGTCTAATTCGGGACAGGAGCCCCAGCACTCTGCGTCCTCTCACCTCGGCAGTTAGCCACGCCCCCATCGACCTCAAATTTGAGATAGACATGTGTAACACCATGATACAGCGTGACTAGAAGTCAAAGAACCTTACCATTCCTCCTTTCCTGTACACAGAGGTTCCATCAGTTTTCTCAAACATCTATTAGTCTGTTCTTTTTTAACCAATTAAATGCCCTACAGTCTCGCACTATTTACATACAAAAAGAAAGCTAAAATAGCATTGCTGAACTGATGTTATCTTTTATCTTTTTAATATTTATTGGACATTGTTAGTATAATGGGATTATCACACCAGCGATTCCTAACTCAAGAAGAGGGCCTTAAATAAAATACTATGGGCAATATTTTAAAGTTGGTGCCAACTTAGCCAGAGCTGTTGTAAGTTTGCAACAGCTCTGGTTAAGTTAGCACAAACTTTGGAATTTGGCCTTATGTTCATTTGAACTGATCTCCTTTGATTTTCTTTATTTGAATACAGTCGAATATACATCGAGTTTCAAAAAATCAACAGGTTTTATGGAATATGTGGTAGCTACATTAGCAGGATTATTCAAAGAGCACCGAAATGTCACTGACATTTTGGTGCCGTCTTCTTCCCCGGGCTTCCCTGCAATTCGGAGAATCACAGTTCGCCACCCTGCGGTGTATTCAGCAAGCTGCAGGGTCCCCGTAGTGCAGAGAAAACGCTGCAAACCCGCCAAACAGTCACCGAACACTCACCGAAAACCCACAGAAACTGCTGCAAAAACCACGCCAAACACACCAGAAAAAGCCGCCGATTACAGCGCAGAGCAGCCGCCGGAAAAAGTCGACAAGCAGATTAACGGGGTAAAAAAAAAAAAACAGTACGCTTGAAAGTTTTAAAATTTAAATGCTGTTCGCAAAAAACCTACTGAACGAAAATGTCTGGGATTTACGCATAAAATCCAATGAATGATAATAAAAAGGGCTGTTAATCCCTTCGCTGCGGATGACGTGTGGGGAACGTCCTCATTGACTCACGCTATATGCGGAGGACGTTCTCCACACGTCATCCGCAAGCGGGAGCCCTGGCGGAGATACACACCTCTCTGTCCAGGGTCCCACAGCGTTCTGACTTCAGCATCCTCAGACGCTGAAGTTAAGCCCCTCCTGACGTCAATGACATCATCGCGCCATGATGTAAGGCCTAATTTAAGCTGGAGCCGGAAGAATGACTATGTGAGGTTGGGCAATGGGTCAAGAAAATTTGTTACCCTGTCACTTTACCATCGTGCCACAATCTCTTTACTTCGGCCTTTCAAATGAGTGCCTCCTCGGTGCGTACCTTCCTCCTACCCTAAAAACCTCCTTAACACAACTGGGGATTCTAATAGTTCTGTATAAAGTTGATCAATGAGTGTCATTGCCTAGTTTCATGAGGCGACGACAAAAATAATTACATGCACCTTTTCATTAGATTCACGAGGAAACATTCCCATTGTGTGTGCGACGTGGATCCACATAAATTCCCTGCCTGGTCTCTCAGTCTTCATTTATGATGGAGAGTTCACACATATCTTACAGTTCAGGCTGGGGTCAGACGAGCTGTGGTAGGAGCGGAAGGAATGTGCGTGATGGTGGACGTTCCTTCCACTCGACACTTGTCTGGCCGCCTTGCTGAACGCAGTTAGTGCACTCAGCGCTGCAAGGCTCGATCCTCCTATGTTGGAACGCGCTTTGCAACCCTGTCAACGGAAGTCCTAGCGCTTAGACCTCGAGGCCTGCTGCACAGACGCAGCACGGCCGCTGTTGCGCGCAATCCGTGCACACGCAACGGCGAGTGGCCGTCCCGTTGCAGCGTCACAACGCTGCGACGGATGTTCCCGGAAAGCACGTCAGTACGGGCACACTGACCGACACTGGCGCTCGTCTGAACCCAGCCTCAGGGATTCACTTTTTTTTGTGGGTCTGTCCGACAACTAAATGGTTTTTTTGAACTACAGAATTTGGACGTTTGAAAAGTTCAGGCACACAAAGCCCTGATTCACAATGTGTTTGGTCTGACCTCATACAGAAGCGCTCAACTCCATGTTCATATTCTGTCTCGCCGGGCATGTTTTACAGTCACTGTGAGGGAGGTTCTCCATAAATGCTGCTATAAGAAACACACTGGTACACCGTTAATGAAACAGAAGGCCATTTATGACCCATTACTCAGATACAATTAGGGGCCTCAGAAATATCTGCACACGCAATTCATGGGGCTGAAATGTCTCAGCACTGAAGGGGTTAAAATTAGTTTAATAACTCAAGTTATTCTACAGACTCTATCAACTTTATTTCCGTCCTTCCCTATTTGTTAACATCTCCTCTCGCTGCTCACCACTAACATTTTCATATTCGTTTCCTCATTTCTTTTCTCCTCTCCATAAACTGTTACTAATTGTTGAGGCCTCAGCGTTTCACAATAAACTGTATCCTCTCAACAAACACTAGAACAATGTAGACATTTACAAGCTCTAAACAAAGTGTCACATCTGTAACATGAGACAACCAGTGCCTTACAGGAAGTTCTGAGTGTTTCAGGTCATTTCATCAGATTTTAAATACTCATTTTATATTCTGAATCCATATATTATATGACTACACTTTCTCTGGAGGCTCCAAAGTTAACTCTTACATTGTGTGTACCATTTTGGTTTACCACTTATTTCATATGAAGGAGTTTCTGAAGCTTTTGATCCAGAAGGGATAATGTTTGCTTTGCACTACCTAGTAAATTATTCTTTGATGGCCCATTCTGCCCCTCAGCATCCCAGAGACCATCCCCATCCTCTGCTAACACTATACAGAAATATTGTAGGCCAAACTTCTAACAGAAATACCCGGATAGAGCGGTTTAGCCTCCAGTACAAACCTAAACCCTCGCTGGTCCCCTGGCGATTCAAGACAGACCCCACATCCCATCTTCATCCCTGCTGGTCCAAGCTGCCTCTGACCTGAGAATAGTTGAATTTGTCAGCCCAATACACATACATCTGGTGCAAAGGCAGTGGGTGTGTGCACCACCAAATGCAACCCAAACATCTGAAATGATAGCAGGTGTGGATGTATCAAGTGCATTACCTGGTGCACACCTTGTACATGCGGTATGCAGACGGAAGAATACACTCTCCAAGGGTATGGGCCTAAAAAAATAAAGGTGGGAACTATCCAAGATTTCTGCCCCCACTTCTCCATTGATATGGTACTTACCCAACCCTTGACAAAGGTATTGCCAAAACATTGGGTACCTTGCTTCAGCCCTTTTTTTTTTTAGAAAGTATTTTACCAGGAAGGATACATTGAGATTTCTCTCATTTTCAAGTATGTCCTGGGTGGCGAGTATGTACCGTTAGGTGTCTTGCCCAAGGACACCTACTGGAGAGGTGCTCTTGCCGTGATCGAACCTGTATCTCCACAGTTTCTCTCCACGGTTATAGTGCAGTGATGTTACCTCTACTCCACTGGTTTATATTTTCTGTTATTCTTTGGTTTGACTAGTATATTTGGAGGTCAGATGTGTAGTTTTGTCTATGTGGATTCAGATTTACTTTCTGTCTATTCATGTTAATATATTCTTGATGTATTGTATTCTGTTTCCCATAAGTTATGTGCTGGTTACATATGTATATTGTATGTGAAGCTTTCACTGTATATTTTGTATTGATATTACTGGATTTATTTATTTGAGAATAAAAATATATATATTTTAGTATCTTTTGCGGTTGTGCCGTCTCATTTATTGTGTTTAGTTGTATATTGGGGCTGTGGAAGAGTCCTGTTTTGGATGTGCACCCGTATTAGTTTTATTCAGTGAGTAGAGTGTAACATTTAGTTACATACCCACCACCCCACACTCATATTTAAACATTAATATTATATTGAACAGTAAGCTGTGTTTTAATGAATCGTTAAGATTATTATAAACAATATCATATATTTCTAGTGACTTATTAAGAAAACATATGATTAAAACCTAATAAAAGTTTTTATTTGTGTGGGCCAAAATGAAACTCCATTGTCACTGAAAATACAATGCAGGAACTGCAATCCCATACATTCCTGCTTGATATGACTCTTGACACTCCCCACCTTTCATAGTAGCCAATCTATGACATATATGCCGAATACTCGTATGAAGAGCACCACTGATGAAGAGCACCGCTAATGAAGAGCACCGCTAATGAAGAGCACCGCTGATGAAGAGCACCACTGATGAAGAGCACCGCTGATGAAGAGCACCGCTGATGAAGAGCACCATGATGAAGAGCACCGCTGATGAAGAGCACCACTGATGAAGAGCACCGCTGATGAAGAGCACTGCTGATGGGCGTTGGACAAGTACCATGACTGATATAAGCTTCTGTTCATAACTGAATTGCTTGATGCAAAGGAGTATAGTGAAGAGGAAACAATATAACACATTAACTTATTTTTACATTCTGGATGAAAGAAAAAAGTTTAATAGAATACAACAATAACAAAAAGTGTAGGGCTATATTACAATCCAAGTGTTAAAAGACAACTTAACCCGTTTGCGTTTGGATTGTAATAGGCGGTAAACACTGTCAGGTATATTACACAAAGGAACTTTAAAATGGATGCCTGTAGCCATTTTGTTTTTAAAGACAGTTTCTTTTCTTTAAAATTTTCTCTAGGTTTAGAAATGAACGAGATTTTTTTACAGAGTTCATTCCTGGTGAAGTCTTTTATATTTTTTTAAGAAGTGCCAGACATGAAGGAACCTAGAATGTTTGTGTGTGATAAGGCTAGAGTTAAGTGCTAAGACGTGTCATAATTAAATTTATTGGTCTGTCTTAAGTTTTTAAAACAAAAGATATTTTGTCTTTTGGGTATAGGAATAAGAGTTAATATTCTCTAATATAGATTTATATTCACAAAATATATGTTTATAATCGAGGTATATTTTGTTATATTTACAGTAGGAAATATATACTCCAATAAATATTGTAGAAAGTATATAATTGGTAAATAATAAAAATTACTAAAGAATAGATTCTGTTGAGTTAACCAGAAAAGAATTTAGCTGATAGGACTCTGAGTAAGTAATTTCAAAAGGGAGTAGGAGACACAGTGTCTAATGACTGAGAGAGAGGTTCTTTGTTAAGTCAGACTGAACTTTTGACCCAAGATAAGAATATTAAAAAGAAATGGTGGAATTAATTAAGAAGTGCAATACTGCCCTCTAGAGGATAGTAAATATTATAATTGATATTAATAATATTGCCAGTGACGTCAAATTGGCTATAATAAGCGGCAATGTTATTTGCAAGTCAGTCGGAGATTCCAGCATTCAGACTCACACCGCAATGCATTCAGATGTCCAGTACACATGACACTCTGAGAGTCGGAGATTCCAGCATTCAGACTCACACTGCAATGCATTACACATGACCCTCTGAGAGTCCAAGATTCCAGCACTCAGACTCCCACCACGATGCAGGCAGATCCCAAGACATGAGGCAATCAAGATTCTCACCAAATTTCTGACTCTCACCAAATCTCTAACTCACATGCATTGATTATCTGATATCGATAATCTTCACATATTCCAAAACAAAGCATCACATAGAAAATTCCAAGACTTATCAACATCCAAATTGGACAGGTAATGTATGAAAAAAAAAGAATTAATGTAATTATATATATTTGTAGATATTCTTGCAACGTAGACTGAGATTTCTCAGATACTTGGGTTAGATCCAAATTCTAAGTATTTTCTATTCTGCAGATAGAAATATGAAGAAGTGGATATAAGGATTTATTCCTAAAAGAAATGTTGTAAGATTGATACCAATATATATTAAATTTGGAAATTACTGTGATTAAAATTAATAAGCAAGGAATTAAATAACTACAAAATAAAAAGCAAAAGATTAGAAATTTGATTCTCGAGATTAGGGGAGGATTCACTAAATAAGTTTTTATTTCTTATCATTAAATTAGCTCATCTTTTGTTGATCCATGTAGCATAGAGATATATATATATATATCTATAAGAGCTGGCTGGTTAAACATTGTTTGCTGGGAAATGCATGTTGTATTAAGCAGAAATGTTTATTAACCATTTGTGTAATAGTTACTAACTGATAAGGTAAATGATATTAATCATATATGCAGTTACTAACCGGAGATACATATATTGTGAAGCTAGTTTTTATATGCTGATGGATTGTGGTTTATAAATTGTTGTTTATGATATGAGATTTGAAACTTTTTTGTATACGTAATAAATATATATATATTTTTATCCGATTATTGATTATTGTATTTTTTAAAGCAAAACACAGACAATTAAAATAATTCAGGATAATTTCTAAGAAATATAAACGATTGATATTTGTGTCTCGTATAAGTTTCTTATGAAATAATAATCCCTGATATATTGGAGGCAACTGCCGAGGTAGGTCCAGTAAATCCAATATAGACATATTGGAGGCTTGGCTGATAAATCCAATATAAAACGTGTTGTATTCACGTGCAGAGATTATATCCGACAACACCGCAGCAAACGTTAATGCTCACGCAGGTGAGCGTTAACGTTTGCGTGAAGTTTGTAATTTAGCCGTAGGGTTTTCAGGCCAAATTCAATTTTGTCACTTCTATGGGTCAAAAATAACATTTCTGAATCAGGATTAGGTTTCACGATAAGGGATTCTTTGTATTGTCGAAAACACTTGTCATCTATAATGTTTCTCCAAACCAAGAAAGAATATGGATAATTAAAACACTTTAAAATATTTTATGTTACGTTTAGATTTGCATTGTACATTTTAAAGTAACACGGGTGAATGGATTAATATTTCACATACAGCCCCCCCAGTACCAAGAGGCTATTGAAGGATGTTTTTATTTTAGACCAGTGGTTGAAACGACATGTGGAATTTGGATTTGGAATGATGTGTTTATCTTAAAGATTAATATGTATGTAGTTAGGTATGTCCTTTGAAGCAATGATAATGGTTGAGTACAGTTTGCATAATTTGCAAATTACAAACACATTTACAGCAGTTTATAGTTTTCTGTATTGATTTTTTGGTTTCCCATTATATACTTCTGCACATTAAATCTTGTAATGATCATTGTCTGTTTGTAAACCATTGGACTTTGGCTTCTGTTACTTTTTCAATCTTCCTCAAGGTAGAAAATATAGAAAAATGTTTAAGCCAAACTACGGCAGGCTATTCCACTACATCAGGTATATACAACATATAATATATGTTTATCAGAAATCAAACAAATACACATACATAACAAGTGAAAAAAAAACCTTTTTAAAAATTAAGTGCTGTGGCTAGAATACTTAAAGTGAATACTGGAAGAGAGTTGACTGTTTTTTTTCATTTAGTTTCAGATTTTTTCGTTACGTCCTTTTTTTTGTTTCGGATCATTTTGTTACTTTTTTTTTTTAGTTTCCGGTGGTTCGGTATGTTACAGCGATTCGTATTTCGCACCGATCCAAAAATTCGAACGGTCCAGTATTTTTGTTTTTCGGGTCCATTTTGTTCTTATTGTTAATTCGGATTTCGGGATTAGTTTGTATTTCGTTTTTGTTAGTTATTTTGTTTTTATTAGTTATCAGAATGTGAAACGGATCAATTACTTAGATTAGGGTAAAAAAAAAAAAAAAGAAGATATGTAAGCCCCCTGTCCTTGCTGCTGGAAAATATTTCAGTTCCAAAGACAGCAGCCAGCACAACAAAATGAAAATACCGGCCAGTACTAAAATATTATACCAGCCGGTACTATAATAAAATGAAAATACCAGCCGTACTAAAATAAAATACAACCGGCCCCAAAATAAATTACAGCTGGTACTACAATAAAAATATCAGCAGGTACTACAATGAAAATAACAGCCAGTGATAAAATAAAAATAAAATACAGCCGTTACCAAAATAATCCCATAGTTTGCAATATAAAAAATATTCCCTGTTTTTATTAAATATTTAATCAACTGTTTATTCTTTTCCCTTGCAGCAAAAAGTCTATTTATTTTTTAGGCATTATTTGGTGAAATTTTTCTTATTTATTTTAAAACAAGGCTTTTTTTCTTTGCTGAACGCAGCTGTATAATTTTCTATCAGTCTGGCTGCGTTCGGCAATGAATACTATCAGGCTTATTCAGAGAAAGGTGTAACTCTGGAGAACTTTCTCTAAAAGTTCTCCAGAGTTTCACCTTTCTCTGAATAACCCTGTATGTTTCAGCACCATAGATATAACCAGAGCCCCGCAGGGCTGCTGTCCTTGATTCTGAATCAGCCCCATGGATGGCTCCTCTGGGCTCCGGGGCTATCTTTAAAAGGATCAGTGTCCCTATATAGAAGGTTATTCAGAGAAATGTGAAAAACAGGAGAACTGGCAGGAGTAGAGAACAATCTAGACCAAATAGCCAATTTGGAGGTGAGATAAAAGGGAGGATTTTTCTGGTTTGGCTATTTTGACACCGAATTTTTCACTTCTCCAGTCATTCTCTTGAGTTTCACCTTTCTTTGAATAGACCTGATAGACATGCCACTGGCACATAAATGCAAAATTCCAGAGGCTTATTATAGGACTAATAGAAGACTGCAAAATACCGCAATAAATCCTCAATCAGACCCTGAGTTTAATAATATTTCCTAGCTGTCCCTTCCATTAAGCCTCCAGAAAAATTAAATATGCGGTACATCAGACCCACCAGCTCACAGATTGGACTCCATTTTTCCATTCTCCACCCAGAAACAAGCACCAAGGTATCCAGGATTCAAAATGCCGTCCGCCACGTCACTACAGACTATTCTAATCTTGCAATTCTTTGTTATGTCTGCATTAATTAATTTCCAGTGGCTTAGTTTGTCTTTTATCGTTCCCTCTCTTTTTGTTAGAATAACCCGTCTGCTTCTCCCTCCCCTCTTCCTATGCTGTAAATACCTCTGATTAAGCCAGACCACTCTTGCTAAATCTTACTGTTCTTCTTCCACACAGCATCAGACCCACCAGCTCACAGAATGAACACCAATATTCCATTCTGCTGTCTCATCCACCCTTCCACATAGGCCCAGTCCCAAATTTCATTTCTCCTTTCCAGCTGTTTCCACTTCTCTCTATAATTACTCTTACTAAACCCATGCTTCTGGTCCTTCCAATGCAAGCCCAAGCTATATTCGTTCTGGCCACCAGCTTCACCAGACCTCTGCTCCCATTTCTTTCACTTACCCCCGTCCCTTAGTTTGTAAGCTCACGGGATGTCTGGCAGAGCACTTGTTAAAGTGTTGTATTAGCTGGACAGCTATCCTAAGGGCAGGGTTGTCTTTCCTCATTTATCATGTACGACTCATGTTTGTGCTCCCCATTGTAAAGCATTATGGAATATGCAGGCGCTGTATAAATGACTGTGTGCATATGAATCAAAATCAGAGCATTGTATGGTTAATTCAACTAGAATAAAGTGACCTGTTAAACATCCTAAGGATGTGCTCGACGAGCATTTTGCCATAAACCTACACAGCTTCGTCAAGAGCATATAGCATCCCATGCAAACTCTGATCTCTATAAAGCTCTTATCTAAAGTGTCCCACCATTCCTGCCTTCTGAGTTCATAACAAGCACCTGGTGATATCTGTGACAGATTAGATCGGTATATCTATCGCGATATGTATACAATTTGTGATTCGCAGGGTCCTACAGGGAGCCCTATATATTCTGGAGCACGCCATGTGGCTCTTGCTGATCACAGGGGGTTCATTCGACGTGATGATCTGTCCATGCTGTCCATGCTTCAATCTCCAGTCCCCCAGGAGTCACACGGTCTGCTTAGCTTATTGGGGTGTAAGTAAGGCTCTGTGTTTTAATCTTTTTCTTTTATCTGCTGTGTAATGTGTAATTAATTGATTTATCATACCCATTTTTCTGTAATCAAAATGCACCGTGATATATAATTTTTTATATCATAAATAAATAACCTTATTTAAGTTCTGCTTCTGGCTGACTCGAGCCACGCTAACTGAAGAGACTGGATTATTGCTTGTTGATTTAAGCTCGAGTATCTACTAAACTGTGAGTTGCGGTCGCTGGGGCGGTTGGGTAAGTGCACGGGGAATTGTTGTCCGCGTAGTCATTATCTGGGTCTAGGATAGACAGATAGGGAGTTGCTTAACCCTGCGTCTCACACCGGCAGTGCGCGTAGTGTTCATGAAAACTGGTGGCAGCGTAACGAATAAAGTAAGAAAGTGGCTGCAGGGATTGTGGAAACCGTAGTCTCTACCCCGTGTCGAGAGAAGACTGGTATGGCATTGCAATCCTGGAACCACTTCATCATGCTATATGTCCTTGTCGCGAGAGGAGGTGCTGTTGGGGACGGTTAGGTAAGCACGCGGGGGATTGTTGTCCGCGTAGTCATTATCTGGGTCTAGGATAGACAGATAGTGAGCTACATAACTCTGCATCTTTTGCTGCGGCGCGCGTAGTTGTCATGACAATATCGATCCCTATCGAGCCTTGTCCCACAGTAATGACTTGAATGGGACACGTGACCACTTATCCACCAATTGATGGGCCTGCCCATCACCAGCAAAAACTTGACGCCCCGACATAACCAGCATACAGCACAACACACCTGTAACGGTTAGCCCCTGCTTGGGCCATCGTGGTGGCTTGGAGCATGGGATGAAGCCCTTAAGGCAGGTGAGTTACTGACTGGACACAAGGATAGACTGATTTCTCCAAAACCAAGGAGCACCAAAAAACAGAACTGAATTGCCACTAAGCTCTGAAGGCTTCAAGACCGACAGACCACTTAGGACACGCTCAGAAACACAAAGATACGCCTGACAATCCGTGAATTGAGCAGGCTGCAGGGCAGTCAACAAAACAGACAATCTACACTAAAGAGGTCCTTATAAGCGGCCTCTGAATATATACTAGACTAAGACAGACAAGGTACATAAAACATGAAACATACAAGAATAGTCATACAGGCAGAGGTTGGCAACAGATCAGCATATACAGTACCAGGAGTGGGCAGAAGGGATAGTCAGGAAACACAGCCGAGGTCAAAACCAGAATACAATGAGACCGGAATGCTTTGCAGCAACACAGGAAACATGAACTAAACAGAACCACCATGAAACTCCACAAACTGTCAATGAGGCTCTGTGCTGCTGGGATATTTATAGGGAGTGGGTCTGTGTGATTGGGCCAGGTGACCCCAGACCAGGAGATCACCACAGAGCCCCAGAACAGCCCCAAACAGCATGGCCAAACACACTACAGGGGAAAAACAGACATGAAGGCCCTTCACCATCACCACCGGGGGCACAGCCAAAACCAGGGAAAATGTAACATAACCCCCTCCCTTACGGATGACCCTCCGGGCACCCAAAACAAAAACATGGCAGCTGGAATCAGGAAACCAGATCACGAACAACAAGCACCAAAATCCATTTGGGTCCCACTCCTCAGAGTCGTCACCCTCCTCCCCGAGATGCCTCCGTCTATGAGGGTTCTTTTGAATGGCAGCCCGGTGTTCCTTCCTGAACACCAGTCCAAAGGGCGACTGCACATAGCCCTCAGGGACATGACG
The DNA here is from genome assembly GCA_009667805.1 of Leptobrachium leishanense. Classification (NCBI taxonomy): domain Eukaryota; kingdom Metazoa; phylum Chordata; class Amphibia; order Anura; family Megophryidae; genus Leptobrachium; species Leptobrachium leishanense. Next base: position 127,044,884 of record CM019063.1, read on the forward strand.
GGGTTGTGGGATCTTGGCATCAGTCAGACTGGACATAGAACCAGCTGGACTAGGGTTAGTTACCTTTTTACGTCTTCTCCTTGAACGAGATCCAGAACTGGTGACCACCCCACACGACACGGCAATAGTAGATGCAGACTTGGTTATCTGCTTAACACCACAAGATTGAGACTTCTCGACCCCACAAGTGGATTTGACAGCAATGGACCCACTGCAAGACGTGGGCACAGTGGTCACGTGACTTGACTTGGACAGACTTGACAACTCGCCTGTATCTGGCATGACTGACCCACCGTTGGAACAGAGGCCATTGACAGGACATGGTACAACTGGCACCTCACCAGTGTTACACATTTCACCTGGAGGAGTATATTGTGGACCTGCCGGGTCATCGTAATCCTCCTCAAAACACCTCAAAGCACTAGGGTCTTTCTTGATCATGGCCCAGTGTGCCTCAGGAACAATATCCCACATGGGGATCGTATATAACCCTCGGGTACAGGGCTAGAATCTGAGATGGTAGTACCGGTTAAATTGGATGTAGCTCCATTGTGCCAGGCTTCCTTAGAGCTAGAATGAAGCCTGGTATTACTAGATTCACCATGGGACTTGGGCACAGTGACTACAGCCCTTGACAGAAACAAGGTTGATTCTTTGCCAGTATCATATTTGATTGGATCATCTCCAGTAACTGGCAGGACTGGCAAATAACCAGAAACAGACACAACTGTCAGCTCGCCATCAGAGGCTGACATGAGAGGCTTGTCGCCCACATGGGACAGGGTTGGCATATCGCCATTCGCCAGCAACGGGAAGGACTGGCAGCTTGCCAGCCTTGCCTGTATCAGACATAAAGGGCACCTGGCCCCAAACAGATGTGAACACAGCTTCCTCGAAGCTCAGCGTGAACACAGCTTCCTCGAAGCTCAGCGTCGGCACGGCTGCCTCGCAGCACACCATGGGCACGGCTGCCTCGCAGCTCACCATGGGCACAGCTGCCTCACCTGCCCTAACCTGCCCTAACCTGAGATTACAGAACCTTCTATTGATTACCCGCTGCCGAACCTCTGCTTTGAACTTCTGGACTTTGTCCCTGCTGAACCCCTGTATTGATTGCCCGTTGCCGAACCCCTGCTTTGAACTCCTGGACTAATCTTTTGCTGAACCCCATTTCACCTGATACCTGTTGCCGAATCCTGCTTGTTAAACTAGACTTTGTTTATTGCTAACTCCCATATTGATCACCTCGCCACTGGAACCCCCACTCTGTTTATTTAAAGACTTCTTCCTCTTTATTTCTACTTTTCTGCTATATATATATATCCAGTGCCTATTATTTATTATTCTCGTTCCCTGGTCCTACCTCTGTTTATTCCTTATATCCTGTATTTGTTATTATCTCTTGTTCCCTGGTCTTGTCTCTGTTTATTCGTGTACCCAGTACCTGATATTATTTTATCCTTGTTCCCTGGTTCTGTCTGCTCTAGTGCCTTTTGTTATCAGTCACCCTAGTTCCCTGGTCCTGTTTTCCTGTGTCTCCAGTGTCTACTTAAATTCCTGTCATCTCATCTAAATATTCTTTTGTTTATTTCATATACTTACTTTATCGTGTTTCATCGCATATTGGGCCCGACCACGCATCCCTGCCAGCTGAATCGTGACATATACTGATTTTGAATTCCCCCCCGCATACATGTAATGATTCTAACACGTCTCCCACACAAATATACTTACCCTGGCTCCCCCCTTTCCCTGTGTGCCTATTTTCTTGACGGCCTTTCTTTGTTCAGTGCAGGTCTTAGACCACCATCAACTAGAGGGGAACATCGGTGCAGCTCCCAGGCTCAGCACATTAGGGGTTATTCAGAGAGAGCTGATCTGGCCCCGAAATGTAACCGGACACTGAATTTCCGCGGATGGTGACATTTCGTGGTCATTCGGCTATTCAGTGAGCAGACATTTCGCCAATTTGCTGGCTGGGTGGAGTAGAGGTAACATCACTGATCTGCGTGGAGAGAGCCTGTGGAGACATGGGTTCAATCCCAGCAAGAGCACCTCTCCAGTAAGTGTCCTTGGGCAAGACACCTAACGGTACATACTCGCCACCCAGGACATACTTGAAAATGAGAGAAATCTCAATGTATCCTTCCTGGTAAAATATTTTCTCAGAAAAAAACATTTTGGGCCAATTGCCTGCCCGTATGGTGCTGTTCGACGGCAGTGAAATTCCCCACAGAGAAATAATGGTTAATCTATTCAGAGAACACCGAACAGCAGTGAAAAGTTGCCAAAATACCCTGCTGTTCAGTGTTTTCATTCGGCAGGTTTATTCAGGCCAATCCCATAGGCTTCAATGTTAAAAATATTCCTATTTTTATCCAATATCTACTAAACCGTTTATTATTTTATTCTTTTTAGGATCTTTTAGGCACTTTTCGGCAAAATTTTTTCCTTTTTTTTTAAATTGTTTTCTCATTTTTCTTTAGAAAGAATTTTACCAGGAAGATACATTGAGATTTCTCTCATTTTTATTATCATTCATAGGATCTTATATGTAAATTCCAGACATTTTCGTTCAGTACTTTTTTTGCAAACAGCGTTTCAATTTTGAAACTTTCAAGCGTACTGTTTTTTTGTTGTTTGTTTTTTACTCCGACAGCTTGTCGGGTATTTCCGGCAGCTGCTCTGCGCTGTGATCTGCGGCTCGTCAGCTTTTTCTGGCGTGTTCAGCTTGGTTTTGTGTGGGTTTTCGGTGAGTGTTCGGCAGGTGTTCTTTGTGTTTGCGGCAGGTTTTCTCTACACTCCGGGGGCCCTGCGGTGAATGCTGAATACACTGCAGGGTGGGAAACTTTGATTCCCCAAAGTGCAGGGAAGCGCGGAGAACGAGAGAGCACTGAAATGTCGGCGACATTTCGGTGCTCTCTGAATAGCCCCCTTTGTTTTGAGTTGTGTTTGCTATAGCTGCTGCTCTTTGTTTTCCTTGCCAGTGGCATTAGGGATGGGAAGTCTTTGGGCAGAGAGGAGGGATCTGAATTAAGCCTTGGAATGAGAAGCAGGGCAATTGTGATCTAATGGATTGCCCATTGTAATCTACTGGTAGATCATGGTTGACCTGTTGGGCACCTCTCTACAAGATCTCCATTTCTGCTCTCCTGGATCATGCATTCCGCACACAGACAACATAGAAACATAGAAACATAGAAAAATGTCGTCAGATAAGAACCTTTCGGCCCATCTAGTCTGCCCAATTACATGGATACTTAACCTGGATTTATCTTTTGTTTAGGATAGCCTTATGCCTATCCCATGCCTGCTTAAATTCAATTACTGTTTTGGCCTCTACCACTTCTACTGGAAGACTGTTCCATGTATCCACCACCCTCTCAGTAAAATAATGCTTCCTGATGTTACTTTTAAACCTTTGCCCCTCTAATCTAAGACTATGTCCTCTTGTTTTGCTATTTTGTTTCCTTTTAAATATACTCCCTTCCTCTACCTTGTGGATTCCCTTTACGTATTTAAATGTTTCTATCATATCTCCTCTGTCTCGTCTTTTTTCCAAGCTGTACATGTTAACCATGAGTGACTTTATTAGCAGTATAATGGAAACAGAAGGACATCTTTAAAGGCGCACAAATCTCTTTACTATCATCTAGTTGGCTGCTGCATGTGTGCTACTGGCACGCATGCTAGTCGTTAGAGGGATAGCACCATAAAGCTTCTTGCAGCATGTATCATATAGCCTGGAGAAGAAGAGAGTACATTTTAGCCTAAAATGTTCCTTTAACGATGTCACCCTATAGCTTTGCAACATAATTTCCAGAACAAATGCCCCCTTATCTTTCTACCCCTTATTACTCCTATTTTATCATATTCCATTTTCTCTACATAAACTCACATTTTGGGCTTTTTTTTTTTACTCTCTTTAGGTAAAACCTAGGGATGTGCGTTTCGGGTTTCGGAATTTTCACGAAATTTCCCGATTCGAGTTTTCGGATCCGGCCGATTTTCCGAAAATTTTTAGATCCGAAAATGGCAGATCCGAAAAGTTTTCCGAGCCGAAACGAAATATTTTCGGAATTTTCGAATGGACTTGAAATGTGTCAAATCGAAATTTATTTTTGCTCTATTCATGATTTCGGTTCCATTCGTGATTTCGGTTCCATTTCGGTAATTCTGGACATCGTATATTTAACTATTATCGGTTATATCGCTGATTCTGTAAATTTTGTATTTGTAAATGCGTATCACTTGTTTCTTGTGGCATTCGGGTCAGTTTAGCGTTTTTTAAATCGTTTTGTTCATTTTTTTTGTTCCTTGGCTTTCATACCATTTTAATATGATTAAATAAAGTTGTGAAATGTATATTCAATTATTCATAAGAAAAAAAGATCTTTATTTAATAAAAAAAAACACGATAGAATCGCCAGAATTATCGTAGACACTTTGAAACGAGGAGAACAGATGTTCCGAAAAAACTAAAATTTCCAAAAATTCCGAAAAGTCGATACAAAAAACGAGCAAAGTGACCCTAAAATACGAAAAATGGTCGATATTCCGAAAAAAAATTGTACACGGAAAACGATCCGAACCGAACAGAATCGAAACAGCAATTGGTCGAAAGTAGCCGAATCGAAAAGTTTAAACATCCGAACAAATCGAACCGGATCGAACCGAAAAAAAAAATTGGTGCTTAAGCCTAAATCCCTAAAATTGCATGTTAAAAAATCTTAAATGTTCATCAAAGGTGATTTTTGGTGTTGATGGAGATAATACATATTATTGTTGATTACATTCCCATCACTGAAGACGTTCAATATATTTCCCCATCCCTTCTGTAATTACTTGCAAATGTTGAAAGAAAAAAAGCCTTGAAAAGAAGTGAATTATATGGAGCACCAGAGATAAGTAGAATCCTTGTGATAAAGCACTAGAAAGCTAATCATAGAGCAAATAAACCCCATACATTAGGCTGCTCGGCACATAATAAAAATCTGCAGTAAAGTTGACCCAGTGCTTTTTATTTTCTATAAGAAAGTAGTGAAAGTGTGACTCAACTGCGCGCAATCCGGCTCGGCCAGAGAAACGATTAAAAACAGGAAAATATTATTTTGGATCTGAGGTCTGATACTGCCTGTGCAAACAGAATTGCTGCTGTCATCACTTGCATAACGTTCAGCCCAGACATTTCCTGGCAGTTTCGTGAAGGTTGCATCAGACTTGCTAAAGGCTCTGCAAATCTGCATTAACTTTTGGTAAAAACAAATATTTCAGGATGTTTCATGGTTCAAAATAAAACCTTGTGACGCCTAGCCTGCTCCATCTTCATAGAATGTTTAGGACAAAACTACTTTATAGAGATCACACTGGTCACAATCTATAAGTTCCATGTGTTAACTGTGAGCCAGCCCGGACATGAATGGAAGCAGATGGAATCTGCTTCACCCCCACATCTTTCCTTAATCAATGAGCACCGAAATTTCAGTGAAATTTCAGTGCTCGTTTGTTCAGAGCACCTCCGGGCGATGCGCGATTCAAATTTGCCGACCCTGTGCCGAACGTCGCTGAAGACAGCCGATGATCCGCCAAACGCTGCCAAACAGACCGCCACTCGCCGCCGAAGAAAGCCGATCAGCTGCCGAATTGGGGAAAAAACAAAACAAAAAAACTGCTATTCTTCAAAAGGCGTTTAAAACAATAAAAATGCATGAAAATAATAAAAAAGTCCTATATAAACCAATAAAACCAAACGCTGCCAAACAGACCGCCGCTCGCCGCCGAAGAAAGCCGATCGGCTGCCGAATTGGGGAAAAAACAAAACAAAAAAACTGCTATTCTTCAAAAGGCGTTTAAAACAATAAAAATGCATGAAAATAATAAAAAAGTCCTATGTAAACCAATAAAACAGTGTCAGGGTTATTCAGAGAGCGTGAAAAGCAGGAGAATGACTGGAGAATGAAAAATTCTAGGTCAAAATAGCCGATTTGGAAAGTGAGATGAAAGGGAGAATTTTTCTGGTTTGGCTATTTTGACCTAGAATTTTTCATTCTCCAGTCATTCTCCTGCTTTTCACGCTCTCTGAATAACCCTGTCTATTACAGAATAAAAAAATAACGCGATTAAATAATAATCGCCACCCAGGAAAAACTTGAAAACGAAAGAAATCTCAATGTATCCTTCCTGGTAAAATCCTTTCTCAAAAAAGTAAATTAAAAAATTAAATAAAGGGAAATCAAATTTTGCCTAAAGAAAATAATCCAGAAATACCTTAAAATATTCTAAAAAATTTATAAATTAAAAGTTTTTTTGCTGAAACTTAAAAGAACATAAGGTTGAAAAAAATAATAAAAACGGCAATATTTTTTTTACATTGAATCCTACGGGATTCGCCTGTTTAAACCTGTCAAACTGAACCACCAAAAATCAGGGTATTTTGCCAAGATTTCAGTGTTCCCTGAATAGATTAAGCATTAGTTCTCTATGGGAAAATTTCACTACCTCCAAATGTCACCAAATTGCAGCGATCTGTGCTGACTAGCACCAAATATCGTTGGCAAGTCGCTAGTATTTGCCGAATTGACAGTTTTCTGAATAGCCGAACTGCCATGAAATTGTACCATACGGTGAAATTTACCGTTCGGTGCAATTTGGTGTCAAGTTAGGCACTTATTGAATAATCCTTTAAGTGTTTCTAAACCTATTGACATCTTGGAATTCTAAAACACAAGAACAGGAATTTTTTTTGTTGAGTTTCTGGATATCGGTTCCTGAAAAACCTATATATTCAAAATAAACATTAAAAACAAAAGCTAAAATTTACTAAGAACTTCTGAAGAATTGTCTACAGTACTTCCTTAAGGCTGATTTGAGGCTGAGATTAGCATAATTGCACAATAATGGATAACAGGAAGTCAAGCTATATTTTTCCTTCCCTGTTCAAATCCAATTAACATCCTTAAATGCTCCCTAGATCACAGTGGTCTTCACAGAAAGACCCCCAATTCATGGTCGGGGCAAGCGCATACTTCTAAAAATATTTGTAGAACCTGATAGGGCACCCTAGAAAACCAAAGAGATGATCTATGAGCTCCTTGGCATGGGTGAGGAGCATTGGGTAGGAGAATAACCAGTCAAGTCATATGTTCATCATTGACCTGCAATCACAGTGATCTTGGACAAATATTTAAACACAATGGACCAGACAATGTGCTTAATCACATGGCAAATCCACTTTTAAAGCCTTCTTCTGTGTTTCTTGTTTGAAATAGAAGAACCACTCAATAACATGTTCTGAAGTTTTCCCAGTACTGAAACCCACTTCCTATCTCCAGTTATTTGTGGTGGGGTAGCTCTGTCCTCCCCTGTTTCCTTCCAAGAGTCTTGTAAAAACGAAGGACCTAAGGATATCTGCCATGGGCTAACAATGCCCGACAATACCCATCCTGACTACATATACAACATATGCACAACTACAAAATCCTCTATTTCTCTAACAAAAGAGTTGTGTTTTTTTCCCTTTCTCATCACAGGAAGACAGGACAGGAAGAGTCAAGTATGGAGCATATTGGCGTATCTGCTTTGTTCATCAAGGATGTCATATGTAATGTCATTTTTGTGCGGCTCAGACACTGATCATGTGGCTCCCTTGCAAATAATTAGCGACTCATTGACAGAAGTGCTTTCTGAACTGTTTCATGTTTTTTGGAGATAATTTTGAGTAGTATTGGGTGAGTAACATTGTAAGGACGTCACTGGGAATGCATAAAATTATACTGGATAATCATTCTAATTATCAAAATATTTTTTTGCTTTAAAAAAACAACAACACTAAGGTGCTATATACCTCCTATGGAGGATTGCGCTTTGTATCCCCATCAGTGTCCGTCTAGCTTTTTGAAATGGGGGGCTTTTTCACGACGGGGGTTGGCCCTCCCCATCAAAACGACACAAAAACGGCACAGACGCAGGGAAGTGCGGGCGCACGAAAGCATAAGTGCGCTCGTGTGCCGCCAGCCTAAGGCGTCTGTGTTACACTTAACCAAGGTACAGGAGTTTACAGCACTGTTTATGGTTTAAATATCACGTACTGTAGATGGTTGCCACCTTGATGGTAACATTCTTGGGATTAATCGGTCACCCCCATCATAGTGTGGTGTAGCACATCTGCTGGGATGGCCCTGATCTCTTCCTGGATGCTTTTTTGAATTTAAGAGCAGTTCAAGGTTTTCTAATGTCCCTTTAGAAAACCTCACAGGAAGTAGTTTGGTTGGGTTAGATCCGGTGAACTGGACAGCCAATAAATACCACTGAATTTGGAAATTAGGAGCTTGGGTAATTGGTATTGAAGAGCTGCCATTCCCAGTGCCATATGACTAGCAGCACCGTATTGTTATCTATAAAGTATATATATATATATATATATATGAGGAGGCAAATTCCACCAAAGTGATCAGCGTGTTGTTGTATTGCTGAGCCATAACTGTGACAGCCACGGCTGGCCCGACCAAGGTGCTGACCACCGGCCTATTTTAGTACAGAACATAACTAGTGGTTTCTATCCACACCTTAAACCAGAAACTCCCAAATAGGGGCAACAATAAAATGTAGTAAGGATGAGAGCAAACATGGCAGCATACTGGCAAAAGTACTCAACAACTGAATTGGTTACGTACACAAATCATATTACTCCTGGGCAAAAATCTCTCTTTTTAACTTGTAGGTTTATAGAATTTTGAGCATATGTGATACATTTTTTTGTTTGTTGACACTGTGAAAGGGCATTGCTGTAAGACTTGTGGGTTTTCTTAAGCCCAATAGCTACAGTTTTGTTTATTCACGTAACCGGATAATTGAAAATGAGCTTTATCTAATGGGATCAGATGGTGCTCAAAATCATAATGCTTCCTGCACCTGTTGGAAAACCATTTGCTGAACGGCATTTGTGAATTCCAACTGTCAGGATCAATTGTTGCAACTAAGTTCCGACATCAAAATACAATACATTTTCAATATGGGAGAGTACTCCCATATTCATAAATGCAATGTAAAGTGTGTCTCATCATTATGACCCAACCTGTACATATGTAAAGTCAGTTGAGGAGTTCCTGAGTAGTTGTGCAAGTAAACCTTGCAGCTTCCCTGGAGATGAGTGGCAGCCAAGAGGAGCTAGAAAAGAGGGAGGGTATTAATGTGCACCTGTCATACCCAACACATGTTGGGCTCATTTGATGGGGAATTACCCCATATATACTCAAAATTTTGAATAATTTAGCTATCTCTCACTTCCGATGGCATGCCAATGGAGTGAGTGACAGCTGAAGAATAGTCCTACAGGACAGCCATATGCTCACTCCTCACACCTGTTTAACCGACATCACACCTCAGGGCCGATTTTGTGGCCGTGCGTGATGACCCTCACCATGTGCCACCCAATGAAGCAGGATTATGGTAGCACTCGGTGCTGGAACCAGGCAGGTCGCAATGGCTCATCACTATGGTAGACTGATGGGACATAACCATAGATTGAACCTGTCCACACTTTGTACGAAGTTGGAGATAAATGTTACAATGCTTGCAGGATTATGGGCCTTACAGCCTTACTGCCTTTCATTGCAGTTTTACCAAAAAAGTTAACTGTATTAAAAATAGAGTATCCCTTTAAAGTGATTATATCTTATCCTTTTTCCCCTTAAAGTGAGACCCAACAATTTAAATAAAAAATAATCATTAAATAGTCATTATTATGTGGATCATGGAGATCCGTGGCGTATCATCAAGATCGCACATTCATGATTTACTCCTTAGTGACACAAAGTCTGACGTGGAGAAAAGCAGATGTGTGATGACTAAATCCAAGATTAGATTTGCAGAAAGAAACCTGAGGCTAGATTGCTCTGAAATGTCATGGAGGTTATTTTTAATTCAAGACAAATTGTCCAAATACGTGTTCATGAACAGCGGCAACGCAAGTGAGTCATATTTTCCATTGATTATATTTAAACACCAAATTAAAAATAAATACTTAATGGGCTATTTTACCTTTAGAATATGTAATAAAATAATTGTCAGGCTCTGCAATATCTGCAACAACTTATTTTTTTCGGGGTAAGTTTTTCAGTATTTCAAAACGGGCAGACTAGAGTTTATTTTCAGAATGACATTGACTCTCATAGTCTGTGCAATGAATGTGATATTCTGTTACATCAAGCTGTGATTTCAACACTGTTTATCTTTGTGGGACAGAGGAGCAATTCACTAAACCTCTTCCCCCTGTTTCCTGATAAATGTGAGTTCTCTCGAAATTTAATGTAGACACGTTGACTGCGCTTTCTTTGTCAGTAACTCGTACGCCTCTTTCTTTGGAAGTAAATCCTGCTCACTTGCGTAACTGGTGGAAAAAAAAACAATAAAATCAGTTCTGGAAACAAAATTTTTACTCCGTAGTAGTTTTATAAAATTTCCATGGTTTTTACTTGGCTCAAATGTTCTCAAATTGGACATGTTGGTTAATACCTTCCTGTAAATGGACCTATACTGCTATATGCTTGCATCATATCTTATCATATTGTATCTTATCATAGTTTATTAAATAGATTTGAATGATTTCATTCTATGGAATCTCTTTTTATGTGTATATATACAGTATATATAGCTCCAACCTACATAAATTCTCTCTAGTTTAGATGTTACAGGCAGTATAACACAGGCATAGCACAGCAGGACAGATGACCTTGCCTTTTAAATTAAATTTATTCTGTTTTAAATTTATTAAAATTTTCTAGTAATACTCTATGTGATCTTACAATATAGGGGATTATTCAGAAAGCATCGAAATGTCGCTGACATTTCGGTGCTCTGTCGTTCCCCACACTTCGCAGGGTCCCCGGAGAGCAGCGAATTGTCCGCCGAATGCCATTGCCGCCAACCTGCCGCAAACCCGTTGCCTGCCCCCGCCAACCCGCCAGACATTCGTCACCAACCCTGCTGGAGGGCCACCAAGCACAGTGCTGACCACCCGCAGAAGAAAGCCGACAAGCTGACGCAAGGGTAAAAAAGAACCCACAAAACAATACGATGGAAAGTATCATAAGTGAAACGCTGTTTCCAAAAACACTACTGAATGAAAATGTCTGGAATTAACATATAAGATCCTATGAATGGTAATAAAAAGGTATGTCGCAGTAAAAAGAAAAAAAAGTATTAAAAGAAAAAGGGGGGAAAAAATCCCGAAAAAAAACAGAAAAATGTTTAAAAGATCCTAAAAAAAAAATCAATAAATAAATAGCTTTTTTTCTGTAGATTAAAATAATAAACGGTTTATTAGATTTTGGATTAAAACGGGATTATTTTTAACATTGAAGCGAAATGCCTGCTCTCGGATTAGCCAAATGGCCCCGAAACGGCACCGAAACGGCACCATATGGGGGAATTCACTGTACGGTGACATTTCGGGGCCAGATCGGCTCTCTCTGAATAACCCCTATAGTATAGCGGTGGACTTGTAATGGAGACAACTTTAGGGAGTCACCTATATAACTGCTCATGCTGGATTTATACCTTTGCGTCAGTCTATAGTGGCTTAGCCAGTATATGATCCTATAGTCTAAACACAAGACACCCAAAGACATCAGTAAAAAAAAGTGCCCCCCATCTTAATTTTGTCTTTTTGATCCTGTACATATGCACATATTTCTATGTGTCAATCTGCAGGGGATTCAGTAAATGCGGAATTTGTGATGTCAGTTTTTAAATGTAAGGCCATGACATGAAATGTTTAAAAAATAATAAGTATTTTTTTTTAAATTATTTGAAACTATTTCAATTATTGACAGTATTGTTGCAGGGTCAGACTATAGAGGCAGAAAAGCAACCTAGAAAAGAGATTTACATTCCCAGTAAGTGTTCCAAGGCAAGGTTCATTACATCATCCTTGAAGTAAGCTGTTTTTCAACCTCTAATGAGGACTTTGTCATGTGAATAAAAAAAATATACAGTATGATATATATATATATATATATACACACTGATTTTAGGGTTCTGTGTAATAACAGACCCAGGATGCATAAAGTGAGACAGATGTCATTTGCATATCCTACCCAGAATTCCTCGCTGCATATGGGGAATGTGGCACAGGACAGGAGCTCTGGGATGCAATTCACCGAATTGCTGTGATGTGCAAATGGCTTCTGCCATAATAAACACACTATATATACATATATATATATATATATATACATATATACACATGTCTTACCCAGAGTCCTGTGCTGCATATGGGGAATGTAGTACAGGAGCTCTGTGATGCAGTTCTTTGAATTGCTGTGATGTGCAACTGGCTTCTGCAATAATAAACTTTTTATATATATTTACACCCACTATTTACGATATATATATTTTAAAATCGAGGACAAAAATTGAAATTATAAGCAAATTACAAGAAATAATATAAATAATTGCACAAAGCATCTACAAGTCCAGGCAAATCATAGAATTGCTTTGGCTGCAGGGCTCATTTTCTATACTGCCCGTATGTACTGTAGCAAAGAACTCAGGGGAGATCTACAATTTCTCCATTTTTTTGAATCGAAAGTCTCCTTTAGTGCAGACATCATCTTCATGTCAGGGTATGCAACAAGACACAAACTGTATATATATCCATGATGATTATATAATTAGCTGTTTGGAAATGTAAACAATACAGTTACAAGCATTTATAAAGCGCCAACAGGTTCTGTAGTGCTGTACAATGGGAGAGACAGGATAACAAATATACATACACATTACACACACCAAACAGTAGGAGAGAGGACCCTGCTCGAGAGTTTACAATCTGAGAGGAGAGGGGTACATATTTTAGTAGTAAAAACGTCATATTAAAGAATAAAAGTTTCAGCTCTGAGAGTTAAAAGGACACTCTAGGCAACATGCCCACCTAAGCTTTTTTAGGTGGTCATGATGCCCTGAGTATGCCGCCCTCTGTCTCCCCTCCCTCCGCTCAGCAGATCAGCTGAAAAAGCTGAAAACAGCTGAGAGAGGCGGAGGAGTTTACTCCGCCCTCCCAGCTGTCAGTCAGCAGAGCGGGATTCATATTTCCCGCTCCTGCCGACTTTTGTCGAGTAGGAGACGTCATCGCGCTTTCAGCGCGATGACGTCTCCAACTCGCCGCAGTAGCTGGCGGCAGCCTGAGGATTAGTGTTGTGCGCATCCTCTTGCGCGCAACACTAATCCTCAGCAAATGGAGCCGGGAGGAAGCCTGCCGATTGGCTGGTTTACGTGAGAGGCGCGCATGCGCGCTTCTCACGTAAACCATTAGCCAAGTGAAAGGAACAAGGACGGGAGCGGAAGAGGAGGGAGGTGAGTATAAAAATAAAAAACTCCGTTGGAAAGAAGTGGATTTTAGGGTAAGTATTATAGTTAAAAAAAAAAAAGGAAATCCCTACCTATTTATTAAGGTAATAGGGATAAATTAATGTAAAAAAACGGGGGGGGGGATTTTTTATTAGAGTGTTCCTTTAAGCTTGAGTTTGCAAACATGGGATGTCTTATTCTGAATAGTCTTGGCTAATCTATGTAGCAATTTGAATGACAGGTCATGATCTGAATTAATTACAATGTTGCATTAGTAGAATGATAAAGCCAGTAATTATACTCTGAGCCACAGGAAGCTCTATACCAGGTGTATCATGGGGGCTTAGACAATATCAAGTAATTTAGTCTCTCCTATCTGGAAGATTTATTGGATAAAGTGAGATTGTCACCCGAGGCTTAGAGGGTAAAGGAAGTCCAGGTGTATGCATTTAGAAAATTGCTGTTAAAATGCAGACTGATTTATTACAACACTGTGATGTCATTGTGTCAAGGTTATAAAAGATTTGTTCACTATTTTACCACAAGGGTGGAGAAAACCATTTGATGTTGTGTTATTAGGGTTATAGGGTACCAAGAGGGGGCTCTTCAATCTATGGTTAGAGGGGTAATGGGGCATCAAGATTTAGTGCACCTGCTTTAGTGGTTGCAAACAGTAAAGCCCATAAACTCGACTGAAGCATAAGGCAGTTACTATTGTCTGGAAAACTAAAAAAACAACTAATCCTAACTCTGAGTTGTTGTTATTATTATTGTGGCATCATTATAGCATTGCTGGACATTTTTAAGATTATTACTTTTTTCCCCACTTTATTAGGTGAGGTGATGGAGAAGCAAGCATTTCTACATTCAATGTATGGTAATCATCATGCAGAAATAAGAGAGATACAGCAAATACAGAGATTTGGAAAACAGTTATAGGAAAGACAATATACAACAGATATAAGATTTATTTTTTTTGTAAATTAAAATTTTATTGTTTGTTTTTTTCAAAAACAAGAAAACAGATTTAAATGCAAAGCATAAGAATGGAGGACACGCAGGTCCAATTCCCATGAAGAAATACCGGTATTTAAAGCCATTGTAAAACTACAACAACATAACAGGTAACACAAGGAATATAGGGGTCACCGTGTGAAGGTCGAACCTACAAGAATGGCCCCTTTCAACCCACCCAGAAAGGGATAGTGGTCACACAGTAGTGAGTGTGGGGGGGGGGGGTTGCAGAAAAAAGTTATTCATGGTGGGGCGAGGGACCAGTGGAGTGGAGAAGGGGTCAGAACTCAGATGAGGGGGTCATCAGCAATCACCTGGACCAAATGGCCGAGTACTGATCATTTCAATTTTATTAGAGTACATTTGTTCTATGGCATTCAATTCCTCCATCTTGGTGAACCAAAGCGTGAGAGGCAGGGGTTCAACACGCCTCCAGAACAATGGTATAAGGCCTAGGGCAGCACAAAACCTAAATACACCACTGCACCCAGAGGTGGCCCAGTGATAGCCAAGAGGCCCCAGGTATGCCCCAGAGACACCCCAGTGCCCCCAAGGCTGCAGAGAGACCCCAGAGACCCCCCAGACACATCAGAGACACCCCAGAGGTGCCCCAAGGAAGGGCCAGAGGCCCCAGGGTTGCCCCAGAGACTCCCCAGGGGCCCCCAGAGGCTGAAGAGAGACCCAAGAGGCTCACCAGAGACACCCCAGAGGTGCCCCAGGTCTGGCCCAGAGGCCCAAGGGACACCCCAGAGACACCCCAGGGTCCCCAGTCAGACCCAAGGGGCCCCCCAGAGGCTCCAGAGGCCCCCAGACAAACCAGAGGTGCCCGAGGGATGGTCCAGAGGCCCCACGGATGCCCCAGAGACACCCCAAGGCCCCCAAAGTCTGTTGAAGGGCGCCAAACTACAGAAAAAAAACAACCTCTGCTATTCTTTAAAACAATAAATAATGCATAAATATGTGAGGAATTAATAACAAAGGTCCAATAAAAAAAATAAAACTGTCTGTTACAGAATAAATGAAAAAAACACCTTTAACAAAACTGGGAATCAAAACTTTTGCCATTAAAAATTACAAAAAAATACTCAGAAAACTCCAAAAAAAATCAAAGACATATAAATGCTTTTTGCTGAAAAAGAAAAGAATAAAGGGTCAAATATAAATGAAATTAACACAATGGTTTTTAAAATTGAATCCTATGGGATGCACCTGTTTAAACCTGTCGAACTGAACCATCTCAAATTTCTGAATAGACGGGTAGGGAGTAAAGCGAAGAATAATAGGCATGTATTGGTTGCATGATTTGAGGTGGAAGGTGATGGAGAGTGCCCGCCTGGTCGTGGAGTTTGGAGTTGTAGGTCAGAGAGCAACATTTAGCAAGCATACGGGCCAAAAGCCTACCACATTTGTCGCGGTGAAGGTGAAAAATGGATTTGAAAGCGATAGGAGATTAGTTAATAAGCTCTTTTAAGGACCTACGTAGTTCTGTCCCTGCAGCGTCTTATGCAATTTGCATAGCGTACATAACTTGGGTAGTGTATGTTATGCAAGTTGTGCACCACATGGAATGTGCATACTTTTGTACCCAAGTTACACGAGTGCCTTCACAGGATGATGGATTGGTGGTACGAACGCATGCACAGAAGCAATCCTCGGCTGCTTTAATGATTCAGTTAGAATTTATTGTTATGGCAATATCCAAAAAAAATAAATCAAAATGCTGAAAGGTGTCGATAAATGGATTTACAGGCAAGGAAATACAGGGAATAAGACTAATCTTTTGTACACATTGATCTTTTCTAAGAGAAATGTCTAAAAGTCACAAATCTGTATGTGCTGATGAAAAGAAGTTATTTTTTTAGCTGATTTACCAATAAACTTCGGACCACCCACATTGTTTGAATGTTGGCTGGGTCCGAATTTTTTCACTGTTTCAGGTGAAATTTCTAAAAATATATCGGACGCAAGCAGCCGATAGCTGTTTCAAATAATCAGCCGATAGAATTAAAATCGAGTCCCAGGTTGGAGTTGGGCCCATAATATATGCATACAGTTCCAAGAGCAACGTAGATATCTTAATAAATACCTAATCAGCTCTGGCAGTGGCAATGAGTCTGTATTCAGTGAATCAGACATCCTGTATAGTCCAAAGTTCTTTCTGATGCCCAATATTATCAGAATTCTCCGGTGTCCTGGACCCTGTCACTGCTCCTTCTATCATGCAAATTTACCACTTAGTTCAATGACAGCACGTGAAGGTTAAAAGTAAAAATAAAACACTGTACTGCATTACCCCATTTGGTGCAGTCATGTTTATGTTGGCAAGCACACAAAAAAAGAAAATATTTCCATGAAGTCCTTCTCTCACAACCCAATAACATCCAGAAGGTTTTTCACCCAGAAGGTAATACATGTAGAGATCATGTGGGATGCTTCCCAAATTTACCGCCAATCATCAGAGCCAAGTATTAGGTTTGATTCCATATGGAGACATACAGGGTTATTGAAAGAGAATCGACATGTCACCGCACGTTCGGTGACTTTTCGCTCTCTTCAATTTGGTGTGATTTGGAGATCCCATTTCGGCGACCCTGCGGTGTATTCAGCAAGCACCACAGGGTCCCCAAATTGCAGGGAAAAGTCGCCGCAAACCCGATGAACACTCACCGCAAAACAAGGGCGAATGCACACCGAAACCCGCAAAAACATCTGGATTAACCCCACCGAACACGCCGGAGAAACCCGACACCGCAGACGAATGGAGTGGAAAAAAAAACAGTACGCTTGAATGTTTGAAAAGTGAAACGCTGTTTGCAAAGAAACTACAGAACGAAAATGTCTGAAATTTACATATATGTACATATAAGGTCCAATGAATGATAATAAAAAGGGTTGTTACAGAAAAAAGAAAAACGATTTTAAAAAGAAATCGGAAATTTTTTTTCGGAAAAAAATCCCGAAAAATGCCTAAAAGATCTATAAATATAGAGACTTTTTACTGCAGAATATTATAATAAATGGTTTATTAGATATTGAATTAAAACGGGAATATTTTTTTAACATTGAAGCCTATGGGATTCTCCTGAATAAACCTGTTGAATGAAACCACCGAACAGCAGGGCAATTCGGCAACTTTTCACTGCTGGTTTGTGCTCTCTGAATAGACGAAGCGTTGCTTCTCTATGGGGATTTCACTGCCCTCGAACAGGCACCGAACAGGCACCGTATGTGCAGGCAATTCGCCAGGATTTGGCGAACTGCCTCCTCTCTGAATAGCCGAATGGCCAAGAAAGGTAACTGTACCCTGATATTCAGTGTTCAGTTACCTTTCGGCAGCCATTCGGATCTCTTTGAATAACCCTGATAGTTCCTTCCACTATTGAGTAGCGGTAAGGTGTGTATGACATTGAGATTAGTTCTCTTGGGTTGGTGTGATCCACATATAATATTTCACAAAAGGGTTAGTTGAGATGTTGCAGCTTTGTTGGGCGCCCTGGCATACCTTCAAAGTTCCATATTGTGGTAAGTTATGTGAAGGCAGATATATTAGCAGGCGGCCGCTAGAAGCCCTCTTACTCTGCTTATAGAGTGCTGATCAGTAGCAGCTACACCTGCAGCTGATTTGACATTATCCAGCCCATACAGTCTGCTGACATTTCTCATTAGGACCCAGTACACCAAAGGAAGAAGGTTAAGCTAAGTGCTGAGGAAAAAAAAAGAACCCTTTTAAAATGTCTTTATGCGGTTTTTTGCCTGGTAGCTAGCTTATCTGTTTAGTTATCCTCCACAAGGGAGTAGGTTTTTGTTTTGGTTTGTTTAACATTTCAATGGAAAGAGTGCCCTGGCTGAAATTTTTGTCTGAAGGGACTGAAATAGACTTATGTAAATATTCTCATTTTTAAGTATTTATTCTTTACAGAAATGTTGCTGGGATGAAATATTCTAGACTCTAGATGGTGTCCCTTACCTTACACAATTTCAAACAGGGTCTGCATTATTAACATAGAGGCAGAAAATGTCTCTGTATCAATTACAGTAAATGTGATAAAGATAGATAATAAAAATGGTCAGATATACTGCTTAGGGGGCTTTATAGTGATCATAAAGAGGTAATAACTAGGTAATAACTAGGGACGCACCAATACCGATACCAGCATTTGCGGTGTACGGCTTGAAGGAGAAAAGTTACAAGAAAGGCTTAATGATCTTAAACATGTTACAGCTTGGAAAAAAGACGAGACAGAGGAGATATGATAGAAACATTTAAAACTAAAGGGAATCCACAAGGTAGAGGAAGGAGTATATTTAAAAGGAAACAAAGTAGCAAAAAAGAGGACATAGTCTTAGATTAGAGGGGCAAAGGTTTAAAGTAACATCAGGAAGCATTATTTTACTGAGAGGGGTGATGATACATGGAACAGTCTTCCAGTAGAATGGTAGAGGCCAAAACAGTAATGAATTTAAGCAAGCATGGGATAGGCATAAGGCTACCTAAACAAAAGATAAATCCAGGTCAATATTCCATGTAATTGGGCAGATAGATGGGCCGAAAGGTTCTTATCTGCCGAATTTTTCTATTTTTCTATGTTTCTATTTGCACGACCACTTGCTACTCGTGCAAATGGTCCGATATCTCTACCGATACCCGGAAGCCAGCGTTGGGCCGGGTTGCCGGTATCCAAAGGGCTGGGGTTGCTGGCAGAATGCATTAACAGCATTCTGGCAGCATTCTCCTCCGGCCAGCCACATTCCACCGAGCAGCCGCTGGCTTGTGAAGGCTGTGACATGGCCTCCAGCCATAATCTTGCGGGGGTCATGAGAGCACATAGCAGCCTTCACAAGCTGGCGGCTGCTCGATGGAACGCAGCTGGCCACAGAGGAATGCATAAAGGTGCACAGACCCAGGATGCATAAAAGTGAGACAGATTTCACTTCCATATCCTACCCAGAATTCCTTGCTGCATATGGGGAATGTGGCACAGGAGCTCTGGGATGCAATTCATCGAATTGCTGTGATGTGCAAGTGGCTTCTGCAATAATAAACACACTTATTATAGTGTGGAGGCTTTTCATCTCACTTTTTGTCCTCCACCACAACCCTTGTATATAAACCCTTCTAGACACTAATTTACCCTATGGTCCAAGCATCCACTGCAA
Source organism: Leptobrachium leishanense (assembly GCA_009667805.1). Classification (NCBI taxonomy): domain Eukaryota; kingdom Metazoa; phylum Chordata; class Amphibia; order Anura; family Megophryidae; genus Leptobrachium; species Leptobrachium leishanense. Next base: position 127,064,402 of record CM019063.1, read on the forward strand.
GTGGTCATGCCTACCTCCTAGCTGATGAGGGTTCAACAAACCCAAAACAGCGCTGTCCTAGGACTGGGTTTGACCAGTTGCATAACCTTATCTCTGCTAGAAAGCCACAGTGTAGCATAGCATTGATTTTAGGATTCTGTGTAATAACAGACCCAGGATGCAAAAAAGTGAGACAGAGGTCATTTGCATATCCTACCCAGAGTTCCTTGCTGCATATGGGGAATGTGGCACAGGAGCTCTGGGATGCAGTTCTTTGAATTGCTGTGATGTGCAGGTGGCTTCTGCAATAATAAACACACTTATTATAGTGTGGAGGCTTTTTATCTCACTTTTAGTCCTCCACCACAACCCTTCTAGACACTATATATATATATATTAGCAGAGAAAATATTGGAATAATAATTCAGGCACTACCAAACACCCCAAAGAGGCCTATAGAGAGGTAATATGCCAAAATATGACTGATGTCATTTTAACACCAGAAAAATTTATTTGTGAAAAAGAGTTGGCATCAACTGGAAATGCATTTTAGTGGCATTTTTTAAATCATTTTTCTAAATTAATTTCTTAATCTGTGGTGCATTACAACTGTATATTTTGTGTTAAAAATCATATGCCATTAAACATTAGAACAGTCAATCAGATCTATCTCTTGCATACTGAACAGTTTATTGCACGTCATAAATAAATCCAGTTTAGGAGAAATGTAGAAGTTATTACAAAGCCATAAATCACGAAACAGATAAACATAACATTAAAATCAATCCAGAATGACCTTAACCCTATAAAATGTTTTAAACAGAGAAAACAAAACAGTCAGCCTCACGTTACATTTATAAAAAAAATACTTCTAAATTGGCCATTATAAGTTCGGATAGAAATTTGCATGAAACAACTAATCTCTGGCATGGAAGCATTCATTGAATTACATCCCTCGTGCCCTTCATTTTTCAGTACAATCTATTCTTGACCCAACAGGCTATGCATCATAATTTATTGTGATATGAAAAATAGAGAGCTTGTGGTATGCGGTCACTTGGTTACATTATTCCTAGGCCAATGCTCTAAACATGAGACCATCAGGATCTTCTTTGGACACAATGTTTGCTCTAGTCTACGTTCTTTCCCAAAATATTTCTCTTCTTAAATAATTACCAATGTCACATAATAGTTGTACAGCACCAGGCTGATAACACATAGGGCCTGATCACAACCTGGACGTTAAAGCCAAGATGAAACAGAGAACGTTTGCGTCTGCAGTTTTACATTTGCGGCTTGCCTTTAATGACCGTATTTTTTCATTGCCAGAGGCATGAGCACCACTGGTGTTGTCCGCTCCAGGAGTCCACAGAACTCCATGGAGACGTAGGAGATCATGTGCGAATGACATCCAGCCGGGGCAGAAGAAGGATACACGGAGGACCACAGGGAACATGGAAGAAGCAGATCAAGTGATTACCTCAGTCCTCAATGTGTGGCAATGGCCATATAATGGAGTCTATTGGTCGATCAATGACTAGATTAGAAATCTTGCAAGCTCCATGTCATATCTTTTTCAGCTGCCATCTCTTATCTCTGCCTGAAGAACAACACCCTCCTGCTCCCTTAACTAAACCTTCCCTAATCCACCTCATTAACTGTTAAATAATGTAGATTAACTAAACAAGAGCCACAAAGCAAAGCTTTTGTAAATGTTGCATTATGGGAAAAATACACAAACTGGAAACAAGAGATCAAGACCTTACATTATTTTTCCTTCTGACATGCAATTACTTCAAACAAAGAAAAAAAACCAGCAGCATGTGTTTATAAAGTGGTTTTATTTGTAACGCACAAGTAATCTAGTTACAGCTTATGTAAGTGGTAATGTCCCTAAAACACCAGGGTCTGAAATACGTTACGCAAACCTGGATAACGTCAAAAGCAGATGGAGAGAGAACTCGTTGGAATAGCTCGTTCCCTATCATACAAAGTATAGGAGTCGTTAATAATAACAATAACCTGGCGTAACATCCAAGATGCATGCTGAGCTTGCGTCTCGGATGGAATAGGGTGGGTTAGAAGTAAGAACAGTGCTTGAGCCGTTATGCTGTATGGTTGGAGCACTGTGCTTTGCAGCCAGATTGTGATCTGGACCATCATCTAACCGTGGTGTAAATTTAACCAGAGCCGTTAAAGTCTATGAAGTTGCTATGTTTATAACAGCTCTGGTGAAGTATACACCAGGATTGGAATAGAGTCCTTAACACTTTCCTGTCATGAGGCATACCATGCCGTCCCCGCGGTGGACTTTTACGGTGCTCCAGCATAGCACGATCCGCTAGCGTCTATGGCCATCTGCAGTCCGGCCCCCCATTTGGTATGGGGCGCACGCCATTGGCTGCTGTGGGACGGCCTGAACTCTGACCGCTCCCTTGCAGCCAATGACGCGTGTCAGCTGCGTAGGCTGGCCGGAGGAGGGACCCGCCGCAGGAGCCGGCAAGCAGCTTGTACTAGTAACGCCCTGCGCCAGGCACAACCCGCCCGGTGGTAAATGGTTAATTTTCTCAGAGCAGCAGTACAGGCTGTAATGTATGGATTAAAGTATTTTCAATTGTAGAACATGTGGGTCAGTTCAATCCTTTAATACACAGACAGATATAACAATGGCCATTTAACCTCCCGGCATATCTGGTCAGATCTTAATCGCTGTGGTAAGCCTATTATAGGGAATGTAGCAGGTGCAGTATTTAAGTACTGTAACAATAGCTACACCTTGAAAGCACCATGATTATAGGCCTGGCCGGTAACAGTGGGGGCGGCAAGATGGGCCGAGGTTTTACTTTCCATGAAGGAATACAAAGGTTACACCCTGTCTTTTTTTCAACGTTTTGAGAGCAAACTTTCTTTTTTTTCTGTACAGCGGGTGCTTCTCTTTATTTAATACTCAGGCTGTCACTTTCAGACAGAACTCGCTGTGACGTCAGTGGGAATTATATGTCATGACTCATAATAGATCCCTTTATTTCCTTGTGAAAATTTAGCATTTACACATAATCCAGTGTCACGAATTAATGGAAACAGTATTTACTGAAGCTCAGAAGCACATATTATCTACTATAGCAGCACATGCAAAATGAGATCCAGGGATTAAATATACAGAGGGTGAGGGCCTGTCCTAGCGATACACAAAAATACAAACACAACAATTTAATGTTTACATCCAGTTTAAGATGCATGTGTTAGCATTATCATCAGTTGTATAAAATAAATGTTTGCAGATTCCCAGAAATTATGTAGGATACCCTTCTTGCTTCTTGGGGTACTCATTTCCACAATAAATTGTACATTCACATGTAACATCATTTATTTTATGATGATCGTCGATGTGCTAGGATGTGAGTTGACAGGGCTGCAATGCGCGATTCTTCATAGGAGGATCGTGCTTTGCAGCGCTGAGGGGGGCGGCAGGCGGGCATCGAGTGGAAGGAACGTCTACTCTCACTCTGAGTGCGCTCGTGTGCACCCCACCCTAGTGATTTGTTTATAGGGTTTTGATTGAAATTATTGGACATCTGGATTCATGGACTGAAGATATTGCACTTAATACAAGCAATAAATACAAAATACAGTATATGATAATTTATTTAGGTTTTTAGAAAAAATACCTATTCAGTGCAATCTCTACCCAATTTGTCAATTGACTAAGCTTTCAATTTGCCATATACTGGTGAGTTAACAGCAAAATACGGTGCAGTTTGGCGGCACTGAAATTGCCCCTTAGAAGACTATTGTGTCTTGTATTTACAGATTGCTGTAAATTTTGCCTGGGGCCAAAAAGAGTGTGCAGAGCTGCGGTAGCCACCCAAAATGGCTCGCCTGGAACGACGCCTGTTCCCACACTTAAAAAATAAAGGGCCATATTAGATACTTGGTGCTAATTTAACCAGAGCTGTGGTTAACTTAACAACTCCATAGGCTATAATGGCTCTGGGAAGTTTACAACAGCTCTGGTTAAGTTAGCACCAACTATGTAATATGGCCCAAAGAGGGGGGAGGAGGTGGGAGAATACCCAGAACCCTAAGTCTAATGTCAGACGAACGCAGTCTGAGCGCACTCTGCGTGCGTGCATAACAGATGGACGTACTGACGGAAGATACTGTAGACACCATACGGTCCGTTTTTTTTAACGGAGGTAGAACAAAAAAGGGAAATATCGGATTCAAAAGTAATTCTAATTAAAATACAGGTACAGTCAGCCAGACCATAAAACCTCTGAGCGTCAACGTTATGGACGTCGCAAACGCGCTGCGTCTAACGTCGCAGCATAACGCACACAGGCCGCTGCGCGGACGTGGCGCACTCTGCACGTCCGTCTTAGCAGTTTTACGTTCTTGCCTAACTTGTGTCCGTTTGCCACGTGCGTTTGCGTGCGCAGTTCAGTGCGCACAAACTTTGTGCGTGGGTCTCTATTGACCATGATTCTATGCTACGACGGACGTTAAGCTGTGCGGCAACATGGACGTGATCACTGCATTCATCTGACACGGGCCTAAGAGTCCATGGCATGTAGCCAATTCCCTCGAAACAGCAAGAAGCTTCAGAACAAATACAGTTGTGTTCAAAATTATTCAACCCCCAATGCTGTAAAGGGTTTTAGGGAATTTAGTGTACATTTGTAATTGTATTCAGAATGAAATCCTACAAGGACTTTTTAAAGAACCATATGCAACTAAAATGACATCAATTGGTTTTGTAATACAGTAGTAAATGTTTCTTTTGTGAATTCTTCATTGACACAATTATTCAACCCCTTAAAGACTACCACTCTGAAGAACAGAGGTTCATTCAAGTGTTTTCAACCAGGTATTGAAAACACCTGTGGATGTCACGGAGCAGCAATAAAGCCTAATAAGCACCAATTAGGCAGCTTTAAAATGACTGTGATACTCAGCTCCTTCTAGACATTTACTGGTGTGGTTACAAACATGGTGAAGTCAAGAGAATGGTCCAGGAAGACAAGAGAAGAGGTGATTACTCTGCACAGGAAGGGCAATGGCTATAAGAAGATTGCAAAGATGTTAAACAAACCAAGAGAGACCATAGGAAGCATCATTCGCAAATTCAAGGCAAAGGGCACTGTTGAAACGCTACCTGGTCGTGGCAGAAAGAAGATGCTGACTTCGACTGCTGTGCGCTACCTGAAGCGTAGAGTGGAGAAAAGTCCCCGTGTGACTGCTGAGGAACTGAGAAAAGCTTTGTCAGATGTGGGTACTGAAGTTTCAGCTCAGACAATACGGCGCACACTGCGTAATGAAGGCCTCCATGCCAAAACTCCCAGGCGTGCACCCCCTTGCTGTCTCCAAAGAATAAGAAGAGTCGACTGCAGTATGCCAAAAGTCATGTGGACAAACCACAGAAGTTTTGGGATAGTGTTCTGTGGACTGATGAAACAAAATTAGAACTGTTTGGGCCCATGGATCAACGCTATGTTTGGAGGAGGAAGAACAAGGCATATGAAGAAAAGAACACCTTGCCTACTGTGAAGCATGGCGGGGGGGTCAATCATGCTTTGGGGCTGTTTTGCTTCTGCAGGTACAGGGAAGCTTTAGCGTGTGCAAGGTACCATGAATTCTCTTCAGTACCAGGAGATATTGGATGACAATGTGATGCAGTCCGTCACAAACCTGAGGCTTGGAAGACGTTGGACCTTTCAACAGGACAATGATCCCAAGCATACCTCCAAGTCCACTAGAGCAGTGGTCCCCAACCCAGGCCCTCAGGGCCCACTAACAGGCCAGATTTTGCAGATCACCTTGGGGAAATGCAGACTGAATCCTGCAATCACTGAGCAGCAAATCATAACACCTGTGCTGTGCTTCAGATATCTGGCAAACCTGGCCTGTTAGTGGGCCCTGAGGGCCTGGGTTGGGGACCACTGCACTAGAGCATGGTTGCAGATTAAAGGCTGGAACATTTTGGAGTGGCCATCGCAGTCACCTGACTTAAATCCGATTGAGAACCTCTGGTGGGACTTAAAGAAAGCAGTTGCAGTGCGCAAGCCTAAGAATGTGACTGAAGTGGAGGCTTTTGCCCATGACGAATGGGCAAAGATACCCGTAGATCGCTGCAAGACACTTGTGTCAAGCTATGCTTCACGTTTAAAAGCTGTTATAACTGTAAAAGGATGTTGTACTAAGTACTAAGATTGAATGTCACTTGGGGGTTGAATAAAACTGATAATGATGTGAGCACAGAAAAGACATTTGTGGTTATTTCATTATAAATGTTATGTTATATTTGTCTGACCTACACGTGCCTCTTTGATTTAATTGTAAGCAAGATGACTGAATGATCAAAATCAATGTCAAACTGGCCAAAACACTCAATTTCAGTGGGGGTTGAATAATTTTGAACACAACTGTAAATAAAATAAAAATTCAACAGTCAGAGAAATACATAGCTTCCGTACAAAAAAATATGTGCCTCGGAAAAATTGGGATGAACAGTCCTAGCAGTCCTATGTTATAAAAATAACATATGGGGACTTTAAGTGAACAACAATATTTAAAAAAAAATGGGGTAAAAAAATCAGTGAGCCTGGTTCCAACAGCAGACTGCAAGGGATCCGGGGAGGCAACAGAAGACCCAGTTGGGATAGGATAGCCCGCACCTCCTCCAGCGATGCCACCATGCGGATCCCACCATTGACAGACACAATAAGGGAATCCTAGGATCCCTAGTGGTACCGAACTCCAAGGTGGTGACCTCCTTATAGCAGTGACAGGCAGCGAGGGTCAGAAAAGGTAAGTCCCGAAAGATGGTGAGACTACTGGAGGCATAAGTGACCCTATAAGTGGGGCCAACTGCAGCAATAATCTGGGCATGGGTGGCCACATTCCTGGTCATCAAAATAATATCACGGGGAGCTTCAGCGGGGGCTGTAGCTGCCTTCCTGATGCGCATTGGAAATAAAACCAGCCACCCCCCTGAATCCCCAGAAGTTGGCAAAATGTGTGCCACCAGGCCTGTAACATATTTGAGGAGTCCTTCATTGGCCACAGCTTCAGGGACCCCACGAAGACGTGGATTAAAACGTTGATACCTAGACTTGAGGGCCATCGTTGCCGATCCAAGGCGGGAAACCTGCATTTGGAGGTCTGTAACCTGGGCATCCGTGGCCACCTGTCCCTTCTCCACCACCAAGGCACGATTCTGCAGCACCTCAATCCGACATTGGAGAGCATCTGTGGCAGAATGCACCTCATGCAGGTCCTGTTGCCAGAGGCCACGAAATTCGTCCATAACCCTATACAGGTCAGCCCTAGTAAGCGACTGCAGAGGCTGCCGTGTCATCAAATCGCCCGGTTCCGCAGCGGTAGATGGAGGCTGGAAGGATTCCGAATAAGTAGGAGCACCGCTGCGATGGCTCATCGCCCAACCATCACATCCCACACTAAGGGACATTCGGATGTCAGGTTGGCGGGGGCCCTCCACCTCGCCACACTTATTCGACTTCTTCCCCATATGAAGTGGTAAGTATCCAGCAGGGTAGAGGTGGGAGGGAAGGGTCAACATGTAGGCCACAAGATGGCTGCTGCCAGCAGTAGGCCTCCTACAGAAAAGGCTGAAACTCATGCGCAGGGCCGCCGCCACTACCAAACCGCACCAGAAGGAGTCCAGACAGAACAACAGTTGACCCGAGGAAAGAGCACAGAGAACAAGGGTAGCCACAAACACTCAATAACAGGTGGCGTGGCATGAAGGTTCGCTGGATGTCAACCACTCTCTTCGGCGACTGGACACGACCCCCATGCAATTGGTTTTAAAGTTGTACTTTTTTTTTTTTTTACCCCTGTTTGATGGTTGTTGGCTTTTTCTGGCGGCTGGTCTGCATTCTGTTCGTTGGGTTGTCGGTGGTTTGAGGATCGATTTGGCGGGTTGCTGGCATTTTTCAGTGGGTTTGAGGCTGCATTCAGCGGTTTTTCAACTTGATTTGGTGGTTTTTCCAAATCAAGTCGGCTGTTGTGCGGTGGTTTGAGGATGCGTTTGGTGGGTCGATTTGGGGTACTTTGCTGAATTCACTGCAGGGTCAGTGAATTTAACTCGGCGTAGTGTGGCGAATGAGAGAGCACCGAAATGTTGGTGACACAATGTTGGTGCTCTCTGAATAACCCCTTTAGTGCCTCTACTTTCAACGGCCCAATATATTTGGTGCATACTTGTGTGTGACAGAGTTGCAAAGCAGTAACACTCCAAACAATAATCTCCTTCCTATAATAAATATTAGAAAATATTTGATGTAAATAAGACACTTAGGGCCCTATTACAATCTTCTTGCAAACGTTTGCGCTAACGCAAAAACGCATTATTTTGCGAGGGGCAAAACCCTTTGCGCAGAACGTCGTATTACAATCTCAGTGCAACAAACGCACATATACGTCTACCGCGGGTGAACCTGCGTGAATGCTGCGCGAGCTTACTGTACTTCGCGCGTCCTACAGTATACTTAACTTTGTGAGCGCAAATGCATTTGTGCGCTGGTATGCGGATGGTATTACAATCTATGCGCAGTTTGTAACGCACAGCCTTTGCGCACATAATTTTAGAAACTCCTGAAAGCTGGTGTTAATGGCAAATCTGACGGACCTGGCCGAAACCAAATACACCAGCCCAAAAAAATAAATACAGCAAAGTATAGTTACATATTCTACACATACCAAATCAATAAATTTGAGAAGTTGTGCATGTTTTTTTTTTTATACAGCATATATGTGCAGATTGACTTTGACAGGCGCAAAAACTTAATGTGAGACAATTAAGGTTCTTAATTCTGATTGGCTGAATCGCGTGAAAAAACAGTCCGCACACTGATTTCTGCGCGCAACGTTATTGCGCGTGCATTTGTGCGCATCTGTTTAACGCGTGTTATTGCTCGACGGATGAAAAAATGCACGAGGATTGTAATTCCAGCGTTGATTTGCGCGCGTTAACGTTTAACGCTTGGCGCACAAATTCACGCGTTGCGTGAGTGTTTTAATGCGAAGATTGTAATAGGGCTGTCGTACTGTCAGACTTTCCCCTAACTTCTCTTCCTTCAAACGCTCCCTTAAAACGTTCCTATTTAGGGAAGCCTACCACCCAACTCACTGACGCAACCATCAATCACTCTCACCTTACAGTCCTCTCCTCCTGTTTCCAACCCCAACCCTCCCAGATTGTGAGTTCCTACGGGAATAGGGCCCTCATCTCCTCCTGTACTGTTTGTCAAATGTTGTTCAATGTATTGTAACCCTGTCTATACTGTGATTATTGTACAGCGCTGCGGAATATGCTGGCGCTTTATAAATAAAGAATAATAATAATAATAATAGGGCCCTTAGCCTTTGTTCTAAGTTATATTTGTATTTACATATAGTATATAGTCCTGATAGGTTGTAATTATATATACTTGATCTCATGTTGATAAATTGATATTATATACAGTACATGATGGGGAGTGAAAGGAGCAGCAGAACATGAACTACCCATGTCAGCATCAAGTCTAAATACACCCCTGCTTTATTGGTTCTAAACCACCATTTAAGGCATGTTTCTGGTTCCCTATTTACCCTCACCAAGTGCATCACCCCTCTACTCTTAGATTGTAAGCTATAAAGCAGGGTCCTCTCTCTTACTGTTCTGTGTGTTTAACTTGTATGTATATTCTGTCTCACACATTGTACAACGCTACAGAACTTATTAGCGCTTTATAAATACTTGTAACTGTAATGAGACCTGAACTGCATATTGATTCGTTTTCTGAATTATTTGTGTTGCATCCTATACACTCTAAGCCTGCCAGATATTATCTGACAAAAATAATTTTTTTTACATAGTACACAGATTTAAAATTCATATAACAAAACCGAAATGAGAATCTGTGAGCAGAAAGAGCTCCTAAATGCAGTGGTTACGTTACCTCATTAATAATCCCAAGGCTATTCTTATCTATGAAAATGAGATTCTGAACACCTGTTATATCTTCCGAGAGAGAACAAAACTGCCTCAAAACACATAGCTAATTTAAGACCATTACTTACAGCACTCGAAAGGTCATGTTCATGGAAAAAACGCAATTTAACCAATTCTTGTTCTGTTATCCTCTTTTCTCATTGCTCTACGTTAGCCATTTGCGTTAGCGTATCTTCTTATAAGGTAGTTCTTGGTAAATTGCTAATGGTCTGCTTTTGTGAACTATTGCATTTAGTTAATACGTGTTATATAATAGCCTGCAATTTACTGGGGAGTGGAATACTTTATATCATTCCATTAGTCAAGGGACTCCTGGACATTAACTCAAACTGGACTGAAATATTCACCCCCTTTAGGAAGGTGCCCACACTGCATTGCTGGAGTGACAGGTTTCTGTAGCTCCCCATATGTTTCATTTGTTGATGGTAACACTTGTTACTAGTTCTTTTTGTCTCATACTATTATGTGGACTTTGTCCTTTTAATATTCTTTATTGAATTATTCAGAAGCTGAAGACACCAAGCTCCAGATGTATTTTAGGGCCTGGTCATGGCAAGTATTGAATTTAAGGGTTTGACATTTAAGGGCTCCATTCTCAAATCTGGATAATGTTAACGCTAGACCAGTGGTTCCCAACCCTGATCCTCAGGTACCCCTAACAGGCCAGATTTTAAGGATCACCTTGGGGAAAAACAGACTGAATCCTGCAATCACTGAGCAGCAAATCATATCACCTGTGCTGTGTTACAGATATCTGGCAAACCTGGTGTGTTATGGGTACTTGAGGACCAGGGATGGGGACCACTGTTTTAAAGTGAACGAAGGCACTAGATTCCATCTTTTATGTATATAACACCAGGGGCTAAATTACAGTCCCTGCGTTTTACTGCACCCACAGTTTTCCCCCTACCGCCCCCGTTTTAACGGGGGATTACAATGCAGGCGCAAAAAATGCTGCCTGCATTGGTAGCGGGAGCTACACCCCAGGATGCTCGCGGCAGCACTGAGCGCAGCCGCGAGCATCCACTCGATGGAGTCCATAGGACTCTATTGAGCCAGATGCCAGCGGTCACATTACCAGCCGGATCTTGTCTCGTGAGATCCGGCCGGTTAGCGTAGTGATATGCAGGGAGAGACTGGGGGGACTTTTCCCCCCAGTCTTTCCCTGCTCCCGCCGGATGGAGGAGGCGGTCGGAGCAGCGGTCGGAGCCATGGGACAGGAGGTGAGTATCTGACTTTTTTTTGTTTTTTTAGGCTTGTGTTAACGGGTTCTGCAGAATCCGTTAACAGCAAGTCCTAGCTCTGGTTAACTTTCCGCTAACCAGAGCCAGACGGTAATCAGCGTTAGGACTTTGTAATCCAGCGCTGATTAACACTTTGCGCTCCTCATGTTAAGTATAGGGAGCGCAAAGTACAGTAACCTCGAGCTGAAAAGTGCAAGGTACCAAACGCAAGGTAACCCGTTTGCGTTCTGATTGTAATATGCGGTAGACACCGCGCGGCTAACGTTAATGCTCACGCAGGTGAGCGCTAACGTTAGCAACAAGATTGTAATGTGGCCCCAAGACATTTTAAAACATATGTTACACCCTCCTCTTGTAGGTTAAGAAATGTGATATGACATGTATCCTCAATCTTGCATTGCATTCCCTGTGAGATCTCACCTGTGTTGCACTGCATTACTGTAAAGAAGCATCAAGTTGCCATTTTACCTGACATTTAAGTGTTAATTTGTCATCCCATGTTCCAAATAAATGCTATCATAATATTTTTTCAAAAAAGTGCTTGGTGGTTTATGGGTTAATAAACTTTTCATTCCTGAATGCTTATTCAACAGGGCAGGTTACGCAAGAAACGTGATAATGTAAAGGTCAAGCTGCCAAATCTAATTTCACTGGATGATACGTTTATTGTCAGTTCAGTAACACAATATTGCCATGAACTTAAGTTTTTAAGCAAATCTCTTTTCTGACGCCTGGTAACCATTATTTGGTATGAATGGATACCTAAAGTGGGAAAACAATGTAAATATCAAATCTTACTTTGGGAACGAGAGTATTAAAAACCGTGGGTTTGGCCTATTTTAGCTTTATTGTTTCTACTATATTGTATTATCATCTAGTGATCATTTGTTGACATTGGTGGATCGATGAAACTAAACATATAGCGCAGTGTTTTCCAGACCTGTCCTTGGGACCTACTGGAAGGTCAGGTGTGCTAGATATCTGAAGCACAGTACAAGGGATATGATTTGCCGCTCAATACTGCTGTGATTTCAGTATTCAGTCTGCATTTCCCCAAGTTAACTCTTAAAGAGACCTTCTGCTCATCCTGACCATGTGATCGTTTTAAATTGGTCAGGATGGGAGTGCCCCCCTCTTCTCCCTGCTGCCCGTTCTTGCAGAAAAGCTGGATAATGTGAAGGAGTTTCCTCCACCCCACCTAGGGCTACATTACACTGTTAGTGTTAATGTTAGAGCTCACCTGAGTGAGCGTTAATTTAAGCCCAGTTAGCCACCGCAAATTACAATCCAAACTCTGAGGGGTTAAGAAACCCGTTTGCGTTTGGTACCTTGCGCTTCTCTGCGTGAGGTTACTGTACTTTGCGCTCCCTCTGCTTAACATGGGGGGTGCAAAGTGTTAATCAGCATTAGGATTACAAAGTCCTAACGCTTATTAACATTCGGCTACAGGTAACAGAGAGTTAACCACAGCCTGGACTTGGTGCTAACGGATTCCGCTGCTGCAGAATTTGTTAGCACCAGTAGTAACACCCCCAGAAATGACCAGATATTCACTTACTATCCCGCGTCGAGGACCGCGGCTCCGTTCGCCTCTTCCATCCGGCAGGAGCAGGGAGAGACTGGGGGAAAAAAGTCCCCAGTCTCTCCCTGCAGATCACTATGCCGACCTGCCGGGTTTATGCCGCTCATGTGACCGCTGCAGTCTGTTTCAATGGAGTCCTATGGTCTCCATTGAGAGGATGCGCGTGGCGGCGCTTAACACTGCCGCACGCATCCCCGGGCTTAGCCCCCGCTAACAATGCAGGCAGCTTTTTAAGCACCTGCATTGTAATTTCGCAGTAAAACGGGAGCGCTAGGGAGAAAACAGCAGGTGCAGTTTTTTCTCCCTAGCGTCCCCGTTTTACCGCAAATAATGTATTTTGAATTTCTCGTCTGCCAGTCACCAGATCGGTCACTAGTGACCCAAAAGTGTGCTGACGTCACCCTCTGAGACTACTGGCAATAGCAATCGGTCTCAGAGAGGCCTCTGCCCAATTATTTAAAGGGCAAACAATAAGGGAACTCTATTTTTTAATAGAGTGTCCTTGTAAAACATGGCTGGTTTGTAGGTCCTGAGGACATGTTTGGGAAACACTTATATAGCGAATCTTAAGGTTCCTACTAGTGGAAAAATGTACTTCTAAATGCTTGCCATTTTTTTATTTTAGATATATACATAACAAATTATAGATTACATTAACAATTATATTTATTATAATGTAGTTGTATGTAGTAAATAATATGGGGACAAATAACAGTTATTGTTTAGCTGTCATGGCCAGAGTAACTAAGAAATTGGCCATTTATATGAAATTTGAAATAAAATAGTATTTAAACATAGCTGTTTTACTTACTTGTTTCTTATCTAGATAAAGTTTTTTTTTAGTGTTCTAGTGACATATATTCCCATGAGTGGTTGAGCAGGCCTAGACTAGAATAGTTATGTAAGGTATGTCATGGCGTTCTTAAAATTTGCAAAATGTTCACCTTTGATCATAGCCTTGTCGCCTCTTCATTTTAGTCTTGTTCTTGTACGCACAAAGTACACTTCACATTTATTGCCGACGTCACCACTCCCTTGCTAATTACAGTATATTCTTGCTCACCAAGATTTTAACGGGTTAGGGAGGAATAACTTGTTTTGGTTTTTTTGCAAGAAAGCAAAAAATCTAAGTTAGCTTTTATTTATTTTTCAAACTAGCTACATTTTGACAGTTGATAAAATTGAGGGATTTTTTTCTTAAAATTTCTAGAAGCAGCGCAAGCTTAGACTATTATAAAGAACAGAAATAGTTTATGGGAGCACTGAGTATAGGCCGCATCACTACTGGCTTACCTATGGTGTCTCCCACTCAGGTCTTACAAGGTTTTAACTTGATGGTGCCATTACAGAGATGACTATTCCATATGCAAATCAGACTATCGCCCAGAAAGATTGTGCAGAACTGACATGCTAAGGAAGTCTTCTATGCACAAGAGGTGCAGCAACGCCCGATAGTAGAGATAGAGGTAACATCACTGCTCTATAACCGTGGAGACCCAGGTTCAAATCCCGGCCAGAGCACCTCTCCAGTAAGTGTCCTTGGGCAAGACACCTAACGGTACATACTTGCCTACCACACAATATTGGCTGTGGAGTCCAGTGGTAATATCTCTGCTCTTCGACCTTGGAGAAACGAGTCAAATCCTTTTCAACACATCCCTCCAATACAACTGTAGAAAAGCGGTTTGAACCGAACCACCAGGTCGCTGATCTACCAACGTGGAAATCAGTCTCCAATCCTACTCAGCAGACGCCACCAGCGAGTGTCATTGGTCAAGATACCCAACGCCATGGATGCATCTACCTCACAAAATACTTGTATTTCTCATAGGTTGTAAGTTCCCTTGGGAACAGGATCCCCTGAACCAGGCCGTATCATCCATGTGTGGTATTCTAATGTATCAACCCCTTGTACACTGATCTTGTAAAGCGCTGCAGAATCTGCGCTTTATAAAAAAGGATAATAATAATAACCCTTTTATATCTTGAATGAACCCAATCTAGGGCAGCCTCCTGCTGAACCAGTCTCCCTCTGATGACCCAGATGCTTGCTACAGGCATGTGCTGACCACCTGCAACTTTCCTTGCAGCACGGAATAGCTGATACCCCTCTAGGCACATTGATTAAAGGATCCTCAACCAGATTACCCTCTAGGCTCATAAAAAGCAAAATCAGCTTTATGAGGATTATAAAATGCACACAAATATATTTTGTTTGTTCTATAAAAGCAATACAAAAATGTAATAAATCAAATGAAAATTTTCTTTAAAAGGAACTATCTCACCAAAAATCAGAAAACCATAGGACAAAAACCATATCTATATAAAAAAAGGAATAAAACTGTTTGCTGAGATGTGAAAATTGAATCGTCCTGTGTATTTTTGTTGCAAAATCTATAAGGCAGTCAGCAGTAACATCCAATGGTTTCCATGGCAACTGCATCAGAGTCATGTGATTACACTGTGTGCTCATGTATTTGTTTCATTGCCGATTTTCCTCTAAGATGCAGTGAAAGCATTTTTTCTGGATCACGATAAAAAAGTGAAAAAATATCATTAAGATTAACAGTGACTTGTCAGTTAAAGATATCAGGAGAAAATCAAATATCTGCTTCAGTTTTTAAACTTGAGAAGGCATAATAATAATAATAATATTTTTTTTTTTTACTGGGACAAGATGTTTGTGACTTCAGAGCAAATTATGTATGGTTCTTCTTCCTCAATGCCAATGGAATTATTTATGGGAAATAACCATTAAAAGAGACACTAACACTTACATAAGCTGTAACTAGTTTTCTTTTGCAATACAAACAAATAAAAAAAAACATGCTGCTTTATTTATCTTGTTTAAAGCAATTGCATATAAAAAGGATATTAAAAGTTAGGTTTTTCTCTCCAGTTTCCATTTTGTGGATTTTTTCTATTTGTCAACATTTACCAAACTCTTATCTTAAGTGTGACGACCACCAGCTATCTACCAAGTCGTCACGAGCGATGGGAGAGTGTACAAGGGGTTAACAGCTACAAGCCTCTGGACTTACTAACTCTACAAGCTCTCAGGGCCCCAAGTTATGCCAACCTAACCCCCCTAAACCGTACACACCCATCCGACTATATGCTGCCACCACGAAAGTAATAGGGCACTTTCAAAACCCCCTTAACTGTATACCACACCAATCCAGGAGCCCAACCATATACAGCTAATATAACGCTAAACCAAGCTATACGAGACGTAAATCATCTAGATCAAAGACAGTACTGGGTACAAAGTTTTAATGGAAAAGACAAAAGTAAAACGTTACACAGTGCCAATATCACATAAACAAGACATACATGATATAATAATACATGCAAATACAGTTCTTGAAATAAAATGGTACTTACACAGAAAACCTAACTTGCATTAGGTAGCTCTTCCATGGGTATTCCAGATATTAACTGTCCCAGGACTGTTCTTTCAGACATGTTTCCCAAATCCAAGTCCCATTTCGGCGACCCTGCGGTGTATTCAGCAAGTACCACAGGGCCGTCGGAATGCAGGGAAAAGTCGCCGCAAACCCGCCGAAAACTCACCACAAACCCCGGCGAAGGCACACCAAAACCCGTAAAAACATCTGGATTAACCCGCCAAACACGCCGAAAAAACCCGAGCAGGAGCCGATCACAGCGCAGAGCAGCCTCCGGAAAAACCCGACACCGCAGACGAATGGAGTGAAAAAAAAATCAAAACAGTACGCTTGAATGTTTGAAAAGTGAAGCGCTGTTTGCAAATAGACTACAGAACGAAAATGTCTGAAATTTATATAGAAGATCCAATGAATGATAATAAAAAGGGCTGTTACAGAAAAAAGAAAAAGCGATTTAAAAAAAACCAGAAAAAAAAATGTTTGCAAAAAATTCCCAAAAATGCCTAAAAGGTCTTAAAAAATCTAAAAATAAAGAGACTCTTTACTGCAGAATATTATAATCAACGGTTTATTAGATATTGAATTAAAACAGGAATATTTTTAATATTGAAGCCTATGGGATTCGCCTGAATAAACCTGTCGAATGAATCCACCGAACAGCAGGGCAATTCGGCAACCTTTCACTGCTGGTTTTTGTTCTCTGAATAGACAAAGCATTGCTTCTCTATGGGGATTTCACTGCCCTCAAACAGGCACCGTATGTGCAGGCAATTTGCCAACATTTGGCGAACTGCCTGCTCTCTGAATAGCTGAATGGCCAGGAAAGGTAAGCGTACGCTGAATTTTTAGTGTTCGGTTACCTTTCTCCAGCAATTCGGATCTCTTTGAATAACTCTGATAGTTTGTTATAAAGCATGGTGATTGTATCTGTTGTTGAGGTTACTGTAGGAAAGCCATTACAGCATCTAGTACAGAATCTAAAAGTGCATCCCTATTCCTTTGTGCAGAGCTCCAGGACTACGCCCTTCCCTCTGGTTGAGACAATTTAAAAACTCATAGTGGTCCTGAAATAACTCTCAAAATTCTAATACTAGTGAAAAATTCCAGCACTCGACATATATCTTTTACACATCACTGTCTGGAATTGCACTATGATGGATTGCAAGATCTTGCAGTAGATAGTGAAGACAGCTGAAAGGATCCTTAGGGTCTCGCCCCCATCTCTATTACTGACCTGATTACCATATGTTGCAGTGGTTCCCAACCACGGTCCTCAAGTAACCCTAACAGGACAGTTTTTAAGGATTGCCATGGGGAAATACAGACTGAATCCTGTAAAAAACGCAATTTAACCAATTCTTGTTCTGTTATCCTCTTTACTCGTTGCTCTACCTTAGCCATTTGCATTAGCGTATCTTCTTATAAGGTAGTTCTTCATAAATTGCTAATGGTCTGCTTTTTTGTTCTACGGCATTTAGTTAATAGTGTTTTATATACCAGCCTGCAATTTACTGGGGATTGGGATACTTTCAGGGTTATTCGTTTCATGTACTTCCCTGCACTTCGGGGAATCACAGTTCACCACCCTGCGGTGTATTCAGCAAGCAGTGCAGGCAAAACTCGCCGCAAACCCGCCAAACACCTGCCAAACACTCACCGTACACTCCCTGAAATCCCGCAGAAACCGCCGCAAAAACCACGCCGAACACGCTGCAAAAAACCGACTTGCTGCCGATCACAGAGCAGAGCAGCGCAGAGCAGCCGCCGGAAAAAGCTGACAAGAACACGAACGGGGTGAAGAAAAAAAAAGTACGCTTGAAAGTTTCAAAACTGAAATGCTGTTTGCAAAAAAAAACCCGAACGAAAATGCCTTGAATTTACACATAAGGTCCAATTAATGATAATAAAAAGGTCTGTTAAGGAAAAACGGAAAAAAGATTTTAAAAAAAACGGATAAAAAATTTGCTGAAAAAATTTCTAAAAGTTCCTAAAAAAAATCTATACATAAAGAGACTTTTTATTGCAAAATAAAAGCATAAATGGTTTATTAGATATTGAATTAAAACGGGAATATTTTTAACATTGAAGTCTATGGAATTCGCCTGAATAAACCTGCCGAATGAAACCACCGAATGGCAGGGCATTTCGGCAACCTTTCTCAGCTGTTTTGTGTTCTCTGAATAGGCAAAGCATTGCTTCTCTATGGGGATTTCACTGCCCTCGAACAGGCACCGTATGTGCAGGCAATTCGCCAACATTTGGCTAACTGCCTGCTCTCTGAATAGCCGAATAGCCCCGAAATGTCAGCGTACGCTGATTTTCAGTGTCCAGTTACATTTCGGGGCCAGATCGGCTTTCTCTGAATAACCCCTTTTATTTAATTCCATTATTCGAATAATTCGGGACTCCTGGAGATTAACTCAAACTGGACTGAAATATTCACCCCCTTTAGGAAGGTGCCCACACTGCATTGCTGGAGTGACAGGTTTCTGTAGCTCCCCATATGTTTCATTTGTTGATGATGTTAACACTTGTCTCATACTATTATGTGGACTTTGTCCTTTTAATATTCTTTATTGAATTATTCAGAAGCTGAAGACACCAAGCTACATATGTATTTTAGGGCCTGGTCATGGCAAGTATTGAATTTAAGGGTTTGACATTTAAGGGCTCCATTCTCAAATCTGGATAATGTTAACGCTAGACCAGTGGTTCCCAACCTTGTTCTCAGGTACCCCTAACAGGCCAGATTTTAAGGATTATGCAGACTGAATCCTGCAATCACTGAGCAGCAAATCGTATCACCTGTGCTGTGCTTCAACTATCTGGCAAACCTGACCTGTTGGGGGTACTTGAGGACCGTGGTTGGGGACCACTGATATGTTGCATTTTTTTTTTTTGTGAAAGGATTTTACCAGGAAGGATACATTGAGATTTCTCTCGTTTTCAAGTATGTCCTGGGTGGCGAGTATGTACCGTTAGGTGTCTTGCCAAGGACACTTACTGGAGAGGTTGCTCCCTGGGATCGAACCCATGACTCCACAGGCTCTCTCCATGCAGAGCGGTGACATTACCTCTACTCCACCCAGCCGGTCATTGCTACTTGCATTAAGGATGATCCCACACACCAATTACAGAACCTTTTCGCCCTTGTTCCATCTTGCCGATGGTACTGTAGTGTTCAGGCTCATATGGTCAGGTTATGTAATAGTGTCTTACCCCAAGCCTGCTGACTCCTAAATGCTCTGTGATTCCCATATGTTGTGTTAGGATTCTCTTGTTGTAGATGTTATGTTTGTTTCTGCAGCTGTATATGTCTGCACGTATGTACTTTATAGATTTTTTTCAGTTGGTCTTTTAACCCTTTCCATGCGGGGGACGCGCTCAGCGCGTCCTGCCGCATGACTACTTCGCTGCGGAGGACGCGCTGGGCGCGTCCTCCCTTTGCAGCAGCGATCGGCCAGGATTCCGGGCGATCGCAGCGGCCCCCCGGTGCGGGATGACATCCTCGATCTCAGCCCAGCCTCCGGACCCCGGCCGGCACGATAGAAGTCATCGCACCTGCGCGATGACGTCTATTTAAGGCACCTCCCCCGCCATTGCGGGGAAGGTGCCTGAAGGGGAGGGGGGAGGTCCTTCAGACCTCTCCTCCTCCCTGTCCGTGCGGGCCATCGGATAAAGACAGGTACCACTTGGAAGGGCACAGCCTGCCCTTCCAAGCGGTGGCTGTCTTTAACCCCTAGGGGACTGGATCACGATATGGCGCTAACATGCGCCATATCATGGTCCCCTCCCAGAGCTGGCCGACATCTTGGATGTCGGCCAAGCTTCCGGGATATCCCCCTAACGACTGGTGTCATCGCGCATAGCGCGATGGCGCCAGTTTCGCAATTAACCCCTTGCTGCCACCTATGGTGGCGATAGGGGGTTCATTGGAACCCCCTATCTCCCGATCCGTGACAGCTAGGGGAGCGTGGCCTTTCCAATGATACCAAACATGACCATGTATAATGTAAAAAATTATTAAAAATAATTAAAAATAAAAATAAAATTAAAAAAATTAAAAATAAAAATTTTTAAAACTTTTTTTGTTTTATTAGTGCAGCAATATTGTTCCCATTTCAATTATAATGTGAACAATGATGCTGCACTAACGATTTTTTCTATGGGGGGCGTTTGCAAAAAAACACGTAATTTCCCCCAAAAAAAGGAACGATTCCCCGTTTCTAATTTTTTTAACATGAGCAACCCATAGAAAATATAACCGCAAACACTCGCATATTAAAATGTGAAAAAAACACTTTACACATTGTAAATTATTGAAAATTCAAATTTTTGTTGCATTTTTTGTTAGAACATACAGACATGACATAACGTATACATATAATAATGATATATTATGAATCTGCTGAGTCTCCTGGAAAGATCGATATATAATATGTCTGGGTTGTATTGTATAATAAAATGTGACTTCAAATCGCATTTAAACATGATGTGCGAAACCGGTAAAAATGAGCTCAGCACTGTGAAAAGGCTCAGCAGTGAAAGGGTTAATATACTTTAGACTGTACAGTATAGGTAGTAGTATATGGATTTACTGTACGTAGCACTATGGTTCTGAAGGAACAAGGTCTCCTTTCACTATTACTATGTAGTACATGGCGGAAATAATATTACATTTTCTCAGACTCTGACAATATTGTTCTTCCAAAGCCCACAAAGTGGTCATTCAGTATTTCTGAAATAACAAAAACTAAACAGACCAATCCAGTCCAGGTAACATACTGAATCATGACAGTTTTTTAGGATCCATGGTTTATAGTATTTAGCTCAAGGCCATTCACTAACTAGACTTGCAACTATTTTTCTAAATAATAAATATTTCTGCCGCTTGAGTACATGTCGCACATTCACTGGATGCTCAATGTGCCAACAATTGTGCCAACTTCGAAATTCACTTGAATCTGAGGCTGAGTTAGGGAAAAAGTGATTATTAAGCTTGGCTGTGAATACGTTTTGGCTGTATGAGTATATCCAGGGGACAGGGCTGTATTCTTGCATAGGCCAACTGGACCTAGCCTTTGGGGGCTGTCTGGCGAAGGGCAACATTTTTAATGATTGCTGAGTGAAAGAAAGGGCAGTTGCTGTAATTAGAGGAAGAAACATGTTTTACTTAATGCCCATTCTTGCAGAGGTCAAATATATTTGGTGTGCAGGTGTATAACAGAGCTGCAAAGCAATAAAACTCCCTGCAATGTGCTTCTAAACTATAATAAATGTTGTCAGAAATCATTACAAGTTACTTTGGGCTATAGTATATTCCATAGTTGTCGATTAGCTAACTACAGCAAATATTACACATAAAGGGCCATATTACAAAGTTGCTGCTAACTTAACCAGAGCTGTTGTAAACTTAGCAACTCCATAGACTATAATGGCTCTGGTTAGTTTACAACAGCTCTGGTTAAGTTAGCCCCGGCAGCTTTGTAATACTACCCAACGTCTCCTGTAGTTCTTTTATTGACAGGAAACACCATTCCATTCGAGCTGCGAGGTGAGCTTGCGGCTCAAACGTAACGTTTCCATGAAAAAGGTTACTGTGCATTATCGTCTCCTATATTTATTATGGGAGACGTTAACGTTAATCTCCACGTGAAAGTGCAAACCATTCCAAATGTAGCTTGTGCTTCCACCGAGGAGACGGTATTTCTCTTTGAAAGAACGTGTCCTCAAAGCTGGTGTAAAGCGATTTCGCATTTGCAAAATCACATAACACTGTCCTAACCCCCCTCATTAAATCCCATACCCACCTCTCATCCCACAGTGAAAAGGGAGGTGCAATCAGTCGCTTCTTCTTGCTGGGAGCAGAATGAGACGGGAACAAATTAGGGATGTGCATGGCTGAAAAATTAGTTTAGTTTAGTTTCGTTACGTTTTTAAATCATTTTGTTTTTGGAATTTCATAGCTAATTTTGTTTCGTATTTCGTTTCATTTTGTTTCGGATCGATTTAAAGTTTCGAATCGATTTGAAATTTCAAATCGATTCCAATTTCATATATCAATTCGATAGTTGATATCGATTTGAATTTTAGATCACTGGATAAAACCCCAATTAATCAAATTTTGCTGTTAAAAGAAAAGCTAGGGTTAAATATTAAGATGTGTCACAGATAAATTTGTTTCATAAAGTCCTTTGCTGACTATTACTTGTATTGTAAGTTAAGATCAATTCGATAGTTGATATCCATTTGATAGTTCATTTCAAATTCAATTGTTGATATCAGTTATTAAAATTTTCTTTTATGATGATGACACAGTGGAAAATGAAATAAATTCATTATATACCATTTCGTTTCGAATTCGTATTGTATCGATTCGTTATTTGGAAGTACTTCCGAATGCGAATTATCAAATTTCGTTCCAAATTCCAAATTTTTCCGAAACGAATGCACATCTCTATTCATATGCGGTGCGGAGTGATCCTGTGGCTGGGATGAGCAAGCCTCCATGACGTCCTATGGACCAATGATCATGGTAGTGCCCTGCGCTGCTGCCGGTATCCTCAAGGTTTGCGCTTTTTTCCAGGGCTAGGTGCTAATAAAGTGATGGTAAGGAAAATCTGCAGGCATACATTATCTTGCTTACCGTCTTCATTCTACTGACAACTATGGAATAGGACCCTTGTTTTTACTTCAGTTCTCGTTTTATTTTGCATACAGTAAATGGTCCCAACAGTTTTGGATATTGTCCTAATTTTATGCTGACAAACTTATTTTTTATTTCAAACAGGGTACAGAGGGTCTGTGCCTAGGGCAGTGCTAGGTTTAAATACCCGCCCAACCATGATCCGATACAAGATAAACATAGAGGTAGAATCATGCATATTTCATGTAAACTAATTTGATCCATGTAATATAAACTTTAAAGATATTACTCTGATAAATAATATGGTTTGAGGTAATACTGCATCATTTCTGTGTATCGCCAAGTGAATAAGTTTAGTGTTATTCAGAAATGACAGACTGAGCTATATGCTCCTGTACCATCATGTGGATGATTTACTGACCTGTCTTTAATCCTACCTGTGATTATTTACGAAATGTCAAGCAAGTCTTGAAAAGATATCTATGCCAAAACTGTTAAATAAATAAATAAGCATGTTTTTATGGTTCTTTTTGGTACAACAGTCTATCTAATCACAGGATCCTGGTAATCAGTGTCTTAAGGTCAAGACAGATCTAGGTATTTACCTGATTGCAAGATATTTGCTTTTTATACAAGAGACAAAAGAAGTAAAGGTTATCCCTTTCCCATAGTGGAAGCATATTCTTAAATTTGGAATAGTTATTCTGGATAAACACATGATCTTCCAAGAATGAAGTATCTAAATGACATTTAATGGCCTATAATCTACATTTACATCCGAGTCAGAATATTTACCTGCGAGACAGTCTATTTAATGATGGGTTGAGCCTTGAAGCAGAGTTTGCTTTGTGCGCTGCTGTGATAATTACACAATGTTCCAGACGTCATAGGGGATAAGCTTTATTCCTCTTATCATGTTTCTAAAATCTGCTCCAATTTCCCTCATTTCATTCATTGTGTAAATGGTAGGTATCGGAATTCTGGGTGTGGATACTAATTTCACAGAGAGCTTTTCATTTGTGGGTGAGAATAGACTACACTAGCAGATAAAAAGCTTGTTTTTTTTAAAATGTAATTATATTTATGCGTATCCCCATCATGCTCTCGTTAACAAAGCAAAACAACAACTTGCAGACATAGGTATAAATGGGAAAAAAAGAATTTCATTTAGTTTAGCTATAGTGCAAATACAGACACACAGATTTGTAGGGATTACGGTGTAGCATAAATAAAGGCCCACCAGTCTACCTCATGTCTGACAAGCAGCATGAGCAGGTATGGTTTGCTATGTAGCAGCCTGTGGCTTCATTTTTGGATGGGACTTGCCCTCATTAGAGGTGCCTGGACACTGGCGGGCGAGCTTAATCTTATAATGGCCATTAATAAGAAACCAAACCTCTAATTGTGTTTTGTTTCACACGGTATAATGGGAATAAGCGCAGATGACATTTTTTTCTTTGTTATGTTTCACACATGTTGTTCGGCTGGATGCATTTGGTGGTTGCAGCCGCCCCATCGGGGAATAAGCGCGACCCCACCCCTCCTGTATTACGGTGTAGCGCCACTTCACATGACTCCACCACCAGATAACTCTATGCTAGTATCAGAAACAGTGGTTTCCCCCAAACCAAACACACTTCTAGATATACAACCTGATACAGCGCAACTTAATGCTATTAGAGGTATTCCAGTGTCTCTCAGTATACCAGATATAAAAGACAAAATTTTTTGATAGTTATGGTGGAGTATATCAACACTATAATATGACAGTACGTATTATTGCAGAGATTTCACTCACAGAGAGCCCCAGCACTGGCTCTGAGTGGGTTAAAGCCTGTGAGTTATTTTTCTTCCAATTTCTCAGGTGGCCCATACACCTTACTGGGATAACGTTTCCACTTGAAATAAAAAGCAGAAAAGGAAGGGGGGGACCCCTAGTGCAGATCTATGACAATCCAAAAGCAGAATTTTTATTCAGCCAATTTTAAACTTACTTTTGGGGGAGCTTCCATAGCTCTAAGTATGCGCCCATGGGTTTTTTAACTGGAAAAAAACAATAAAAAACCACCAGGAATATGGCAGGAACAGCAAGGACAGCAATATAAAGAAAATAAAATTTATTTAACAAATAAAAAGTTAAAAGCAATGCCAGGACGCGTTTCGCCGTCTATACATAGTTACATAGTTACATAGTTATATAGGCTGAAAAAAGACATGCGTCCATCGGGTTCAGTCTCTCCCACATAACCTACTGCTGTTGATCCAAAAGAAGGCAAAAAACCCAGTCTGAATGCTTGCCAATATGCAACATACTGGGAAAAAATTCCTTCTTGACCCCAGAATGGCAGTCAGATTTCTCCTTGGATCAAGAAGCTTTTACCCACATATTAAATATTATAACCCTTAATATTCTGTGTCTGCAGGAAGTCATCCAGTCGTTTTTTAAAAGTCTGTACAGACTCTGACCCAACCACCTCAACAGGCAGAGAATTCCACAGCTTTATTGTTCTCACCGTAAAATAAACCCTTCCTATGCTTTAAGCTAAATTTTCTTTCTTCCAGTCTAAATGGATGACCCCTTGTCCTATGTATAGTCCTGTTAATGAATAGGTTATCAGACAATGGTTGATAATGGCCCCGTATATATTTATATAAGGTTATCAGATCCCCTCTAAGGCGCCTTTTCTCTAAACTAAACAGGTTTAAGCTTGTTAGTCTTTCCTCATAACTTAACCCTTCCATCCCCCTTATTAATTTAGTTACCCGTCTCTGCACTTTTCTAACGATATAATATCTTTTTTTAAGACAGGTGCCCAAAATTGCACGGCATATTCAAGGTGCGGCCTGACCATTGATTTATACAGAGGCAAAATTATGTTTTCATCCCGTGAGTGAACTCCCTTTTAATGCATGCCAGTACTTTGCTGGCCTTGGCGGCTGCTGTTTGACATTGCACATTGTTACTTAGTTTGAAGTCTATGATTATTCCCAAATCCTTCTCCTGCTTGGATTTCCCTAACTCCGTACCATTTAGGGTATAAATTGCTTGTGTATTCTTCACTCCAAAGTGCATAACTTTACATTTATCTAGATTAAATCTCAATCTGCCATTTAAGTGCCAGTCCCCCAATCTATCTAAATCCCTCTGCAGCGAAGTAACATCCTGCTCACATTGTATTACTTTTCCTAGCTTTGTGTCATCTGCAAACACTGATACATGACTTTCAATGCCTATCACAAGGTCATTTATAAATAAATTGAATAGTATTGGTCCTATAACAGACCCCTGAGGGACACCACTTACCACTGTGTCCATCTTGAAAATGTACCATTTATGACCACTCTCTGTACCCTATCTTTTAGCCAGTTTTCTATCCAAGAACAAGTATTTTCATCTAGACCATTTTTTCTTATTTAAGTAGTAACCTTTTGTGTGGAACTGTGTCGAAGCTTTGGCAAAATCTAAGTAAATCACATCCACTGCGACCCCCTGATCTATACTTCTACTTACTTCCTCATAGAACGTAATTAGGTTAGTCTGACATGATCTGTGTTTCATGAAACCATGCTGATTTTTGCCAATTACATTATACCTCCCAATAAATTCCTGAATATTATCCCTTAGTAACCCCTCAAATACTTTCCCAGCCACAGATGTTAAGCTCACAGGTCTATAATTCCCAGGCACAAATTTTAAACCTTCTTAAATATAGGGACCACGTCAGCTTTCTCCAATCCTCTGGTACTATTCCTGAAAGAAAAGAATCTTGAAAGATTAAGAACAGAGGTTTACATATTTCAACACATAGCTCTCTTAGTACTCGCGGGTGAATTCCATCTGGCCCTGGGGCTTTATTAACATTCACATTGTTTAATTTGTGTAAACCTTGTCCTGAGTCAACCAGTCACTTTGTATTAGTAAGTTTTTATTAATGAATTTTCATGTCTCCTGTTATAGGTTTCTCTTGATAAATACTGAAGAAAATAATCATTTAAAATTTCTGCTTTATCCTGATCTTCAGTTAACAATAACCCTGACTCAGATTTTAGTGAACCTACATTTTCACTCTTGGGTTTTTTAGAATTTATGTACCTAAAGAATCTTTTAGGGTTGGTCTTGCTCTCTTTGGCTATTTCTTTTTCATTTTCTATCACGGCTTCATCAGCTGGTACAATGAAGTAATGTCCTTTCTAACATTATATACTGTCCTTTAAATCATTGAATTGTCCCCAGGTGTCGTAACGCTGGTTTCACGCCTCCATCCTATAAAATCATTAAGGCGCCGCCATCTTGGACCTGCGCGCTGCGTATCTCTGCGTTCCACTGCGTTCCAAACAAATCATTCAAGGCGCCGCCATCTTGGTCCTGCACAGTGGATATTTCCCTGTTCCGCCACATTCAGAATGGAAATCCTTTCCGGCATTCAATCGCAAACCAACTCGGCGGGCAGTCCCAGATTACAGAAGGGATTTTCAGTGTGAAACGATATTTGGTCAATTTAAAGAGACATAATATGAAAGCATGTAATATCTGATTTCCCATTTTAAAAATTCTGTGCCATCCTGGATCCAAAAAATATATCAATGATCGACCTATGTATTTAATCTACCCACTGTGAATTATTATATTAATTTCTAAAGTGGCAAATTAGACCTTTCAATTTGTGATGGTGGTATATAATGTTGTTTGTATTTATGAGTTATAGATTATACTTCCCCACAATTATCTAAAACTTCTTACAGTGTAATGTGTATCAATAAAATCAATGAACTGGAGGCAATGATGGCAGCTGAAAAAGTAGATTTTGTGGGGTTACTGAGACATGGTTCAGTGAGAAAAATAACTGGGACATAACAATACCGGGGTACTCTTTATATAGAAAAGACAGAGAAGGTAGGAAAGGAGGAGGAGTGGCCCTGTATGTGAAAAACAACATAAAAACGAACCAAATAAAAGTGAGTGAGGTGAACATAGAGTCAGTTTGGGTTACGCTAACATTTGGCAATCATACAGTAGCTCGTGTAGGTGTAATCTATAGACCCCCTGGACAAGTAGAAGAGCTAGATAATCTGCTGGTTGAGGAAATAGCCAAAATGGCAATGAAGGCGGAAGTTATTATCATGGGGGACTTTAATCTTCCTGATGTGAACTGGAAAACCAAAATAGCTGTGTGCACCAGGAGTACAAATATTCTAACCTCCTTACTGGGATTATCTCTAACACAAGTAGTTGAGGAGCCGACCCGTAAAGAGGCCATATTGGATTTAATACTCACAAATGGAGGTTTGGTATCGGACGTTGTTGTAGGTGAAAATTTGGGATCTAGTGATCACCAGTCAGTGTGGTTTAATATAAGAACAGGGATGGAGCTGCACCACACAAAAACAAAAGTTTTAGACTTTAAAAAAAAAAGATTTTTCTAAAATGAGATTTTGTGTGAAGAAGTCATTATCAGACTGGAGGAGTTTAAAGGGAGTCCAGGAGAAATGGGATTATTTAAATTGAAGGCCACAGGAAATTGCATTCGGCTTGTTAGCAAAAACAAAAAAGGGAAGAAACCACTGTGGTACTCTGCAGAAGTGGCCAAAATAGTGAAGAACAAAAAGATAGCATTCAATAATTATAAAAAAACTCAGAGTGAAGAAGATAGGCAAACCTATAAAATTAGGCAGAAAGAGGCAAAGCAATTTATAAGAGCTTCCAAAGCACACGCAGAAGAGAAAATAGCTCAGTCAGTAAAAAAGGGGACAAACATTTTTTAGATACATAAACGAGAAAAGAAAAGTAAAACAAGGATTAGTTAGATTAAAAACAAAGGAAGGAAGGTATGTAGAAGAGGATAAAAGTCTCGCTGACTCCCTCAATGAATATTTTTGTTCAGTCTTTGCAGAAGAAAAGGAAGGAAAGGGACCTCAGTTAGGAGAGAACACTAAAGAGACATTTACATATGAGTTTACAGAGGAGGAGGTTCTACAGCAGCTGTCTAAAGTAAAGACAAATAAGTCAATGGGGCCTAATGGGATCCACCCTAAATTATTAAAAGAGCTCAGTGATGTAATAGCAAAACCGTTAACAGATTTATTTAACCAATCCTTGTTAACGGGAGTCGTCCCAGAAGACTGGAAATTAGCAAATGTTGTGCCCATTTACAAGAAGGGTAGTAGGGAGGAATCGGGGAACTATAGACCAGTTAGTCTTACGTCAGTAGTGGGGAAATTAATGGAAACCATGTTAAAGGAAAGGATTGTTGAACATCTAAAAACACATAGATTAAAGGATCAGAAACAACATGGGTTTACCTCAGGGAGATCATGCCAAACTAATCTTATTGATTTTTTTGATTGGGTAACAAAAATAATAGACACAGGTGGTGCAGTAGACATTGCTTATTTAGATTTCAGTAAGGCTTTTGATACTGTCCGCATAGAAGGCTTATCAATAAATTGAAATCTTTGAGCTTGGATTCCAATATTGTTGAATGGATTAGGCAGTGGCTGAGTGACAGGCAACAGAGGGTTGTGGTAAATGGAGTTTATTCGGCGCAAGGTCTTGTTACCAGTGGGGTACCTCAGGGGTCAGTACTTGGACCCATTCTCTTTAATATTTTTATTAGTGATATTGCAGAAGGTATTAATGGAAAAGTATGTCTTTTTGCTGATGACACAAAGATTTGCAACAGGGTTGACGTTCCTGGAGGGATCAGCCAAATGACAAATGATTTAGGTAAACTAAAAAAATGGTCGGAGTTGTGGCAATTGAGTTTTAACGTGGATAAGTGCAAGATAATGCACCTGGGACGTAAAAACCAAGGGCTGAATATAGAATATTTGATACAGTCCTAACCTCAACATCTGAGGAAAGGGATTTAAGGGTCATTATTTCAGATGATCTAAGGGTAAGTAGTCAATGTAATAGAGCAGCAGGAAATGCTAGCAGAATGCTTGGTTGTGTAGGGAGAGGTATTAGCAGTAGGAAAAGGGAAGTGCTCATGCCACTGTACAGAGCACTGGTGAGACCTCACTTGGAGTACTGTGTGCAGTACTGGAGACCGTATCTCCAGAAGGATATAGACATCTTAGAGAGAGTTCAGAGAATGGCTACTAAAATGGTGTACGGCTTGAAGGAGAAAAGTTACCAGGAACGGCTTAATGATCTTAACATGTACAGCTTTGAAAAAAGACGAGACAGAGGAGATATGATAGAAACATTTAAATACGTAAAGGGAATCCACAAGGTAGAGGAAGGGAGTATATTTAAAAGAAAACAAAATAGCAAAACAAGAGGACATAGTCTTAGATTAGAGGGGCAAAGGTTTAAAAGTAACATCAGGAAGCATTATTTTACTGAGAGGGTGGTGGATACATGGAACAGTCCTCCAGTAGAAGTGGTAGAGGCCAAAACAGTAATTGAATTTAAGCAAGCATGGGATAGGCATAAGGCTATCCTAATTAAAAGATAAATCCAGGTAAAGTATCCATGTAATTGGGCAGACTAGATGGCCGAAAGGTTCTTATCTGCCGACATTTTTCTATGTTTCTAAGTGATATTGATTGAATAGGTGTTTGTTCATCTTATATGTAGATTGCTTATTGCACGTTTTGGTTCTTTTGTGTACGTGTCAGGATTGCCATGCTCTGGCCCCTGTCACCCACGCCAACCCCGCACCATGAACAATGCACCTTCCTAGAACTTCTGTGTGTTCCCAGCATCCTAGCCCTAGAACCTCACCTTCCCCTGATTATCCCAGTATATCAGGAAGCTACGCCCCCCAGTATTCTCTTCCACATTGAAGTTCCTGACTGCGATACCTGCTTGCCAAAGCTCCCTGATACTTCTTGACAATCTCCTGACTTCTCTGCCAAAGACTCCAAGGACCCGCTGTTATAATCTGGACTTTCATTGCTTTTAATACCGGTACCCTCCCATCCTGCTCCCCTTCTGCCCCCCATCTAGGACCCCCGTGTACCAGACCCCTTGCTGAACCCTGACCACTCTATTGTCTGTTCCTTGCCTGATTCTATGTTATCGTGTTTATTTATAATAAACACCCTTTTGCTACCTTGAACCTGCCTCCATCACTGCATACTGGGCTCACAACCCCATCCTGCTATACCCATCGCAGTCTACACGTGACAGAACGTACCATGTGATTACATTAAGTGCATATGAATTTATTTTACCCCTTCCCTCTTTCACCTCCCCCCTCTTTTTCCTAACTTTCCCCCTCCCTATCTCCCCTATTATTACCTTCCCCCTTTAGATAAAATTAGGATCCAGAAGGACTCAGATCTATAAAAAACCTACAAAAAATGCTCAATTTCAAAGTCATTGTTAAGTCCACCAGGTGCAAGATTGCCCATTTCAAAGATATACCTAATTTCTTCTCGCCCTAGTAGATTAACGATATCCTCCTCTATATCTTTTTTGTAGACCTTTTTCAGAGCTGTAAATTTTAAACCTACGCCGGGATAACCCTCATGTTTCAACTTGAAATGCATAGAGACAGAATGGTTCTCAAATTGTTTCCTTATGTTTCTCACATGCTCGGAGATTCTGATGTTTAAAGCTCTTTTTGTGCGTACTATATATTGGAGGCCACAAGGGCATTCCAGAAGATATATGACTTGTTTAGAACAACAATTTAGAACTTCTTTTATAGCTATTTTTTGATTATTTTTCTTATTTATATAATCTCCTCTATAAGTTTTTTTTATTGTTAGTGGACCTACAGGCTAGGCATTGCCCGCAGCTATAAAAGCCACCTTTTAAATTAAAATGATTTCTTTCTTTACTTTTAGACTTTGGTTTGCTGTGTATTAAATGTGTTTTTAAGTTTTTTGCTGTCCTATATATTATTCTAGGTTTTGCGCCCACCAATTCATTTAGCTCTTTATCTTTACACAGGACGTGCCAGTGTTTATTTATTATCTTCTTTATGTTTTTGGCTTTGTTGTTATAATCACAGACAAAGGTGATTCCTTCCTCTCTTTCTTTATTCTTTTGCTTATATTCCAGTAGCCATTCACAGTTCTCTTGTGTTATCTGATCGATGACATGATCTAGTTCAACCGCATCGTAACCTTTATTTGTAAACTCTTGTTTCAGGGTATCTGCTTGTTGTTTAAAAACCGCTAAATCGGAGCAGTTTCTCCTCTGACGCGTAAATTGCCCTTTTGGGATCCCTCAAATCCATGTTGGATGATGGCAGCTGGTGGTCTCTATGTATGTACTGACGTCCACTTCTTTAAAGAAGGTCTTGGACTTGATACATTCTTCCTCTATATAAACTTCTAGGTCTAGAAAAGTTATTTTTTCTTGGCTCCAATATCTATCTAACTTAATGCCCCATTCTGGATTGTCTAAACTATCAAGAAATGTAATAAGATCTATTTCTTCCACTCCAAATAAAAAACAGATCATCTATATAGCGCCTATAATTCAGGATGTTTTGTGCCCAGCTACGCGATTCCAATCCCGCCGTGTATAGGCACTGCTGTGATAATTACACAATGTTCCAGACGTCATACGGGATAAACTTTATTCCTCTTATCATGTTTCTAAAATCTGCTCCAATTTCCCTCATTTCATTCATTGTGTAAATGGCAGGTATTGGAATTCTGGGTTGAATACTAATTTCACAGAAAGCTTTTCATTTGTGGGGAGAATGGACTACACTAGCAGATAAAAGCTTGTTTTTTTAAAATGTAATTATATTTATGCGTATCCCCATCATGCTCTGGTTAACTAAACAAAACAACAACTTGCAGACATAGGTATAAATTAGGGATGAGCTGTTCGGTTCGATGTGTTCGGAGTTCGATTCGAACATCGCCAGTTTGTATGTTCGCGAACTTCGAACATTTCCGCGTGTTCGCCGCATGTTCGCCCACAATGGACCACAATGCACTTTTCCACTGGCCTGAAGCTTGTAATTGGCTACAGTCTGCACCTGACCACGGTTTAGGTGCAAGACAGGTGCAAGACTATGCCAATCACGGCTCAGAGTCCTGATTGGGCAAATTTTGCCCAATCATGGGCTCACAGAGCTAAGTCCCACAGCACACTATATAAGGTGTCCCTTGCAGCCCCAGCATGTGTTTTTTGAGAGGAGATTGTTAGTGTGTGTTCTCACTGCCAGTCTGCCAGCAGCTATTGGGGGGGGGGTCTCATTTCTACAAAATATCTGGGAATTGTTCTAATCTTTGTGTTCTCACTGCCACCAGCAATTTTGGGGGTCAGTCATTTATACAAAATATCTGGGAATTGTTCTAATCTTTGTGTTCTCACTTTAATTTTTTGTACCGCAGGGTACAACCCTGCACTCTTCCACAATACCACAAAAGGGTTACGGTGTGAAGGCACTTGCTGCCACCAAAGGCACAATATTTGGCTGCAGTGACACTGACGCCTATATTACCAGATTCATATAATTTAAATTTTTTGGACCGCACGGTCCAACAATACCACAGAGGGGTTACAGTGTGACGGCACTGTTGCCGACACTAAAGGCCCAATTTTAAAGCACCTATTGTTACTTTCATCCAAAGCCTGCATAAGTTTCACCATAATTTAGCCACCCATATAACTTGTTCTGCGTGTCCTAAAATGTCTCCTTTTTTAATACAGGCTTCCGCCCCAAGCAGTTGTTTATGAATAGATTAAAGGAAAACCGTTTACCGTCATTTTTTTGCTTTAAAATGTTTCTATACATCCTACAAATCTGCCACTTCACGGGCAGGTTATGGGGACCTCCAAGGCACGATATTTGAAGGAATTTTTCATTTTTATTTTTAACCCTTATTTCATGGAAAACTCACTGTTCCTTTAAAAAAGTTTTTTTAAAAACTTTTTTCCTTGTTTCCTGTCCCCCCAGCGCACTACCCGGACCCCCATACACCTTTTTATGGCAAATATCTTGCATATATGCCCTCTTGCAGGGCACTCTAAAAATCGAACTTTTGAGTCCCATTGACTTGCATTGAGTTCGGTTTGTGTGCGCGTTCGAACTCAAACTTTTGAAATTGTTCGAGTTCGAATGCGAACCGAATACGGGGGTGTTCGGCTCATCCCTAGTATAAATGGGAAAAAGAGAATTTAATTTAGTTTAGCTATAGTGAAAATACAGACACACAGATTATATGTTTGCTTTATAACAGGTTTGCTAGATTACATATTTGCTTTACATCAACCAGTTTGCGATGGTTATTGACAAGATGTGGCATATGAGAAAATGTTGGCAAGACTTATAAAACTAGGCTTTTATAGTCAGATGCCCCAGATTCCACACCAGTTTAATGTCACTGGTTACTGAGAGTAGTTAGAGTTTCAACTAAATTTACACTAAATGGAGACCGAGTAAGGAAAAATAAGAGAATTATCAAGAAGAAACTGAAATCCAGCTGGACGTGCCAACTGAGCTGCCGTCAGAAACCTCGGGTCCCCTTACTAAACCACTAATCAGAGCCCCCCAGCCACCTCCTCCTTAGCTGACCCTGAGACACTATCTCCTTGATACACATACACAGATATTTGGGACGATATGTATTTTTGGTGTCTGTAATGAGTGTG
The DNA here is from genome assembly GCA_009667805.1 of Leptobrachium leishanense. NCBI lineage: Eukaryota > Metazoa > Chordata > Amphibia > Anura > Megophryidae > Leptobrachium > Leptobrachium leishanense. The sequence continues at coordinate 127,098,844 of CM019063.1, forward strand.
TTAGCTGTATGCGATGTGTATATTCGATTGGGGTGCCGGACAAAATCCCTACAGCCAGGTTCCCTAATGCCAACATCCCGACGGCCAACTTCCAGACAGAACAAGTGCCGGACATACCAAGTTCCCTACACGGCCAACTTCCAGACATCCAAAATGCCAGCGGCTAATCCTAATACTAACACCCTAACCCTTAGGGAGTTAGGCTCAGGGGTTATGGTTAGGATTAGGGAGGTTAGGGCTAGGTTTAGGGGGTTAGGGCTAGGTTTAGGGGGGTTAGGGCTAGGTTTAGGGGGTTAGGGCTATGTTTAGGAGGGTTAGGGCTAGATTTAGGGGGTTAGGGCTAGGTTTAAGGGGGTTAGGGTTAGGTTTAGGGGGTTAGGGAATAGGGTTAGTGTTAGCCACTGGGATTTTGGATGTCTGGAAGTTGTCCGTCAGGGAGTTGTCTGTGTAGGGAAGTTGGCCGTCGGGATTTTGACAAAAGGGGAACCTGGTTGCAGGGATTTCGACCTAAACCCATTCGATTGTGTAATGTGTGTGACATGTGTAATGTTTATGGGTTGTGTCTGTAATGTGAAAGTGACGTGTGTAATGTATCTGCAATGTGTGTGCCATGTCCAATGTGTCTGTTATGTGTGACATGTGTACTGTGTGTTGGATGTGTGTGATGTGAGCAATTTGTCTGTAATAAGTGTGTTGTGTGTGTCATGTGCAATGTGTCTGTAGCATGTGCAATGTGTCAGTAGAGTGTGTGCCAAACATTTTAGGCTGGGGTCAAACGAGCGCACCATGTGCTCCTGTACTAACGTGCCTTCCAGCGTCTGTCGCAGCGTTGTTTAGAATTGCGTGTGAGACAGCAGCCGTGCTGCGTCCTTGCAGCAAGCCTCCTCGTCAAAGCGCTAGGATGCACGTTGATGGGACTGCAAAGCACGATCCTCCAAAGGAGGATCGAGCTTTGCAGTGCTGAGCGCACTAACTGCACTCAGCAAAGTGGCCAGACGGGCATCAGACGGGCATCAGAGTGGAAGGAACATCCACTCACACGGACATTCCTTCCGCTCTTCAAAATGCTCGTCTGACCCCAGCCTTAGCCAATGAGAGGGGCTTTATCCATAAGCCTCTCTCATTGACCGTATTAAATTTTTAACAAGGATTACTATTGGATAGCAATACCTGAGCCAATGTGGCTCATTCAACAAGACGACCCTGGCGTAGGAGGACGTCCCTGTCTTCGCCAATTGCCAGATGGTATTACTTACTAAAGGGATTTTATTAAATTTTACTGTATTTTGTGTGCCCGCCCTGCAGGATCCTAAATATCAAAGTACATCCATTACAGAATGACTTAAAAAAAGAAATGCCTTTTGGAGTGGAGTGGCCCAGTCAGAGCCTAGAGATGGTGTTGAAAGACCTCAGATCTCTCCGTGGCGCGGGAGCACGATCCGCCATTCCTTGCTCCACAAGAGAATACATAGTTCCAAGAGTAGCTCCAAGTATTACTCCGCCACCTGGCCAGATCTAATTTCTGGGAGATTGCCTTCTGTCTCCAGTTGATAACACCCGCGGCGATTAGCAATGCCGGTGTTGTCATTTAAAAGCTCAGCAGTATTTCAACTGGGGCTTCAGAGAAAGCGGCTCCTTTGTAATATGGTGTTAAATGGTAGGTGCTGGTGGAAGACGGCAGACGCTAAGGAATAGGGCCCCCAAGTCTTCACTTACTTTTTCCACAGCACTGAATGTTTAATGGGATGTGTTCAATAAAGGCATGAAAATTATGTTTTTTGTGTGATAGTAGCTTAAGCACATTGTGACTTGTGACTGTGATGAGGATGAGATGGCATTTTATGACCAATTCATGCAGAAAACCAACTAATTCCAAGAGGTTCACAAACCTTTTCAGGTTCCCTAAATTTCAACACTCACATTCATCCTGTTTCTTATATTGCTATATGGCTACAATCAGACAACCTTATTTTATTGTTTAGTCTTCTTCCGAGACACAGTAATAGAAACTAAAAGAAGATTCCGTTCCCAAGCACCTAGGAGATGACATCAAGTTTACTTTCCTATGATTGAAAATGTATTGTTATAGCTAATAAAAAATAACAGTAGAACAATATGTGCAATTCTTTTCCAAATCTGCCTATCATATATACATTTTCCACAATGATATTTACTTTCTCAGGGACTGATATCCATGTAACTTTCCATAGCTCTTAAGGGATGAAGCATTGTTTGCCAAGACTGGCTGAACCAGTTCTTCGGTAATCAGGATTTGATCTGGCTCAGTAGGGATTTCAGGTTCCAGAAAGAAAAGCTACGGCAAGAAGTGAAACATTCTTCACAAACCTTTCAACTTATGCTACAATCATAGGCAAGTAACGAACAGTTTTGGCCTCCAGTTTTTCCTGTTTGTTCCATTTTTTGGGCAGTCATTGGACACATACCATCTTTTAAGCATCAGTCTAGATAAGAAAAAATCAAGATAAAACACTGATGTTCTCCTGTGTCCTCAGCGTTGATGCTAGTACTTCTTATGCAAAGTATGGGAAGGGGTACGTTACACTAACCTGCTGTAATAGCAGAGCCGTAAGAGAAGGTTACAGCTGAGGAAATGTCATATCGGCGAAACGTGCCCTGGATTGGTTTGTTGGACTTTTACAATTATTTTATATTTGTTTTATAATGTGATATTAAAGCCTTTTAAATAGACACATTGCCGCTTTGGATTGAGAAGTGTTTTTTTTGAGTTTCCTGCCCTAAAAAAACTCATATGCCCATGAATCAAGAGCCAGTGTAGGCTCTACAAAATGTAAGTGAAAAATTGGCCCAAATTTGGCATTAGATCTTTTTTCACACAAAATTACAATAGGGGAGACCCTTTATATCTGTTTATATCTTCTCCCTATATATACTACAACTCTATTATGGTGGAGTTGATATGAGAAAAGAATGAAGGTGTGTGTAGGCCCCTGTGAAAATTGAAGAAAAGTGCCCACTTGACTACACACTGTGACCCAGGAGGACTCCCCAGATTTTGAGTGTACTATTCACCGATAAAGTGATTGAAACCGACTTTGTTACACAGTCTGCACTATTGGGAACATTTTTTCTTTTATCGTCCATGTGCTGAGATGAAGACTCTGTTGTGATACGTCTATTATATGGACTGAGGAATATGTATTGGTGATATATGGAACACTCCTTGATCAAGTCAAAGAAGACCTGCACTGTATCTATTTGTCTAAAGGTTACAGCTCGACTGGAATATCAGAGGAGCAGTTAGCATTAACAAGTGAGGCCGTTAGGATTAACGAGTAAGAAGTTAAGTATACCAGCTCAGGTGGAATAGGACCAAACGTGTGCATAATTAACCTCCCTGACGGTAGTCTCGAGTGTGGCTTTTTGTACTGAAAGTGTTATCCCCGAGCCACACTCGGGCTGTATACTTACAGTTTTGTTGTACATGGAACACATAGAAACGAGCGCAGATGACACCTTTTTTCCTTGTTATGTTTTATACATTAACTGGGCTGTTACTCCTGGCAGTTGCTGCCGCTCCGGTGAGTATGGGCGCGACGCCATTTTTTCTGTATTTATGTATATCATGCTTGTAACACCAGTCCGTCGTTCTGCAGCTGTTCCTCTTTCCATGTTTTTGTTTTTAATCCCAAATGGGAAGTGTTTGGTGCGTGTATAAATAAAACCCACCATCTCTGCCTCTCCTTGGCTGAAAAGCAGCAGGAGGGGCTTGGAGCTGCTCAGTAGAGCGGCCTTTTGGTACATGTTAGGTAGGTACTCACTCTGTAAAGAGGTGCCGTGAAATGGCGAGTGAGTTTACGTTGCAATGGCCATTGAAACAAACAAAAACCTCAGTTTTGTTGTACATGGAACACATAGAAACGAGCGCAGATGACACCTTTTTTCCTTGTTATGTTTTATACATTAACTGGGCTGTTACTCCTGGCAGTTGCTGCCGCTCCGGTGAGTATGGGCGCGACGCCATTTTTTCTGTATTTATGTATATCATGCTTGTAACACCAGTCCGTCGTTCTGCAGCTGTTCCTCTTTCCATGTTTTTGTTTTTAATCCCAAATGGGAAGTGTTTGGTGCGTGTATAAATAAAACCCACCATCTCTGCCTCTCCTTGGCTGAAAAGCAGCAGGAGGGGCTTGGAGCTGCTCAGTAGAGCGGCCTTTTGGTTACAATTGTTAGGTACTCACTCTGTAAAGAGGTGCCGTGAAGTGGCGAGTGAGCTTACGTTGCAATGGCCATTGAAACAAACAAAAACCTCAGTTTTGTTGTACATGGAACACATAGAAACGAGCCAGATGACACCTTTTTTCCTTGTTATGTTTTATACATTAACTGGGCTGTTACTCCTGGCAGTTGCTGCCGCTCCGGTGAGTATGGGCGCGACGCCATTTTTTCTGTATTTATGTATACTTACATGTCCTGCGCTCCCTCGCTGATCCCCACAGTCTCCTCCAGCCGCTCACAAAGTCACACTGCCTGGTTCTCTTCTCGCGATGAGTGAAACCAGGAAGTGTGACGTCGCGATCGGCTGCAGTGTGACTGCGGGGACAGCGAGGGAGCGCAGGACATGTAAGTATCGGCCCGAGTGTGGCTCGGAGATACCGCTTTCAGTATTGAAAGTTAACCCCTGAGCCACACTCATACTGCTAGGGGGCCAAAATAAATAGGACCGATTCTGACATAAAATATGTCAGAATCGGACCGCCAGGGAGGTTAATATAGTGATGAAAAGTCTAATCTATCCACATATAAAGCAAAATTAATAAATATAAAGCTAAGTAAATGTCATAGGACATACAATTTGCAGGTAATACATACATCTGAAACATTAAACATACTGTATATGTTGTGCTGATACTGTAATTAGATATTGTCTGTACATTATCTTGTTCTCCTCTTCTTTCCTGTTCTCTGTTGTTTCATTGATGATCACCATTTGCAGTGACCAAGGACAGAGATGCGTAGTGTAAAATAATATCTTGAATGGTGCATTCATTATACCCTCTGCTTCTTTCTAAAGATAGTGTTAGCTGTTTGCGCCAGAGGACGTTGGCAAAAGATCTGTGTATGTGGCTTGGCCTAATGCCTGAAAGAGAAAAGCAAGTCAACAGAAATAAAGAATATTTCCATGAACTTGAGTTTTCCATGAACTTTAAATATAAATTTGTAGATCTTAAAGCTGGACTCACGACATACTGTGCTTGGAGCTGGTAACATTGTTTCATTAGTATGGGTGATTGAGTTTGCAGCATTGCTGTTGATAGTTATGATAAGTTATCTGCCCTAGCTTTTTATAGTTAAACAGGGGACTGTTTGTTAAAGGTAGTAATGTTACAATAAGTGATGTGTGTACAGGAAAGGTGGCACCTAGGTGACAGCTGTCTATTTTCATATGCCATAATATGGTCAGGTCCTGTCGCATGTCCTGCCACAACAGCCGTTCTAGGTCTTTCTCGTAACCGTAAAACATACTGAACTATTCAAACCTGATAATTCATTTATACCAATTCCTTGCAGCCTTCATTTTTACCAAGTTCATTTTTTTTATTTTCTAACAATTTTTTGTAAGGCGTGAAATTCGATCACATCCCCTCACCAAAATGCCCTTTCTAGGGAATTTGTCATTGCTTTGATATGTTATACTGTACCCAGAGTGCCCATCTTATCTTGGTGACACATTTTCCCAGGCACAGGCTATGGCTTCTGCACACTGTGACCAGAAAGCACCCATTTGGCACAAAGTTGACATCTGAATGGGATCTTACAAAATGCAGAGAGGTTGTGGTTAACATAGTATCAGTTAGTTTTGACTGACGTTGAGGAAAAAAAAAAGCTGTATGCGGGGGTGTGTTTCTACGTCCGTTGTAGCTTTTTCACGTCGATACCGCCATGGCTTTCGTTGCAACATGCGCTGCCCGTGTGTTAAACCGTGCGCACGTGCTTCATGTTGTTCTCCATTGACTCCTTTGAAAAGCTACGACGGACAGCAAAGTGCACTCGTCTAACCGCAGCCTAAGGCTGGCAGCACACGAGCGCATTTGGTGCTTGTGTGCGCCTGCATTTCCCTGTGTCTGTGCCGTTTTTGTGCCATTTTGACAGGGAGGGCCAACCACCGGACGTGAAAAAGCCCTCCCCGTCAAAAAGCTAAACGGATGCTGACAGGGATACAAAGCTTTGTACATGAGCGCACAGAGTGGAAGGAACGCCCACTCTCAAGGACATTCCTTCCTCTCTCTGTTAATGCTCGTGTGTCGCCAGCCTAACCCGCTAAGTGTAAGGAGTCCAGCCATTAACCTAACAGTTCTTGCCAATATTACAACTGAAACCACAAAGAAAAATTGTTATACTGCACACAATTTATAATTACAAAAGTGGGTGCTATTCAAAAAATGGAAATAAACTTATTTTTTTACATCGTGTGGTTTCTGATTATATGATATTGCAACTGAGCCACAATCTCCATTGTGGCAGTTTACTCTAATTTAACGGCGACTTATACTTAACTTTATATGATTTTTATAGGTGACCACCACCATATGCGTCATACAGTATTCCTTGATGCTTACACAGCTAATAAAGGATTTAATCATCTATTTTTGTTCTACACCTACTGAGTAGTAAAGTGAAGCACAGTCCATTCGCAGTACCTACTGTGATTTTTATTTTCGTAAATATTATTTTTACTAGCATTTTTGTATGGATCAGCATGGAAAGATGTAAAGGGTGGATTAGCAGGTCTGCATTTAAGATAACATAATATTGCATGGGACTCACAGGTTCCATTTATCTTAATAGGAAAACCAACAAAAAAACAATAGAGGGTGGACACAAAGGACCTAGTGCAGGAAAATGGAACAACTAAATTTAAATCAGAAAAGCCAAGTCCAATTCTTCAAGAAACTCGTCCAACCAGCAATAAACCATAATAAACAATGGATGCAAAGGTGGATGGTAATATAGTGGAAGCGGACAAGATTGAAGTAGTAAGGGGTAACAGGGGATCCCAGGAGGAACAAACCTCATGGACATGTAAGGTAAAGTATAACTGGCCAATTGGGGTGTTATAGACCAACTGTAGACCATAGCCAGTATGAATCATAATACAAGCTGTAATAAGGCCCTGAAGGTATCACTGTCTGCAGGATACTAAAATAGGGTAACATTTTTTCACATTATTCAGCTTCTCTTATTACAGAGCTGGTCTGAAGGAATTCTTCTCTTGAGTTTTGCTTATGATGGGTGATACACAGAGCAACATAACACCTTTTGTATCTATCCTTACAGCTTATATTCTTTAATATTCTTAAAAATAGCTGTGGTAACAACATATATAGTGCAGCATTATTATGTGTGCACAGTAGACCTAATAATTTACCTTCTAATAATCTCACATGACTAAGAACATCTGACAGCTGCTTACAGTTTAGCAGGGAGATTGTAGGTCATAGATGACTAAACTGTTCTTGTATTGCGGTCAAAGTGAAAAAGAAGAAAATAAAAATACCAAAAAATAGCAGTCATCCAGGAATATGAGAATATGAAAATTAATTATGGGGGAAAATATGTTTTTTGTTCTACATCTATATTTCTATAGCTTATATTAGTGCCGTCTTTCAGAGAACCCCCCTCCGCCTACACATTGAGAGGCCACAGTGGCCACAGTGCCTACAGTGTCCCTTTTGGATATTATGAAAGGGTGGTGTATGGATGGAGAGGTAATTTATTGAGCATTGGATCTATTGCGTTGAGGGATTGCCCTGGTTTTGTCTCCTGGTGTTACGTCCCATGCCCCTGGAGCTGCCCGGCACCCGGCAGCGCTGTCCTCGCTGCTCGCTGGCCAGGTGCCGAGTGATATGCTGGCCCGGAGTGATCATGTGACTAGCCAGGAGGCGGGGCGTGGCATGATGACGTGGAGTCGCCGAATTTAAAAGCCAATATGCCACACTTACTCCTTGCTCTGACGTTGAGTTACTTCCCCAGTGCTTTAGTGTGTTTTTGATGGCTGATACAGACCCTGCATTGTCTGAGAATGACGCTTCTGATACTGACCCGGCTTTGAGAACCACGCTGTATATACTGACCCTGCTTTATCTGAGAACCATGCTGTAAATACTGATCCGGCTTTGTCTGTGAACCACACTGTATATACTGACCCGGCTTTGTCTGAGAAGCATGCTGTATATACTGACCCGGCTTTTTCTGAGAGCCACACTGTATATACTGACCCGGCTTTGTCTGAGAAGCATGCTGTATATACTGACCCGGCTTTTTCTGAGAGCCACACTGTATATACTGACCCGGCTTTGTCTGTGAACCACACTGTATATACTGACCCGGCTTTGTCTGTGAACCACACTGTATATACTGACCCGGCTTTGTCTGTGAACCACGCTGTATATACTGACCCGGCTTTGTCTGAGAACCAGGCTGTATATACTGATCTGGCTTTGTCGGAGAACCACACTGTATATACTGACCCGGCTTTGTCTGAGAAGCATGCTGTATATACTGACCCGGCTTTTTCTGAGAGCCACACTGTATATACTGACCCGGCTTTGTCTGAGAAGCATGCTGTATATACTGACCCGGCTTTTTCTGAGAGCCACACTGTATATACTGACCCGGCTTTGTCTGTGAACCACACTGTATATACTGACCCGGCTTTGTCTGTGAACCACACTGTATATACTGACCCGGCTTTGTCTGTGAACCACGCTGTATATACTGACCCGGCTTTGTCTGAGAACCAGGCTGTATATACTGATCTGGCTTTGTCGGAGAACCACGCTGTATATACTGACCCAGCTTTGTCTGAGAAGCACGCTTTGTATTCTGACTTGGCTAGTCCTGGCAACCCTGCTTCATACATCATCCTTGGTATAAGGGTGGCCCTCTTTCCTGGCACTAAGATCAGTACTGTCTGGTCCGGCTTTGTGTTTCTGTTCTGTGGTCTGTTAACCCTTGATGTGCGTAAGAGGATCGAGTCCCTGAAGATAGCCATTAGCCAGTTGTACTGATCATTCAAGGATCGGAGGGGTAGATAGGGTACTGTATACAGGGACCGATATCTTTTTATTAGGGGGAAGAATCCGTAACGCCTGGTCCTGAGAAGTCAGGGTTCACCATTTCAGAGTAATTTCTGCTCTTTAATTATTTTTGAAAATGTTTGTCAAAGCTGTGTTGGGGTGAGCGCCTGCATGTACAGTCATATCTCTTTGATCTTGAACTCTAGTTTGTTTGTTTTTTGTGGCAAGATTAAGAACATCATCCACCTGTTTTAAAAGTATTAATCAAGCTATGACGCAGCCTCTAATTCTATCAGGCATTCAGTTAGTAAGAAAGGCTCTACAGAGAATTTCCTGAGAAGATAAATGCTGTCACTTTAATCTGTTGATCTTGCAGTTTAGTATGCTTCACCAGCAAATCATAATCCCTTAATGAATGAACTTTATCTGGCCTTATTTCCTGTATACATATTTCCTCTTCTGTAACTCCACTGATTGCATGTTTCTGGTCCGTGGCTCATATAAAATGTACACATCTCCGATCTTGGCATAACTGGAGGTGCACACCTAGGTTAAATACATAAACCAACAGTAAAATATAGAAAAAACGTTGAAGAATACAGGTTAGATCAGACCTGCACAATTTACCAGTAGGTAGGGGCCGAAATAAGAATAGGCTAAACTTCTTTCGGCCATAGGTTTTTAGTGCCTCACTTTCCAAGTAAAAAAGGACTCCATGGAGGCTTCTGTTGCCGGGTCACATGACCTGCAGGATCTCGACTCTCGCAAGATCCTGCTGGTCGGCGTAGTGATTGTGGAGGGAGACTGGGGACTTTTTCCCCCAGTCTCACTCTGCTCCTGGCAGCCAGAAGAGGCAGATCGGGCTGCCGTTTTCACCGCGGGATGAGAAGTGAGTATTTGATTTTTATTTGGGTGGGTGTTCAGCTGGTGATAGTTAGCTACAGCATCCCCCTGGAACATTCAGGAAGGGGGGCGTGACTGCTGGCCTGGGGCAATCAGCCCAGGGGTGCGAAGTGTGATTGGTTCTGCCAGAGTTATGTTAATTAGCTGAGGACTATAATTACATCAGGTGCTTACCTGGCTCACTGGTGCAAGTGGCTACAAGAAGTAGGCTTGTTCCCACTCTCCCGCCCTGTGTGTTGGTCCTTTATTGTGTCACAGCTCGGCGGAATCCCTGGCCAGCAAAGGAGGAAATTGTGGTTAAGCCGCCAAACTGGTGGGCGTTGGGAGAGACGTGCTCGGGTCCTGAGGTAAAAAGGGAGTAACGAGCTCTGGTTTTCATGTACAACTGCCTACTGCTGGCTATTGCAGTAGGGCCAGATTTATTAAGGTGGCTGGTACAGGGTTACATTTATGATTTAATGTTAAATAAAGCTGTGGCCTATACCCTATTTTCCCATTACATCGTGTCAGTGTGTTTATTTGGGGTATGGGTGATTGGGGGTCCAGATCTAAGCAGTCAAGCATAGAGCAGTGTTTTATGTACAGAAATAAAGGGGTGGTTTTGGCGCTGATGGTAATAAGGTATAACCGCTGCAAGGGCAAAAATATATGGCACTCACTCCATATATAACAATATAGAAAAATAATAAAAGTAGTCCTCGTGCACTGAGTTAGGGAGTCCACAACAGAAAATTTCTTATTTCTCTCTTTATTTTCTTTTGTGTCCTATAATGGGAACATGAAAACAGAGACATATATTGCACAGTATGTCTACGTTCCAGGTGTACACATCTAGTACATAGGAGGAAACCTACTCACTCATTTCTGAGCCATAGATCAGTTGGCTCTAGACTTTTACAGCATATGTGATTTGGGTTTCCTACCCTTCACCGCCAGGTCATCAACTGGTCCAAGCGTTAAGGATATCCAAAACCTCTGTATCGGATCCGGTGCGGGTGTTAAAGAAAAAAAAAAAGGAAACCAATCTCGAATGCTAAAAAGGCCACTGGTCGGGATGATTTAATAACATACAATTAAAACCATAAAGCACTACACGTTTCAACATTAAGTCTTCCTCAGGAGTGATTAAACTGGGGTTAAACCCCTGAAAAATCAGTTAAGCATATGCCTTCTCTGCCTACAGGCGTCTGCCACAAGGTGACGCTTTGCAAAAAAAAACACAACAAAAACAGAAACAAAAAACACAATTTACAATTATTTCGACCCCTTTATCCCTGGAGCCCTAAAGGCATATAAGGTATCATTAGAAAGGTCAGTTTATGGCCTTTCCAATGATACCAAAAATGACCAGGGCCAGTTAAAAATATATTAATAATATAATCATATTTTTCTCCCGCAGCACTACTGTTCATTTTATAATTGTAAAGTGACCCATGATGCTGCACTAATTCACCTTCTAATTTCCTATACTACCAGGAAGTGTGGAGGTGATAGCACAATGCATTGTTTCATTGACAACCTAGCTTGCGGCACTGCAGTAAGGAGAGACATGTGAATTTTGGAACCCTGAATCTCAGATCTGTACATCACACAAAGTGAGGTGTCAAGTGAGCACAGAGAGAAATTGTTTTTCAGTTTTAAATTATTATTTATTTTGTAGTTTCCCCCAAAGTGAAAATTTCAAAACTTTGGCACTTTTTTTTTCTTGGTGTGGGGTGGGGGGGGGGCGCTCCTGATCTCTGTGCCTACAAGCTCCTGACTCTGAGATACAAAATCCATCCTTGAGCGCATGGGTGATTGAGCTAGCTTCCGCAAGTTTACAGTACTGTACTTTGCTCATCCTACACATAACATGGGAGCACAATCAGTAATTGATGTGAGGATTAGTAAGGTATTACAAAGTCCTAGCGCTAATTACTGCACCAATGGGTTAAACAACATTTTAGCAGCACCTAAAAGCTAGTGCTAACTATTTCCAATTTTCCAAAATAATTTAGTACGCCCTAAACCCCCCCAATAAATCCAGTACTCACCTCTCAACCCGTAGTGAGAAGGGTGGCTCGATCTGCCGCTTCTCCTGGCCGCTTGCAGAGTGAGACTGGGGACAAATAGTTTCCAGTCTCCCTCTGCAATCACTCCGCGTTGCTGTGCAGTCTCACGGGAGCAAGATCATGCAGGGCTCATGCTCTCAGAATTACATCACTGATCACTATTCCTGGACTTTCTCCTCAGTTAGTTACGAGGCCAAAACCCCATCCCAAATAAAGACCGGACACAAATTTCAATTGGAATAAGGCTTGGCCACAGCTGTTTTTTTTAAACTTTACAACCATAAACACAGATATACACATAAACCTGGAACTGCTTCAGCAATCAACCACTGCCAGCTGTAGAACTACAGGCAAGTATAAAATTATCCAGAGTTCGATTCCCTTGCTCCACAGCCAGGGAACTCCCTCTCTCAGCGCTCGCGTCGAGCTTCCTCGTCGATCCATGCTGCTGTCCCGGAAGACTGTTTCTGCCAAGCTGTGACAATAACTGAAAAACAAAGAAAAGACAACGACAAATGAACAGGGAGGGGAGGGAGGGAAAACGTGCCACCACCTGCTGGGATTCGCGACAAAGAGGAAGGGGAGGGACATACATCTCTTATATCACCCAGCCTTCCCAGAAGTTCCACCTCAGGTCTTCCCAGAATCCTATAACCCCCACTTCCCAACCTTGACTGACGTATCAGTCATGGCCCACCCCCCCCCCCCTAAACGGTGCTTCTGGGCTTCGTGATCTAGAACACTAAAATCAAAAGATGACATTTCCTGCCAGCAAAAGCTCACATACTGCCCAGACAGTATTCACCACCATGCACACATGCATAGATACTGCATATATTGCCAGTACGCAACACATTGTATGTATTTTGTATTTGTTGTGCATTAATTGTGCAGAGTACTGGCCACACCCAGGACAGTGACATAAACACACACACTCATATTCACATGGCCATACAATCAGCAGTGCAAGCCTCCATGGAGGTGATACTTTCCGCAGCGCAGATGCGCTACCGTGAGTATCACTGAGGGTAGTGTTGCGTTCCTGGGCAAGCTGCTAAAGTAGTACCTGCCCTGGAATCTAACGCTAAAATGGGGACTCTACGGGGAAACCTTCAAGTGCAGGTTTTCCTCGTTAGCGTCCCCATTTTAGGGTTAGTTAGGGAATAGGGCTCTGAGTTTGTTAAATGTATGAAGAAAAGAAAAAATAATATAATTTATAGATACCTATTTTACGTGAACGGAGTAGGAAATTATGGATAAATGGGTTGTTAGTCATTAATAAAATCATGACAAATGAGGTTGAAAAATATCTGGAAAAAAATATTTTGGAAGAAGCCAAGTCATCTAAAGTAAAAGTCAACAATTTAGCAAGTGGGTCTAAATTTTGCAATTCAGCTATTCGGTTATTGTCAGTTCATCTCAAACGACTATTTACAAGGAAAAAAATCACTCTTTGGTTTTGAGGAGGGGACAAGAACACTTTTACTTTTTACTGTGTACATTGGACTGTTCTATGGAACTGTAAATGAACGCGGGGAGGGGGTGTCACACTCACTGAGGCCTGTGGTATTTGTGCATGGAAAATGTCAACATTAGAGTATGGAAGAGAAGACATTTACAAAGCAAGGAGCAAATATTTGCAAAGTACAGAGATTAGGGACCTGAAATGGCAATTTACTAAAGGTCATAAAATCATGTGGATGGCCAATTTAGGCTGGGGTCAGACCAGCGCATTTTTAACGTGCGTTCTGGCGCACTTAATCACGGCCGCACTAGCAGCAAATGACGGGCAATGACGGCCAATATACGAAGTACGGTCGCACGAAAGTCCGGCCGCGCAACGCAAGTGGAAAATGAACGCATTTTTTCGAGAACGCAGAACCTCTAGTACGGACGTACAGAGTGCGCTGCAGCGGCATAGCGGTGTGTGTGTGTGATTTGGAGACGTCAGACCCTGCTCGTGTCCGGCCTACATAACGTCCAGACGCAAAAAGTTTCCTGGTTTGGATTCGTAAAACATCACGCACGAACATGCGCATCGTATGACCGTTTTCGCATATTCCATGAAAAAATACATCAATCCGTTCGGACGCACTTTTTTACGTTCGCGTGTAAAAATGCTTTCGTTTGACCCTAGCCTTAGCCCAATCAGTACAGGGTCCGAGGTGTATCTTCACACTTTGGCATTCAGAATAGCTTCTTCTTTTGGTATCTTCCATTCCAGAAATCACCATAAACAACCCCCAAAGTGCGGGAAAATCCCGGTGCCCTTTAAATAACCCCGTAAATGTAACTTGGCAGGTATGCTCTGCAGGACTAGCAGGGAAGCGAGGCAGGGTGAAGCGCAATTCCTGTACCCACTGAAAACCGGCCCTGTACACTGGAGAATCATCTACACTACCCAATGTAGCTGAGCATACTGTGTGTGAGTGGCTGAGTGTCCACTGGATCCTACAACAGAAATAAAATACATAGGGTATTTACTCCCAATTACAAATATGTGTTAGATTATGATGCACTCACAGACAATAATTTGAAGTCACATCAAGGTATCTTTACACGTTTAAAATGATCAGTTTTTCCATGGACCGCTCAGGTCTGACAATTTTCACATCCCCAATAGTTGGGGTTCAGGGTACCTCATGGAGAAGAATGTACAATAGTGTAGATAGCAAATCAAAATTTATTGCGCTTACATAAAATCAATATAATCGAGGCATATCACCAGGTTACCCAAATCCGCATACAGCCTGCAACCAAGTGCTTGATGGGTTGGGTCCTCAACAGGTTGTCCTCCAAAGCTCTACATACATGCTCTGTTCGATGCGTTTCATCACTTGGACTTCATCAGGAACATACTGGCCTCTCACCCTCCTCACCCTTATATATCCTCAATAGACAATGAATTATAATCCTAAATCACAATAATACAATTCTGCCCCCACCCACCCGAGATCCGGTGCGGCATATAGTCCGTTTTCGCCATCTTTAAGGCTGGTGTTTCATTGAAGAAAACATGCCCACACTACATAGTTCCTCCCAGAAAATCAGGTGTGTCACCCAAGCCACGCCTGGAAGCTGTATACGTCTCCCAGCAACGACCCGCATGCCTCGACTCCAGAATTGTGCCCAACAACGCACACCTCTTACGGCACATCCGAGTCAAAACAAACAAGGACATGCCCCCCCCCCAGCGTGCACACATGGACGGTGCCTTGGGAACGGGCACAAATCCTCCCCGCACAGTGTTAGGAGCTCTGGTATTTTCATTTTTTTATTCATAAGTCACTATATCTAATCCTTTTGGATCCCTCGAACGTGTGGGGCATGCATCATGAAGTAAAAATAAAAACAGAATGGATATGGATATGGAGGAACTGGATGTGCTATTAGATAATCCATACCAGAGATTGCCCCAGCTGAAACCTAAATGACAGAAAAATATATAAAAATACTGTTTGATGGAAATAAATACAAGGTTATTTTTTTTAATTTTTTTAAAAATTATTTCTACATTGAAACCTATGGAATTAGCTTGATTTTAAACCTGTCAAACAAATAAAACACCGAAAACAGGGAATTTCCAACACTTCGCTACAATTTCTCTGTCCGGACTGTGGGAACTTTTTTAAATGGCGAACTGCACCATATTTCACCAGCACTAGTTAGTGAATAGACAAACTGCACCTGAAATTGCATGTACATGGAAATTCAACGTTCGGTACATTTCGGGTGGCTAGTTCGGTGCGTGAATTTTAACCCCTTTGTGCAGCTGCAAAAAGGACCTAAAATTCCTTCAACCTGTCCCCTACCCAAACATGGCTAGTCCCACCTGTCTCCCTTACACAAAATATACATTTAAATATCAAAGAATCTAATAAAATTGTGTTTTTTACGCACTGAGTTGTGTGCTATTGCCAACATTTTTGGTCTGGTTGCTAGTCTGCTGCGGTCCTTCAGAGTCGGCCAAAGTCGGTAGTTGGACGCAAAGGACAGCGGTACATTCAGGGCTCGAGTCGAGCGGGAACGCGCAGGAATGGCGTACCCGCACTTCTCCCACAGCGGGAACGCTGCGGGAACGCTGCGGGAACGCAGCGTTCCCGCTGTGGCCCGAGCCCGAACGCGCCGCCGCACATTGCCGGCGGCCGCGTGCTTCCTGTTACAAGGGCCAGCTGACAGAGGTGGAGCCGCTCTCCTGGCTTTCATAGTTCCCAGGCGAGCGGCTGCACTTCCTGTCAGCGGCCGCTGAAGCAGGAAGCACGCGGCCGCTGGCAATGTGGAGCAGAAGCAGCAGCAAAGGTGAGCTGGGGGGGCAATATCCATGAGACCTGGGGGGGCAATATCCATGAGACCTGGGGGGGCAATATCCATGAGACCTGGGGGGGGGGGCAATATCCATGAGACCTGGGGGGGGCAATATCCATGAGACCTGGGGGGCATATCCATGAGACCTGGGGCAATATCCATGAGAGCTGGGGCATTATCCATGAGACCAGGGGGGGGGCAATATGCATGAGACCTGGGGGGGCAATATCCATGAGACCTGGGGGGGGCAATATCCATGAGACCTGGGGGGGGGGCAATATCCATGAGACCTGGGGGGCATATCCATGAGACCTGGGGGGGCATATCCATGAGACCTGGGGCAATATCCATGAGAGCTGGGGCATTATCCATGAGACCAGGGGGCATTATCCATGAGACCAGGGGGCATTATCCATGAGAGCTGGGGCATTATCCATGAGAGCTGGGGCAATATCCATGAGACCTGGGGCATTATCCATGAGAGCTGGGGCATTATCCATGAGACCAGGGGGCATTATCCATGAGACCAGGGGGCATTATCCATGAGACCAGGGGCATTATCCATGAGACCTGGGGGGGGGCAATATCCATGAGACCTGGGGGGCATATAAATGAGACCTGGGGCATATAAATGAGAGCTGGGGCAGTATCCATGAGACCAGGGGGCATTATCCATGAGACCAGGGGGCATTATCTATGAGACCAGGGGGCAATATCCATGAGACCTGGGGCATTATCCATGAGAGCTGGGGCATTATCCATGAGACCAGGGGGCATTATCCATGAGAGCTGGGGCATTATCCATGAGAGCTGGGGCATTATCCATGAGACCTGGGGCATTATCCATGAGAGCTGGGGCATATCCATGAGAGCTGGGGCAATGTCCATGAGACCTGGGGCATTATCCATGAGACCTGGGGCAATATCCATGAGAGCTGGGGCATTATCCATGAGAGCTGGGGCAATATCCATGAGACCTGGGGCATTATCCATGAGAGCTGGGGCAATATCCATGAGAGCTGGGGCAATATCCATGAGACCTGGGGCATTATCCATGAGAGCTGACGCATTATCCATGAGAGCTGGGGCATTATCCATGAGACCTGGGGCATTATCCATGAGACCTGGGGCATTATCCATGAGAGCTGGGGCAATATCCATGAGACCTGGGGCATTATCCATGAGACCTGGGGCATATCCATGAGACCTGGGGCATTATCCATGAGAGCTGGGGCAATATCCATGAGACCTGGGGCATTATCCATGAGAGCTGGGGCAATATCCATGAGACCTGGGGCATTATCCATGAGAGCTGGGGCAATATCCATGAGACCTGGGGCATTATCCATGAGACCTGGGGCATTATCCATGAGAGCTGGGGCATTATCCATGAGAGCTGGGGCAATATCCATGAGACCTGGGGCATTATCCATGAGACCTGGGGCATATCCATGAGAGCTGGGGCATTATCCATGAGAGCTGGGGCAATATCCATGAGACCTGGGGCATTATCCATGAGAGCTGGGGCAATATCCATGAGACCTGGGGCATTATCCATGAGATTTGGGGCAATATCCATGAGACCTGGGGCATTATCCATGAGAGCTGGGGCATTATCCATGAGACCTGGGGCATTATCCATGAGACCTGGGGCATTATCCATGAAACCTGGGGGCATTATCCATGAGAGCTGGGGCATTATCCATGAGACCAGGGGGCATTATCCATGAGACCAGGGGGCATTATCCATGAGACCAGGGGCATTATCCATGAGACCAGGGGCATTATCCATGAGACCTGGGGCAGTATCCATGAGAGCTGGGGGCATTATCCATGAGACCTGGGACAATATCCATGAGACCTGGGGCATTATCCATGAGAGCTGGGGCATATCCATGAGACCAGGGGGCAATATCCATGAGAGCTGGGGCATATCCATGAGAGCTGGGGCATATCCATGAGAGCTGGGGGCATTATCCATGAGACCTGGGGGCATATCCATGAGAGCGGGGGGGCATTATCCATGAGAGCTGGGGGCATTATCCATGAGACCTGGGGGCATTATCCATATGAGCTGGGGCAATTATATCCAAGTGAACTGGGGAAAATATATCCATATAACCAGTGCTGTGTATATTATTCTTGGGGTTCAGTGCTGTGTATATTATTCTTGGGGTTCAGTGCTGTGTATGTTATTCTGGGGGCTCAGTGCTGTGTATATTATTCTGGGGGCTCAGTGTTGTGTATGTTATTCTGGGGGCTCAGTGCTGTGTATGTTATTCTGGGGGCTCAGTGCTGTGCATATTATTCTGGAGGCTCAGTGTTGTGTATATTATTCTGGAGGCTCAGTGCTGTGTATATTATTCTGGGGGCTCAGTGCTGTGTATATTATTCTGGAGGCTCAGCGCTGTGTATATTATTCTGGGGGCTCAGTGCTGTGTATATTATTCTGGGGGCTCAGCGCTGTGTATATTATTCTGGGGGTTCAGCACTGTGTATATTATTCTGGGGGTTCAGCACTGTGTATATTATTCTGGGGGGCCTGTGCCTGGATATATATATATTATATATAAAATGCGTTAGTCCAGTTGCCACAATCACGAGTATACCTGTAGGTAGTGATACCTTTCACTGATCAGTATAGTTTCCAGGTTACACTCTTGAAAGCTTGTCTTTTAAATGTAATGCTAACCCAATAAAAATGGGATCACCGGCTCGTCCGGCTATACTCGTGATATATATATTTTCTTCAGGTAATAGGGGTTGTGGAATTCGTGGGTGAGTTCCCTCACTTTTTTTCCCAGGACTTGACCCCTGGGTACATTCACACCATAATATTGTTGGATTGGTTGGACGCAGTGACGTGCAGTGAGGTCAGTGGCTGGTGAGGCACAGACTAGTATCAGAGTCAGATATACACGGGTTACGTAGGTTCAGGTTCAGTGCTCCCCAGGAACTGATTGCTGTCAGTGCTCCCCAGAATCCGGCTGCTGTCAGTGCTCCCCAGGAACTGGCTGCTGTCAGTGCTTACCATGATCTGGCTGCTCTCTCAGTGCTCGACCAGGATCTTGCTGCTGTCAGGGCTCCCCTGGATCTTTTGCTGCTCTCAGGGCTCCCCAGGATCTTTTTGCTGCTCTCAGGGCTCCCCATGATCTTTTGCTGCTCCCCAGGATGTGCCTCCAGACACACAGCCCCGTGGCACGCCACCATGACTGACAAGGACAGTCACATGACTGTCCTGTGTCAATCAAAGCATGGGAGGCATGCCTCCCATGGAGGCATTTTTTGCAGTGCTTGAGATCAATGGTGCTTTCCCATTGGTCGAAGCAATTCCATTGCTGTCAGTAGCTCTCTGAGGCACTGAAGAGTGTAGATTAAGGATGCAGGCAGCGTCTTCAATTAATCTATTAGCCAGCTTGAGTCACGCAAATTGCGCGGGCTCAGAGCAGGCTGCCGCTGCTGTGTGATGATTCACATCACACAGCAGCCAGTGAATTAGAAAAAAAAGCGAAGAAGCAGAGACAGACGGTGGGGAAACGTGGATCAGTTGAGTATGTGAATTTATTAAATTTTTTAAATAGCAGCAGGCTTTATTTTAAAAATTTACAGTCCCCACTTAATGGAATTATGGTAGGTGAGGCACCTACCGCCCCTGACTGCATATCCCTGGTTGGAGGTCCAGCCTAAGGGCAGTATTACAATGTTGGTGCTAACTTAACCAGAGCTGTTGTAAACTTAAAACCTCCATAGGCTATAATGGCTCTGGTAAGTTTACGGCTAGGGTCAGACAAGCGCATTTTCGCGTTGTCTGTGAAAAAGTACGTTCGAACGAATGGACGTATTTTTTCACGGAGTACGCGATAGCGGTCATACGATGCGCATTTGCGGCCGTGATTTTGTACGGATCATCAATAAAACCCTTTGTGCATCTGGACGTTATGTTGGCCGGACATTAGCAGTGTCTGACATCTCCAATTCACGCACACACGCCGCTAGCGGACGCAGCGCACTCTGTACAACCGTACTAGAGGTTTTACGTTCTCGACAAAATGCGTTCGTTTTCCACTTGCGTTGCGCAGCCGGACTTTTGTGCGACCGTACTTCGTATATTGGCCGTCATTGCCTGGCATTTGCTGCTAGTGCGGCCGTAATTAAGTGCGCCTGCACGCGCGTTCGCACTGCCTCAGTCTGACCCTAGCCTACAACAGCTCTGGTTAAGTTAGCACCAACATTGTAATACTGCCCTTAGTTGGTAATAAGCATTTAACAACATATGCTCCTAAAACATTGATAAGTTTATTTACTAAGCCAGTAACTGAGAGGAAAAAATAATACTTGTGAATGCTAGGCCTCAATTAGAGGATGAATTAAGTCTGACTACCTATCAATTCTCCCAATATAGTCCCCTATTACATTATTTGCGCAATTTTTTTTGCGCACATCGTCCAGTGTAATCACGCAAAAATTAACGTGGTATTCCAATCCGAACGCATTTTCTCATCCGTCAAAAAATAACGTTCGTAAAAACTAAGTGTAATATGCACGCAGTAACGTTGTGCACGGAAATCAGTGTGCGGACTGTTTTTTTCGCAGGATTCAGCCAATCAGAATTAAGAACCTTAATTGACATCAATTTACCTTAATTGACTCACTTAAGTTTTCGCGCCTGTCAAAGTAAATCTGATTATACACCAAGACACGGAGGCTTCATATTATGCTTAACTCTCCTTTACTGAACCATAGCAGCAAAGAAAAAATACAATAAAGTTTTTAATTTGGGACAATGAAAGAAAGTTTTTTGTATTTAGAACAGAAATTATACAGAACCAATAAGAATAGGACAGTCCAAACAGTAGCCAATCAGCAGTCACCCGCGGGCATAAATTCCTGGACTGCGCTAACCACGCCCTCTTTTCTTTGCTGCCATACAGCTAAGTACTTCTCTCTGTTGCTACTGCCTTAAGATATATATATAGTGTATATATTTATAGTTATATTTCTCTCTTTGTTGTTTAAGGCGCAATTTATCGCCGGTTTTATATTCACTCGGTCCCGTTTTTTCATCTGCGGTACTGAAGGGGAGGTTGCCGCCAGCTGGTGTGCGCGTTGCTAGGGAGCAGGACGCTCTCTGGCCGCGTATATTAGAGGTGGTTTTCCTCTCATCTTTTTTTCCTTTCTCGGCGCGGCCGCATTGTCTATTCACTCAGCGGCCGGCGCCATTTAGCATAAGGGGCGCGGTTTCGCGCCATTTTGCAGAGGGGCGTCGACTTTCTCCTCAGCTTGCTCCCTCACACTGCGGGCTCGCGCTGAGGGAACTGGCAACATTGTTTCAGTGATTTTCACACTGTTACTGTTTCTACAATGTCGGGTGAAGAAAGCTCCATGACTTCTAAGCAGAACTCCGCTTCTGCGGAGGTGATGTCTGCTATTGCACTTATGTCCTCTAAGTTTGAAAATACACTTCTAAAGGTATTTAGTGCACAAAATGCTGACAGACAAAATTCAAGCTCAGAACCTGCAAGACCACACACCTCAGACAGGTACTGGTCAGCCCGTGAGGGTGGAGTACCCTTTACTCCTTATTAGGGAGTTAGCCGTCTCCCTAAAAAAACGGTTATAGAAAAGCCTGGTAAATCTCAGACGCCAAAGAAACATACTTGCAAGAGTGACAAGTCACGCAAGCGGAGGCCTACCCGCGAGGCCAAAAAACGCAGGTGGAAACGGGCCAGACGAGCTGATACGAGCTCAAGCAGTTCTGAGATTTGTAGTTCAGAGGCTGAAAAAAGTGACGAATTTTCAGATTCCAGTGATTATGAGTGGGCACCGGGCGACTCTGAAGGCTCCGTTTCACCTCAGGATGAGGCAGCCCCATTAGATGCTCTGGGGCGAGCAATGTTTGTTCTGGAGCTGATCACACATCCACGGTCATCTGAATGGGCTCCATTGGAGCATGTGGCTAATTACATTGAGGGTCGTATCCGTAAACCATTTGACACAAAGACCCGCAATAAAACTAAGGCTGAATGCCCACGACCAACATTGGCCTCTGACGCTGCTTCGGCACCGGAGGTTAATGAAGATATAGTTGAATTCCTCCAGAAGACTGGTTGGAACCCCAAATAGGGTTTGGAAGCGACACTGAAAACGTGTCAAGACAAATTGCTGGACATTTTGGGTCCACTGACCAAATTGTTTAATGCCATTGAGCATGACCTCTTAGAAAATAATAGACCCGATCTCTTCGAGTATCGAGGTTGGGTACAACGAATGGTCTGTGTCCTTGGTAACGCCAATTCGGCTATCTCCACGGAGCGTAGACGTGCCATCATTTTACGTATCGAACCAAAATTGGTATCAATGGCCAATAAGGAACCTGGCCTGGAGGCTAATGGTTGCCTTTTTGCAGAGGACTTTATTAAACAGATGAGCTCTAAGGCTAACTCATTTTCAACCATTAATAAGGTCCGATCTTCAATGAAACGTGCTTTCCCCAACAAAATTTTTGACCGGGCCTGGAAAAGTAGAGGCCGTTTTCCCGGCCAGAACCCACAATCCCATAACCGAGGCTTCTTTCAGTCTACCGTCGACCAGAGCCAGCAAGGAACAGCTGGACAAGGGAATTTCTTCCCACAACGAGCCAGACCAGCTCGAACTAGATTCTTCCGAGGTTCTCGTAGACCACCTTATACCGGTGAGTATGGTAAACAACCAACATTTTTTCCAAACCCCAATAGGGGGCAGAGTCCATCTTTTTTTCTCAAATTGGCGCCAGATCACTTCAGACCCGTGGGTACTAAATACGATTATGGGTCACACCATAGAATTCGATGTGTTACCGATCCAGACATGTATGCCTCTACCACTGTTTATGACTCCAGATCACAGTCATTTGATAGACCAAGAAATTTTGGATTTACTCCAAAAAGACGCTATAGAAAAGGTGTCTCCACCAGTCCCGGTATTTGTAAGCAACATTTTTCTGGTACAAAAGAAAGGGGGAGACTTTCGTCCGGTAATAAATTTAAAAAGCCTAAACGAGTACGTTTCTTATTACCACTTCAAGATGGAGGGTATTCCATCGTTAAAAGACAATCTGTGTCCAGGCGATTGGATGGTCAAGATAGACCTCAAGGATGCCTATTTGACGATACCAATGGTGGAACACAGCAGGAATTATCTCCAATTCCTTTGGAACGACCATCTATGGCGCTTCAAGTCCCTTCCATTCGGCCTTTCATCGGCCCCCAGATGTTTCACAAAGATCATGAAGCCGGTGGTCTCGTTTTTAAGGACCAAAGGAGTTCGTTTGATTGTATATCTGGACGATATACTTCTTATGGCTCAGGATATTTCCATCATTATGGTTCATCGCGATTTGACGATCACTTTACTAACGAGACTAGGCTTCATGATCAACTGAGAAAAATTCAGCCTGGAACCAGCCAGGAATATAGAATTTCTAGGGTTTCTAGTAGACTCAGTTCTTATGTCTCTCAGTCTCCCGACCGTGAAAGTCCTCCAGATCCGGAGGGAAGTAAGAAGGTTGTCTTCACGACCGATGTTTCCTCTGAGGGCTCTGGCTCGCCTGCTGGGGATGCTTTCAGCATCAATTCAAGCAGTATTTCCAGGACCCCTCTATTATCGAGCCCTGCAAAGGCTCAAAGCATCATGTCTACGACAAGGAATGCTTTATTCGGATTTGATTTCCCTAGACGAAGATTCGCGTATAGAACTTCGGTGGTGGAGGGATCACCTAGATACTTGGAACGGTCTTTCCGTTTTCCCTCCTCAACCAGAGGTAGTTATAGATTCCGACGCCAGCAACTATGGTTGGGGTGCGCGGCTAGGTTCGATATCCACTGGAGGCAGATGGGCTTTGGCAGAGGCCTCCTTACACATAAATGTTCTAGAACTCCTAGCTGGTTTATTCGCTATACAGAGTTTTCTCAAAGACAGAATTTTCCATTCAGTGCTACTCCGCATGGACAATTTCTCTGCAGTAACACACATAAATCGGTTAGGGGTCCCAGGTCAAAACAATTGTCGGAGGTGTCCAAAATATTTTGGGGAGTTTGCCTTTCCAACAACATCACAGTGAAGGCCCAATTTATTCCAGGGTTATGCAACGTCGTGGCAGACTGGAATTCCAGGCATTTAGTAGACCTCAGCGATTGGAGGTTAGACAGAATGATATTCCAATCTTTATTGTCCCTATGGGGTCCGTTTACAGTAGACCTCTTCGCTTCTCATTTGAATACGCAGTTACCACATTATTTCAGTTGGAGGCCAGATCCAGAAGCGTTAGGAACAGATGCTTTCTACCAAACCTGGCCTCAGGGAACCCTTTATGCATTTCCTCCGTTCCTCCTGATTTCCAGGATCGTTCGGATAATGCGATCCAATCGATCAACATTAGTTCTGATCACTCCATGGTGGACGACACAACCGTGGTTTCCCCAGCTGTTGGAGTTGTCAGTGGATGTCCCTCGGATCCTCCAGGTGAACCCTGTTCCTCTGCAGGATCCGGAGAACACGTTACACAACGTTCTGTCCGTCCCTTCGTTTCGCCTCATCGCATGGAAGGTCTCGGGCAACCTTTCACTGGTCCTGGAATTTCGGAAGCTACTTCCGATTTACTCTCCAGCGCTTGGGCACCAGGTACTAGAAAACGATATCGTTACTATTGGAACTGCTGGGTCACTTGGTGTTTGGGCAAACAGGTTGATTCCTTTTCAGCTCCTATAGAAGATATTCTTCAGTTTCTCACCTCATTGTTTGAAGAAGGCAGGGCATATCGTACTATCAATAATTTCAGGTCTGCTATCTCAGTTTATCATCCCCCTGTGGGTCAACATAGATTGGTATGCAGATTACTTAAGGGTATTCGTTTAAAACGTCCTCCTCGTTCACGTTACACTTTTACATGGGACGTAAATGTAATGTTAGATTTTCTGGACCAATGGCCTCCCAACACAGAATTGTCAATCAAGCAATTGTCAGGTAAATTAGCTATGCTGTTATGCCTAATCTCATGTAAGAGGGTCCCCGACGTCCGTGCTCTGGATTTGTCAGGACGTTCCTTTACCCCAGCTGGGGTAGTTTTTTCCATTTCTAGACGCACAAAAACTGCTATTTCTCACGTTTTTTATCCAGCTTTTCCCCAAAGACCAAATTTATGTCCTGTATCATGTTTACAAGAATACGAGAGGGTTACAGCCCCTTATCGTCTCCCGTCTTTCGATCGCTTATTTCTTACTATGACGAAACCTTACCATCCGGTTTCTTCCACTACCTTGGCTAGATGGGTTAAGTGGATTATGGCAGAAGCTGGTATTGACGTCTCTGTGTTTGGCGCCCATTCCTCTCGGAGTGCGGTAGCCTCTACGGCAATGGCTCAAGGTTACAGATTAGAAGATATCATAAAAACTGCTAATTGGTCAAATGATTCAACTTTTAAAGAGTTTTATTTTAAACCTATTATTCATTTTGCACATTCTTTTATTAATTAAGATTTCAAGAAGCATAATATGAAGCCTCCGTGTCTTGGTGTATAATCCCTAGATTCTCCTATACGTTTGACGGGGAATCTGGATTATAAATAAAGACACGGAGGCGAATATTATCCCACCCATATTTGGGTATTACACCACAAACATTTACCCTACCCAGGGTAAGCTACACTTCAGGTTATGGTTAGGTCAATCATATTAAGTCTGTGTCTCATGACTTCCAAATGAATTTCTGATTCTTTCATGGTATTAATCTTCAGATTCTCTTTCTCCGGTTCCAGGTACATAATACAAAGGTTCGAATCACCTTCTGTTTCCTCCGCTCGTTTTCCTTTCTACTATTCAAAGGATCTTCGCGATGGCTACATCCAAGAAAAGAGGGAGTGGTTAGCGCAGTCCAGGAATTTATGCCCGCGGGTGACTGCTGATTGGCTACTGTTTGGACTGTCCTATTCTTATTGGTTCTGTACAATTTCTTTTCTAAATACAAAAAACTTTTTTTCATTGTCCCAAATTAAAAACTTTATTGTATTTTTTCTTTGCTGCTATGGTTCAGTAAAGGAGAGTTAAGCATAATATTCGCCTCCGTGTCTTTATTTATAATCCAGATTCCCCGTCAAACGTATAGGAGAATCTAGGGATTATACATGCTGCAGCATTAAAAAAACACACACAAATTCACAATTTTATTGTTTGGGTATGTGTAGAATGTGTAACTATACTGTGCTGTATTTTTTTTTTCGTGCTGGTGTTTATTGTTTCGGCAGGACATTCGGCAGGACATTCCGATTTGCAATTACCAACAGCTTTTCAAAGACGTTAAAATTATGCACGCAAACGTCGTTCGTAAAAAGATGCGCATCGATTGTAATACCATCCGCATACCAGCGCACGAACGAATTTGCGCTCACAATGTTAAGTATAGGATGCGCACAGTTCATCACGCTCGTGCAGGTCCATCCGCGTTAAACGATAACGTGCATCGTTTGTGCGAACGTTGTAATACAACGGGTTTTGCCCCTCGTACAAATGCGCATTTGCGCACGCAAAACGCACTGCGTGAAGAATGTAATCGGGGCCTTAGCATTCAATATTTGCTTTCTACATTGCCAAAGCAACCTAACATTATGGAAAACCCCAAATGGGGAATAATAAAAAGCACATTATAAAGCATTCAGTGTAATATTTTGATTACTTTTTCCACTTCTTGCAACATTTTTTCCACATAATAATTACAGAAGTGAACCAAGCCACATAGATACTCATTAAAGTGAACCAAGCCACATAGATACTCATTACTTTTAATAAAATAATATTTTAAAATCTACATTTAAAAATACAAAAAAGACAAGATATTTTGGTGCATATGCATTTTTATTTTATTTTGTGAACCACTTCAATAGAAAGGATTGCAAACATATAGCAAAATGGAATGAATTCCTTTTCAGTGTTTGTAGCACCTATTGTCTCCACCGTTAAAAGATCGCAAGTTGTTTTTCTGTCTCTATATATATGTAACACATCTGCCAGGTTCTTCTTTTCACTTAAAACATTTTTTACAAACAGAGATCCTGTTGGGCTTGATGGGGAGCTGTGGGATTTTAATGTTTTAAACAGCAGGAAGTCAAGGTGACATTTTCTCTGCAAACAGAGTTCTTTTGCCTCCCTGAGCAAATATTCATTGCTGCCAGATTGTGGGACTTTCGCAATGGTGCATTTAATGCTCGAGGTCACAATGATGGAAAAGCAAACATCGTTCTTTTAAACTCTTTAGGGGCCTTACAGTGTGCAACTCGCAAGGAGAAACAATTGTGTAGCAACAAATCAAAGTGAAAAAAGCAGGAGAAAAAACATGTCCAGTTAACATGACCAATAGACGGACTGACCCAACAATTCTGGGAACATTTTCAGTACATTCAAAATAACAGGACAGAATAACCTCAAGCAAACAATGGTAATAAAGCTTACAGTAAGATACAAGAACAAACACTATGCCTGGAAAAAAATTCTCTTTTCCTATATTCAGTGGATATCCATAAATAGGCACGGACTGGGACAAAAAAATAGGCCTGGCCATTTTGGACTGCATAGCCCACCGCCGATGATCCGTCGACCACCGCACTCCACTAAGTAAAGCCAATTAGCCACCGAATGGGGGTAAAAAAAAAAATACATTATTAAAAAAACTACTATTCTTTAAAAGGCGTTTAGAAAAAAATTGCATGAAAATAATAAAAGGTCCTATAAAAAAAAATGGTCTGTTACAAAAACCTCCATAAAAACCATAAGGGAATCAAAACGTTCGCAAAAAAATAAATGAATAGATAAATAATAATAATCCAGAAAAATATCTAAAAATAATTAAATTAAGGCTTTTTGCTAGAACTGAAAAGAATAAAAAAATAATAATAAAAAAACGCCATAAAAAAAGAAGGGAATCAAAACGGTCGCAAAAAAAATAAATGAATAGATAAATAATAATAATCCAGAAAAATATCTAAAAATAATTAAATTAAGGCTTTTTGCCAGAACTGAAAAGAATGAAAAAAAAAATAATAAAAAAACGCCATAAAAAAATAAGGGAATCAAAACGGTCGCAAAAAAATAAATGAATAAATGAATAATAATAATCCAGAAAAATATCTAAAAAAGAATTAAATTAAGGCTTTTTGCTAGAACTGAAAAGAATAAAAAAAATAATAAGAACATAAATTTTATTTTTACATTGAATCCTATGGGATTCGTCTGTATAAAACTGTTGAACTGAAGCACTGAAAAAAAAATTAATCAGTGGGGGGAAAAATAGGAATTTCACAAATATGTCAGTACAGTTCAGAGTCTTTGAATAGATTAACCATTACTTCTCTATAGGACAATTTCACTGTCGCCAAACGGCCTATTTAATATATATGTCAAATTGGTTGATATAATAGATGCACATGACTATGGTCAATAAATGTTAAATGTTATAAATAATGTGGTGAATCTAAAGCCAGAATACTTTATAATAAGTACAGTACTACGGAACATGTTAGTACTTTATTTATTTATTTATTTATAAAGTATTTTACCAGGAAGGATACATTGAGATTTCTCTCGTTTTCAAGTATGTCCTGGGTTCAAGAACATGGTAACAGAAATACAAAGTAGTAAAATGCAAGAAATTAACACAAAACAAATATACAGATTAACAGAAAATAAATATGTAGGAAATATAGTCACTAGCAGGGTTATCCAAAGAGATCCGAATTGCTTGAGAAAGGTAACCGAACGCTGAAAATCAGCGTTCGGTTACCTTTCCTGGCCATTCGGCTATCCAGAGAGCAGGCAATTCACCAAATACTGGCGAATTGCCTGCACATACGGTGCCTGTTCGGTGCCTGTTCGAGGGCAGTGAAATCCCCATGAAAAAGCACTGCTTCGGCTATTCAGAGAACACAAACCAGCAGTGAAAGGTTCCCCTAATGCCCTGCCATTCGGTGGTTTAATTCGGCAAATTTATTCAGGAGAATCCCATAGACTTCAATGTTAAAAATATTCCCGTTTTAATTCAATATCTAATAAACCGTTCATTATAAAATTCTGCAGCAAAAAGTCTCTTTATCTATAGATTTTTTAGGATACTTTAAGCATTTTTCTGATTTTTTTATTAAAAGTCCGATTTTTTTTTTTTTTTTTTTTCAGTTTACTTATTTTTTTTGTAACAGCCCTCTTTATTATCATTCCCTGGACCTCCTGTGAAAATTTCAGACATTTTCGCTCAGTAGTTTCTTTGCAAACAGCGTTTCTTTTTCCCAGATTCATACAAATGGTTTTTCTAATTTATTCACTGCCTCCTCTACGTCACAGCTGCTTCGGCTCTGTGTGATTCGGCTCCTGTTCGGCTCCTGTTCGTCTTTTTCAAAGGTTAATCCAGATGTTTTTGCTTGTTTTCATCGTGCATTCGGTTAGTTTTCGGTGGATTTACGGCAGCTTTTCCCTGCAATTCGGGGACCCTGTGGTGTTTGCTGAATACACCGCAGGGTCACCGAAATGCAATCGGCAAAAGGAACCGAATTGAAGAGAACGAAAAGTCACCGAACGTGCGGTGACTTTTCGAATCTCTTTGGATAACCCTGTATGTTACACGTTTACAGGTGCATTCTGTATTGAGGTATGTTAATAGGGAGCTCTTAAGGGACTTTAGACTGGGGGAAGATTTGATGGTGTCTGGGAGGTTATTCCATAATTGTGGTGCTCTGTAGGAAAATGAGGATCGAGCCACTTTCTTTTTGTATTGTGGTATTGCAAGTAAGGTGCCGGTCCTGGATCGGAGGTTATAGGATGAGGGAACTGCTGAGGGAAGCAGCCTATTCAGGTAGGGTGGTAGCTTCCCAGAGAAGCTCTTAAACACCAGGTCGGAAAGGTGAAGGGTGCTGCACCGTCTAGATTCCAGCGATGGCCAGTTTAGTTCTTTTAACATGTCACAATGGTGGGTCATGTAGTTTTTTTTTTTTTTGAGAAAGGATTTTACCAGGAAGGATACATTAAGATTTCTCTTGTTTCCAAGTATGTCCTGGGTGGCATTACATTGTAGCACAAAGTGACAGAATGAGTTATACAATGTAGTAAGTTTCTGGAGGTGCGTTTGCGGGGCGGCTGCATAGAAAAAAAATAGAAACATAGAAAAATGTCGGCAGATAAGAACCTTTCGGCCCATCTAGTCTGCCCAATTACATGGATACTTTACCTGGATTTATCTTTTGTTTAGGATGCATACACTACATCTTTATAAAAACTTGTAACTGTAAAAGGAAACCATGGAGAATTTTTAGGTAAATAAAGAACAGCAATAGATTTGCTCTACTACTGGATGTAATTTAGAGAAGGTGTGTCCCATTCACCCCATAAATGTTGTATCAGAAATAATAGCATGGAGTGGTCTTGTTGCCTTTCGAGTGCTACTTCTCAGGTACCATTATCTGGTTTTATTTTTACTCCTTTTTTTCCCCTTTTCCAGTCTCTCTCCTTTTTTTTGTTTTCATTCCTCTTTCCATTACTCCTGCTTCCCTTCTACTCTTTTGTTTTGATCCGGTTTGGGTGTCGAGGTGACTACAGTTTATTTATGTTGGTAAAATAGTTCTACCCAATCATCTTTTTTATGTGTCCCCTGTTATATTGAACACTGAAGCCAATCATGTGCCTCTCAGTGCAGAAGGATTAAAAGGGATTGAGGATTCCGAGGATTGATTACGTAAATTAGCCAAGGCAGACCCAACAAGGCTGCCCGGAGTCTGTCTGCCTCCACTTGGAAGCAGCCAAGGACATTTGGGAGGAGGGTGGAAGCTCTGTTAACAATAGGCATTTAAAATCACATACAGGGTTATTCAAAGAGATTCGAAAAGTCACTGCACGTTCAGTGACTTTTCCTTCCCCGCACTTCTGGGCGATTTGGCGATCCTAGTTCGCCGACCCTGCGGTGTATTCAGCAAACACCACAGGGCCCCCGTAGTGCAGGGAATACTCGCCGCAAACCCGCAAAACACACCGCGAAACCCGCTGGACACTCACCGAAACCCGCAGAAACAACTGGATTAACCCCACCGAACACGCCGGAGAAACCCGAATAGCCGCTGATCACAGCTGCCAGAAAAAGTCGACACGCAGACGAACGAGTTGAAGAAAAAAAAAAAAGGTTGCTTAAAAGTTTGAAAATTAAAACGCGGTTTGCAAAAAAACTACTGAACGACAATGTCTGAAATTTACATATAAGATCCAATGAATGATAATAAAAAGGGCTGTTACAGAAAAAATAAAAAACGATTTTAAAAAAAAAAGGAAAAAAGTTTACAAAAAAATCCCCAAAATTGCCTAAAAGATCCTAAAATCTATAAATAGACTTTTTATTGCAGAATTGCAGAATATAATAATAAACAGTTTATTAGATATTGAATTAAACCTGGAATATTTTTAATATTGAAGCCTATTGGGATTCTCCTGAATAAACCTGCCGCATGAAACCACCGAACAGCAGGGCATTTCAGCAACTTTTCCCTGCTGTTTTGTGTTCTCTGAATAGACGAAGCATTGCTTCTCTATGGGGATTTCACTGCCCTCGAACAGGCACTGTACGTGCAGACAATTCGCCAACATTTTGCTGCCTACTCTCTGAATAGCCGAATGGCCAGGAAAGGTAGTCGTACACTGAATTTCAGTGTCGGTTACATTTCGGGGCCAGATCAACTCTCTTTGAATAACCCTGTTAGTTAAGGGGTTATTCAAAGAACACCGAATTGGCCACAAAATTGCACTGAACTGTGGCCAGATATTCAAAAAGGTGGCGATTTGCCAAATATTGGCGAATGGCCTGTGAAAAAATGTGATCTTTGGGGCAGTGAATTCCCCATAGAGAAGCAATGACTAATCTATTCAAAGAACACTAAACAGCACTGAAATGTCAGTGAAATGCCCTGATTTTCGGTGGTTTAATTCGACAGGTTTAATCAGGCGAATCCCAAAGGCGTCAATGTTAAAAAAATTCTCTGGTCTTCCCAAAATATTTATTCTACCGTTTTTTCTTTTCATTGGCAGCAAAAAGTCTATTTCGTTTTCATGAATTTTTGGGGATTTTTTTGGCGAAATTTTTAATTCCGATTTTTTTTTTTTACATGGCTTTTTTTTTATAGTTCTTCATAGAACCTTTTATATTATTTCCAGGCATTTTCATGCACTGCGTTTTAAATGTTGCAGGTCATCCCCCTATTTGGCAGCATGTCGGCTTTTTCTGGCGGCTGGTTGGTGGTCTGTTCGGCGGGTCGTCGGCTTTTTTCGGATGGATTCAGTGGTCTGTTCGGCAGATCCTTGGATGCATTCAGCGGTTTTTCGATTAGTTTGCTGGTTTTCTGATTCAATTCAGTGGCTTTCTCGATTTGTCCAGTAGGTCGATTCTCCTCACTTCGGGGACCCTACGGTTGGTGACATTTCGTTGCGCTTTGGATAACTCCTTTAAGGTGTCAGGGAGACTACTACAATGTCCATTTAAAGATGAATATATATATAATCACATCATCAAAACGTCTTACTCTGTTGCAATAAAATGTAGAAATTTAGGATATAGTAATATATCCTAAATAAATTATATTACTAACTGCATTATGAATCTCTTTAACCCCTTCCCGGCCGCTGACATACTATGTACGTCCGATCGGGAAGTTTCCCCCTTTCAGCAGTTTCCATTATTAACCCATTCGTTGCCGGATCGCGATTGTGTGCCAAAATGCGAATCAAACCCGGAGGTGGCTGACATCTTGGATGTCAACCAAGTTCACGGGCGGACTGACCACTAATGGGGCCCCCGGGCAATAGGAGATCAAGGGGCCCCTTGTGCCATGCCCACAGTAGGCCACACCCATACAAACCCCACCCATTTGACGAACAACCAGCATGCACATTGTTGTGTTAAAGAATTATTTCTTTAAAATTATTATTTAGAAAATTGTGTAATGAAAAAAGAAAATCCTCTCAGGCCCTTCAGCAAATCCATAGTGCCCACTCCAGACTTACAGACTGCCACTGCTCTGCTAATAAAACTCACGCTCATACAACACACCGCATATTACTGTAAGTTTTATTGCTGTGCAGCTCTATGATTTTCTCATACACACCAAACATTACTGTGAGTTTTATTGCTGTGGAGCTCTGTGATACGCTCACAGTGGCGTAGCGTGGGGGGGGCCTCGGGGGACAGTCGCCGTGGGCGCAATTTTCTTAGGGGGCGCAAAATTTCAAAAGAAATTTGAACCACTAATATTTTCCAGCAGGGATCAGAAAGGTGTTTGCTTATGGACACTGGTGTCCGTGAGAGGCCTTTGCACGGCCAGCCGCCAGTTTTACGGTGCCGGCGGTGACTTAGCACTCAGCGTCCGGAAGGGAGAACCAGGTCAGTAAATTCTGTCTCCTCCTTATCGCTGACATGAGTCAAATGAAGCAGTGCAGCAATATACGATTGTCATGCCCCACGCCGCGGTCGGACCGCGGCCGCCATGTTGGGACACCTTGCACACTCACCCGAGGTCCCTTGTGGCTCGTCGCTCCCTGGTTCCGGTCTTCAACTCGGAGGAGGAGAGCCAGGATGTGTCCCACGCTGCCTCCGGGATCCAACTGAGCAGAAACCAAGCGCGCATGCGCGATCGTCCATCCCAAAGCATGAAGACCTAGGTACTCTGGCGCCCTCTGCTGGTCAAGTAAAGGTACTGCAGTACACCTGCACTGGAGATCCTCGTATGCCACCAATTAACCCATCAAGTACTCAGGTATCCCAACTCCACCTACGAGCCCCAGGTGAACGGTGTTCTTATGATCCTCTGAACCCTATTTAAATCTGCCGCCTTTCCCAGTTCATTAACCAGGTTATACTGTGGTTCACCACCACGTTATCCAGTGGTCCCTCTTCGTATCTGCTCCAAGAGAATCCCGAGTTCCAGACCTGCTTCCACGGTACCAGCTCCACTTCCAGACCTACTTCCACGGTACCAGCTCCGCTTCCAGACCTGCTTCCACGGTACCAGCTCCGCTTCCACGGTACCAGCTCCGCTTCCAGACCTGCTTCCACGGTACCAGCTCCGCTTCCAGACCTGCTTCCACGGTACCATCTCCGCTTCCAGACCTGCTTCCACGGTACCAGCTCCGCTTCCAGGCCTGCTTCCACGGTACCAGTTCTATCTTCAGGCTTGCTACCACAGTGCCAGTTTCCTCTCCAGGCTTGCCTCCACGGTGCCAGCTCCATCTACAGGCTTGCTTCCACGGTACCAGCTCCATCTACAGGCTTGTTCCACGGTACAGGCTTGCTTCCACAGCACCAGTTCCATCTCCAGGCTTGCTTCCACAGCACCAGCTCCATCTCCAGGCTTGCTTCTATACCTACGGTACCAGTTCCAGATCCTATCTTCAAGTCCAATTCATCTACCCTGGTCTATTTCAAAGATTACAACTCGTGTTATTTACCCCTACAATCCTTCATTCTGGACTTTACTCTTGTCAAAGAAATCTTGCGTTATCTTTTGTTCTGGACTTATATTTTGTTCCATCCAGTAAATGCTCAACTGATCATACATCTCCTGGTCTCCTTCTTCGGCTTGCCATTGGGTTCCATACACACAACACTACACAGGGGTCATAGCCTCTGCCCTTACAACGATGGAACACCCTGTACCACGTTTGTCAGCCCCCCTTGAATTCCTGTGCCAGCCCCCCGCCGCTGGCAGCCCTGCAGCCGCTGAACAGAAAGGAGGGAGGGAGGTGCCTGCCCTGCAGCACATTTAAAATCCGGTCTCCACTAAGCCCCCTGTACAGCTCCCCCTGGGCCACCAGCAACGCCACGCAGGTAGGAGACACTGTGTGACACCAGAGCAGCGTGACCAACACACAGTGAGGGGATACAGGGAGAGGGTGACTGGAGGTTCAGGGAGAGAGTGACTGGGCATACTGGGATAGAGTGACTGGGGGTACTTGGATAGAGAGAGAGAAAGAATGACTGGGGGATATTGGGAGAAATTGGGGGTTTTTGGATAGAGAAAGAGTGAAAGGGGGTACTTGAAGAGAGTGACTGGGGGATACAGGGAGAGAGTGACTGGGGATACAGAGAGAGAGTGACGGGAATACAGGGAGAGAGTGACTGGGGATACAGAGAGAGAGTGACGGGAATACAGGGAGAGAGTGACTGGGGATACAGGGAGAGAGTGACTGGGGGATACAGGGAGAGAAAGTTTGATGGGGTACTTGGAGAGAGTGACTGGGGTACTGGGAGAGAGAGAGTGACTGGGGGTACTGGGAGAGAGAGAGTGACTGGGGGTACTGAGAGAAAGTGGGGGTAATGAGAGAGAGAGTGACTGGGGGTACTGGGAGTACTTGGAGAGAGTGTCTGGAGGGTACTTAGAGAGAGAGAGTTACTGGGGGGTACTTGAGGGAGAGTGTGACTGAGGGTACTGTGAGAGAGTGTAACTATACTAGGGTATACTGGGACAGGGTGACTGGTAGCAGTGGTGTAGCGTGGGGGGCATGTGTGTTTCATTTTTTTTATTATATCAGTATTTTGTTAACCCTTTCGCTGCTGAGGCATTTCCCGCCTGTGTGCTGAGGTCATTTTTACCAGTTTTGCTCATCATGTTTAACCGCATTTTGAAGCCTTATTTTATTATATGACCCAGACATATTATATATCGTTCTTTCCGGCAGACTCGGCAGATTCATAATATATCATTATTATATGTATACGTCATGTCCTGTCTGTATATTATAACAAAATATGCAATAAAATTTGAATTTTCAATAATTTACAATGTGTAAAGTGGTTTTTATTTACATTTTAACATGCGAGCAATTGCGGTTATATTTTCTATGGGGTGCACTTGTTAAAAAAATTAGAAATGGGGACTCGTTAAATTTTTTTTAACAAACGCACCGCATACAAAAATTGTTAGCGCAGCATCATTGTTCACATTATAAATTAAATGGGAACAATATTGCTGCAGTAACAAAACAAATAAAAAATAAAAAAACTTGTTTATTTTTTTAAATATATTTTTACTTTTTATTTTTTTTACAAAACAAATTTCATGGTCATGTTTGGTATCGTTGGAAAGGCCATGCTCTGGCCGGTCCAACGATATCAAACATTAACCCCTAGCTGCCACGGATCGGGAGATAGGGGTTCCAATGAACCCCCTATCTCCACCATTGGTGGCAGTTAGGGGTTAACTCCAGGACTGGCGTCATTGTGCATAGTCAGTCCTCAGGGGGAGTTCCCGGAGGCTTGGCCGACATCCAAGATGTCAGCCAGCTCTGGGAAAGGGTCACGAACCGGCGCTTTTCGGCACCGAATCGTGATCCGGCCCCCATGGGGTTAATACCAGATACCGTTTGGAAGGGCAGGCTGTGCCTGACATTAAGCTCAGGCCCCCGGCGATCGGGAGGGAGAGAGGTCCTCCCCCCTCCCTTTCAGGCACCTCCTCTGCACACGCGGGGGGGGGCGCCTGAAATAGATGTCATCGCGCCGCCGCAATGACATCTATTGTGCCCGTGGCGGTTCCGGAGTGCCGGGCTGACATCAAGGATGTCAGCCTGCACCGGGTGGCACAGCGATCGGCTGGAATCGGCAGCCAACCCTTCCTGCGCGCCTGCGGGAGGACGCGCTGAGCGCGTCCTCCGCAGCGAAGTGGTTAACATACAATACATGTGATTGTGGGGTAACGGGGGTCAATACTCTACTGGTAGAAGGGAATCAGGGTGTGTCTCCTAGATTGTGAGTTCCTACGGGAATAGGGCCCTCATCTCCTCCTGTACTGTTTGTCAAATGTTGTTCAATGTATTGTAACCCTGTCTATACTGTGCTTATTGTACAGCGCTGCGGAATATGCTGGCGCTTTATAAATAAAGAATAATAATAAAAGTTACCGTGTCCACAGGTAGGGCAGCACACAATTCTTGCCTTGCCCGGGGCGCTGACAACCCACGCTACGCTGCTGTACGCTCATACACACTGCACATTACTGTGAGGTTTATTGCTGTGGAGCTCTGTGATATGCTCAAACACAGCGTATATTACTGTATTACAGTACTGTGCGGTGTGTATGAGCGTATCACAGAGCATCACAGTAATGAAACTCACAGTAATGTGCAATATGTATGAGCGTATCACAGAGCTCCACAGCAATAAAGCTCACAGTAATGTGCAGTGTGTATGAGTGTTTCAGAGCTCCACATCAATAAAACTCACAGTAATGTGCAGTGCGTATGAGCGTATCACAGAGTTCCAAAGTCATTTTATAGAACTCCCAGGCCCCTCACATTCTTCTCTCCCCCAGAACCTTACCCATCCCTTTCTTTATTAGCCCCCCAGCAGCTCCCTCACTTTCTTCTACCCCCCCCCTCGGGCCCTTTCATTCTTCAGATGATGTGGGCTCGGGGGGGGGGTGGAAGAAAGTGAGGGACTTGCTGGGGGGGCTAATAAAGAATGGGCTGGGCTGGGGGCCGATGGGAGAAGAATGTGAGGGACCTGGGGGATCCATCTGTCCTGCAACAAAATATAATCCTCAGTGGCATTGTTACTCACCATCAACTCGGCACTCAGAGTGCTCTCTGTCGTCCTGCCTCTGCCTGTCCTCCGATACGAGATTGAAAAGCGAGCCGCCGGAATGGAAATAAAATTTTGCAGCTGCCCTGGCCTGCGGCTGCATCCTGCTCCGGGGCATTTGCCTCCTCTTCTGTTCTTTCAGACGCACGGGGACGTCGTACACGTGACGTCTATGCGTCATGATTGATTTGTAGGGGGCGGTGCTCAGCCTCTTGTTGTGCCTCTGGGAAGCACATTGTAGGCAGTCTCATAGAGAGCTCCCAGAGAGATGGGCCCCCTCCACCTGCGGGACCTCAGTCGGCGCCCGAGTGCCCGATGGGTCAGTCTGCCCCTGGCCAAGCCTCTGGGTCAACCCCCACCCACTGACATCCTCACCATATGTGTGAAGACGTCCGTGGGCCAGTTAACCCCCTAGCTGCCAAGTAGAGATAGGGGAACCCTTTGGATCCCCGTATCTCCCGTTCTGTGGCAGCTAGAGGGATCATGGCCTTTCCAATGATACCAAACATGACTAGGTTTGTTGTATATAATAAAAAAAAAATTGTTTTTTTAAATATTTTTTTGGGGGTTTAATAAAATAGACCTAAACTGGCATTTAAACAAGATGAGCATGAAACGGTCAGAATAAGCTCAGCGCACAGAGGAGAAATGGCTGAGCAGTGCAGGGGTTAAAAAAAACCATGTAAAAATTGATTATTTCTAATCCCAGGACAAAATTTCGAAAACTATTTAGGTTGGGGTGCGTTTAGCCGCACTTTATTACGGTCGTGGTAGCAGCAAATGATGTCCAACGAAGGCCCACACACAAAGTACGGCCCCACGAAAGTTCGGCTGCACAACGCAAGCGGCAAACGAACGCATTTTTGCAAGAACATCGAACCACTAGCACTGACGTACAGAGTGCGCTGCGTCCGCATAGCGGCATGTGTGCGTGATTAGGAGACTTCAGACGCTGCTCATGTCTGGCCAACATAACTTCCAGACACCCAAAGTTTCCTGGTTTGGATCCGTAAAAGATCACGGCCGTAATTGCTCATCGTATGACCGCTATCGTGTATCCATTCCATGCGTTCGGACACACTTTTTTTACGGACAATGCGAAAAATGCGTTCGTCTGACCCTAGCCTAAGCCAGGGTCTTTTTTAGACTTTGGGGATTAAATTTTGAAAAAAGTGTGTTTTTTCCATTTTTTCATAATATTCCATATATTTTTTTTATTTTAAAGTATACAATATGATGGAAATAATGGTATCTTTAGAAAGTCCATTTAATGGTAGGAAAAACGGTGTATAATATGTGTGGGTTGCATATACGAGAAAGAGGAAAATTTGACCTAAACACAAACAGCGCAGAAACGTAAAAACAGCAGCAGGCACTTCGGACAGACTTTTGTAAAAGTTCCCGGTCACTAAGGGGTTAAATCTCTGGATAGACATGACATATATAGAGTCTACATAACTATACAGCTATAAATTAGAAAGGGGCCCTAGTGGACCAGGCTTGGAACAAACTAATACATCAGATTTTAAGGATCACCTTAGGGAAATGCAGACTGAATCCTGAAATCACTGAGCAGCAAATCACATCACCTGTGCTGTGCTTCAGATATCTGGCAAATCTGGCCTGGTAGGGATACCTGAGTACCAGGGTTGGGAAACTTTGAACTACTAGATAACTGGATTAATATTTGGGTTTTACATTTGACGTCTCTGTTTATATCGCTCTTGACTAACTGGATATCGTTCTCCTATCGTCCTCTCCTTCTGGTATTCAACAGTGAAAACTCACATTATCAAACAATCAAACAATAGAATTCTCATTAATGCACAGCATCTATTACAGAAAACAATTTGCTGCTTTCCAGTTACATCTTAGTTTTTACTATTCCTTATCCAGTAATGTTGGATATGTAGACAACATGTTTAAAGGTGATCTCAATGAAATAACCTGTATCAATAAGCTGTTGTTTAAAATCAGTTGGAGATGGGGCCATGTTGGTATTTGCCACGAGCTTAAAGCCACCAGAGCCTTTGGGTTAAATCTGTTGATTATAGATATGTCAGAAAGTTGTAGTAACCTTTGCTCCTAGTAACCCTGACACAGGACGTAGAGATAAAATGACCCCGAAATTGTTCTGACCTACGCAGCGGGTTTAAGCAACACAGGACTTATGTTGTAGGAGTTAGGTTTTTTGTGTGTTATTTGTTTGTGATAAGCCTTTGCAAATAAATTGACTGCCAGTAACATAGCCACAAGACTGACAAATACTGGGAAGACCTGGTTAACCCTTTCAGTTAAACAGTGTCCCTGATGCACATAACGGCAAAAAAAATCCTGTCACAGCTATTCCCAGGAAAATGATATGATTAACACAATTAATGCATTGCATTAAAATAATGCGGACTTTTGTGCGGCCGTACATCGTATATTGGCCGTCATTGCCCGTCATCTGCTGCTAGTGCGGCCGTAATTATGTGCGCCAGAACGCACGGTAAAAGTGCGCTGGTCTGACCCCAGCCTAATTCAGCTAGGGGTTCCCTAACAGGGCAGGTTTGCCAGATATCGGAAGCACAGTACAAGTGATATGTAAGGTTGCCAGACTGGCCATGTTTTCCTGGACAAATATAATTTATTCATGCTGCTGGGGAGATATAAAAATGCAACCTTGCAGCATGTAGAATTCATAGGCTGCAGGTAAGAAATCAGAGGAATCCCAGGTGACAGGGCCAGCTTGTCCATGGAGCCGAATGGTGCGGTGGCTCCAGCCGGCCCATTGCAAGGGCGTCATTTTGCCGCCCTGTCAAAAGATGAGGCATGGAGTGCCCAAGGCTAGCCTGGGGCTTTTTTTCATGCCGGTCTGCACCGGTAGAAAGTACCGGCACTTACCGGCAGGGCAGATGCTCCTCCGCAAGGTTGCAGAGGACGTCTGCAGCCCATATTGGAAGTTCCACTGATCGGCACTGGCCTGGTGCTGATCGTTGACTTCTCCCGCAGGGAGCCGACATTTTGGATGTCAGCTCCACCTGCGGAACCTATTTCTGGCCACTGAGAACACCATGCGCAATAGCGTCAGATTTTGGAGGTCCCCTTGTTGGAGATACAACTGCATGTACTATACCATTTAAACTGCAGATGGTGCTGGTATTAAGGGTACTATGTGTTCTGAACTTGTTGATATATTCACAGGAAGGAAGTCTTTTGTTTTTCTCTCTCACTTCCTTGATTTCTCCCTGTGTAATGCCTGCTGCTTACAGTCACTAGTCTGTAATAGTTGTTTATTGTTTTATGCACAAAGTAAAGTTTACAAGATTCCAGTGCCTCTTTCATACATAACCAACACCCCTCCCAACGGGCAGAGAATGGACCCCTGTATCTCTGGACCCATAGAAGCTAAAAGGTCATGTAAGGTGTCATTGCATGGCCTTTCCAATGATCCCAAACATGACCAGGTTTCATATACAAATAACTATAAAATGTGTCATGTAAAAATAAGGGATTTTATATTTATTTATTTTTCTTTTCCTAATGCAGCACTTTTGTTCACTTTTCAATTGTAAAGTGAGCAATAATTCTGCAATGTGGAGCTCTGTCTGTGATACACTCATACAGACCGCACATTACTGTGAGTTTTATTGCTGCGGAGCTCTGTGATACGCTCATACACGCCGTGTGGTTTTTTTTGGGGGGGGGTGCAGCATGTCATCCATCACTCCAGGCAGCACAGTGGCTAGGGCCGGCCCTGCCAGTTGACCTGCCTTGAATTCCTTCCTGCAGCATGTGAACAGTACACATTGCAGGGCAGGTCCTTTCCACCTCTGCATGAAATAGTAGTATTTCTCCAGGAAACATGGCCAATCTGGAAAGCCTATTGATAGAATTTGCTGCCCAGTGATTGCAGTATTCAGTCTGCCTTTCCACAAGGTAATCCTTTAAATCTGGCTTATTAGGCGTGCTTAAGGACAGGTTTGGGAACCACTGTGCTAGACCCATTTGGACTATATATGATGCAGGGCAACATCTTCCCTGTGCTTGCCATCTGCATGAAATAGTAATATATGTCCATGGAAATAAACATGGCCGATCTGGCAACTCTAGAGGTAAAGGAGCTAGGAAGAAAAATTAGGGATTTGGGGACATTTACTAGTAAAGTAAACAATGAAAAATAATGAAGGAATTAATCAAATTATGGTCAGTAACCAGAAAATAAAAGAACGGTTACCAGCTCTTAAAGCTCAACGTGTTTGAGAAATTATATAGGGGCTTTCCTTTTTCCTTCAATAAATAAATTCCGCCCCCTAGCAGTCAGAGAATTAAATACTCCTGCAAAGCCTTCAACAAATACTTCAGTAATCAATTAATACACACGGTGAGTTTAGAATACCATGGGAAAAAGTCTAACATATGTGCAAAGAATGGGTAAGTTCATACGCACAGGGAAAGGTTTAAAACACCCATGGGAAAAAGCCTCGCGTGTGCAAAGGGAGGAGGTTGCCATAAGCACAGGGA
The DNA here is from genome assembly GCA_009667805.1 of Leptobrachium leishanense. NCBI lineage: Eukaryota > Metazoa > Chordata > Amphibia > Anura > Megophryidae > Leptobrachium > Leptobrachium leishanense. The sequence goes on from CM019063.1 coordinate 127,141,286, forward strand.
GAGGGTACATTTACGGAGAAAGTATGTAACACAATACATCATGTTTGACTGAGGGTTGAACACAAACTCTGAAGTCTAACACGCAGGTTAGGTAACATAAGATTAATGTAAACAGAAATAAAGTTAAAATACATGTGTTTTCAGTCACGTTTTCTTTTCTCTATTCACAGAAGGGTTAAAGACACAATTTTTTTTCCCTTGACATTTTGTAGCCACCATCTCTCCTAGCTCCATATGTCTCTGAGGCCCACGTGTGTGTTAAGGGACGTTGTGTTTGGCGGTTGGCCACAATCAGGCATGCTGATAACACAGAGCTCTGTTCTGTTTCTGATAATGATACAAGCATAGCCCTTTACCACAAGTAGGGTTGCCAGATCAGCCATGGTTTCCTGGAAATATATTACCATATCATCCAGAGGTAGAGCACAGAGAAGCTGCTGCCTTCAACGTGTAGAATTCCTATGCTGCAGGCCGAGGGAAGTCAATTACCCCAACAAAGCAGGTCACCAGGGATTCCTCTGATTTCTTGCCTGTAGCATATGAATTTCAGACTGCAAGGTTTGATATTTCATGCACAGCCAACCAGCATGAATAAATTATATGTGTCCAGGAAAACATGGAGGATCTGGTAACTCTAACCACAAGTGATTGGTGCATTTAAATTTATAAGTAAGTTTGGCACAATCTCACCAGTGTTGCCTGAGTTTGAAACTGCTACATTGATTTGAACTTGACTGCAACTGATTGAAGGAGCATAATGGATGGAAGGAAGGTTGCAACGGGGAATGACATTGTAGCTGAATGGAGAATCCGCCTGCGGTCCTGCTCTATCTGACCCCCTTCTTTGGTGTTGCCAAGCCCGACTACCGAGTGGCACGGCACCCGGCGTCTCGAGCGGCTTGGGTAGAAGACTACGTGGCGGTGGAGATCTGGAGAGTAGATGGGGCACCCACGGCGGAAATCTGCCCGACTACCGAGTGGCACGGCACTCGGCGTCTCGAGCAGCGGATCTACTGACCATTGAAGGGCTGGAGACGGTCTGCGTGGCGAACCGCGGTTCGGTAGAGTCTCCTTGCAGATGCAGGCACGGCGCTCAGCCGAGGTCCCGATTCGGGGTGGTTGTGGTATCCCAAGATACCGATTCAAGGTGGCGCAACGGCGCGGCGAATCAATGTTCTGCTGCGGAGTTAGAGTGACCCGTTCCTGGGTGGTGGTGATATATAGCCGACGTGAAATGACAACACCAGGCAGAGCTGTATGTTTCAAAACACTCAGATGAACTGAACTCTTTTAATCACACGCCACTATTTATGCTGAAGTACAACAGTCATAATTTGCATACCCATACTAATTAGTTATGTCAGTTATTAACAAACAATATTCTTCACATTCTCTTAGCCTTCAGCGCACACAACGTTTGTACATCCATTGTTCCAGCACATCAGATTAAACACACACTATCAGAGATCCCTTAAATTAAACATGTAGCTAGATAATGGGGAAAATCCCTGACGCATAAATTACACAACAGCAAAACTTATTTACTAGCTACAGAAAAACACATTTATCTACAGGAATATAAGTATATTTTAAAACCAAAGCTATGTCATTTCACTAAACTAAATTAAACTAAAACCAAACGATGTAAAATATATTTAAAATCACACGATAAAACCGACCATAAAGTCTTTTGAGGTTTGAAGCATGGAGCGTTGCCTCAGCTCCATGACATAGGTCCTTTTAAAAATGTCTTGGGTTGGCGTCCTGGGCTCGCTGCGCCGAGCCTCTTGGGTCATTCCGTGACACTCCTCCCCCTTTCCAAAGTCCAACGGACCCGGTTGAACCCCAACGGGTCGCACCGGGGAAGTCGGTGCAGTCCTTGCGGCCCATAGTCTGTGGGAAGGAGGCGAGTCACCAGGCTTCTCCATTTGTCCTGGAGGCAGTGCCTGACGTGTAGGGGGTACGAGTCTTTGGGGTTACCCCCTCCGGGATAGGGTTCCTGTGGTCAGGGAGGGTGACCGCCTGTACCATCTCCGGAGGTACCGTTCACCCGGGAAAAACGGGTGCCAAGTGCACGCGCCCCGAGTGTCCTGGTCAGCCGTTGGGGAAAACAGTGGCTGCATGGGGCCTCCGGGCCAAAGGGTTGTGGAGATGGGCAGAGGGGGACCAGGCTCTGCCCCATTGCCAGCGCTTCGGCTGGGTGGATCAATGCCGAGAAAGGGTCCCCGGGCAGGAGAATGGCGTCCTCCAGCTCCGGTGGGGTCCGTGGCTGCGGGATAAGTAGCCCGAGGGTACCCCCCTTCTGCTCCTCGGGGCAGATGGTGGAGGATGGGCAGAGGCCAGCGGCCCTCCCCCGTTGCCAGCTCTTCTGCTGGGGGAGTGGGCACAGGAACAACGTCCAGGGGGTCAGATGGGGTCAACGGCTGCGGGCTAAGCAGCTCGGGTAAATTCTGCTGTTCCTCAGGGCAGACGATGGAGAGTGGGCAGAGGCCAGCGGCACTCTGCCCCGTTGCCAGCTCTTCTGCTGGAGAGGGGGGTACCGGAACAAAGTCCCGGGGTTGGATGGGGTAAGCAGCTGGGAGGGCGGTAGCGTGGGGTTATCCCCGTTCTGCCCCTCGGGGCAGATGGTGAAGGATGGGCAGAGGCCAGCGGCGCTCTGCCCCGTTGCCAGCCCTTCCGCTGGGTGGGGGTCTCCTTGCGGGAGGGTCATTTCTTCCATCCCCAGGGCGGTCAATGGCTGCGGACCACCCAGCCCGGGGAAACCATCGGTCTGCTCCACCTGGCAGACTGTGAGAAGGGGGCAGAGGCCAGCTGCGCTCTGCCCCGTTGCCAGCTCTTCCGCTGGGCCCGCAGGCATGGCCACCGTGTCTTCCTGCGGGTGTAAGGGAATAACTTCCTCTGCGGCTGAGGGTGGGCAGAGGCCAGCGGCGCTCTGCCCCGTTGCCAGCTCTTCCGCTGAGCCCGCGGGCACGGACACCTTGTCTTCCTGCGGGTTTAAGGGGGTATCTTCTTCTGCTGGGGCCCCAACGGGGACCCCTGGGAACATCTCGGCCTCCCATGCTTCAAGGTCCCTTGGACCGTCGGTGCCTTCGGCCGGACAGTCCCAGTACAGGGAACTTAGACCCGACTGCGGAACGCTGTCCAACAGTCTCCTGTAGGCCTTCTCGAGCTCCCATTCCCGCTCTGTTAGGAACTCCAGTTCCTCCAGCTCAGAGTCCCTGCTCTCGTACGGGAGCTCTTTTTCCCGTCGCTCCAGAATCTCCTCCGACCGCTCTTCTGTCCCTTCGCCGAACCCAGGGTCCTTGCACATGCTCTCGTAGAGCAGCCCTGTGCCGCCGTAGTGGGAGCCTGCGGTGGAGGCGCCGTCAATGGTGCGGGGTAGCAGGGGGCCGGTCAGCCACCGGAGCGCGCGGTACACGGCGTCCAGTGCAATCTCCTGTTGCACCAGGTATTGGAGCTCTGCTTCCCACTCCTCCGGGGGCCGATCTTGCAGGAACGCTGCTCGAGCGTTATACTGCACCTTGTGGATGACAGCGTCAGAGGGAACATGGACGTCATGGTAGTCCCTTTCATGGTACAGGGCCTCGTACCAAAGTTCTTGGCGGATCTCGTCCCGCCACTCATACCCAGTGGGCTCCACTGTGGACCCGTGGTACCGGACCAGGCCCTCCTGCAGCCTTCTCGGGAATTCCGCCCTCGAGTCCGCGAGAGTGCTGAGACAGTGGCACTGCCACTCGCTGGGGGATGTGTCATCCTCGGATGCAGCTCCAGGCGAGCTGTAAGCCTCCACCCAAGGGTCGCTGGGATGTGCGATTTCCCCAATACAGACTCCAGGCGAGCTGTAAGTCCCGAAAGGGGTATCACTGGGGGGTGCAGATTCCCGGGGTGAAGCTCCAGTCAAGCTGTAAACCTCGACCCAGGGTTCTACGGGTTTAGGGACGGGGTCAGAAAGTTCACCACTCCTCATACAGAGCGCCGCCATCCGCAACTCGTGCGCTTGGAGGTCCACCATTACCCGGCTCACCATGTCCTCGGAGGGGGTGAGGCCGCATCCCATGATCAATGACCGAGTGCTCTGCCGGAGGCGCTCGTTAGGGTCCTGGGCCAGGGTTGGGGCCCGCACTCTTTGCTGGTCCATCCGGGTCAGCTCCTTCACTAAGGTTTTCTTCTTTTTGTTGCCGGGGTCCCTCCCCGATTCTCCAACATGCCCCGCAGGACGTCCCGCTGGTAAACGCTGTACCCGGCCATGGTATGGGTCTTCTTGGGGGTTGCAGAGAGCTATCCCACCGCTGCCACCAGTGTAGCGGAATGGAGAATCCGCCTGCGGTCCTGCTCTATCTGACCCCTTCTTTGGTGTTGCCAAGCCCGACTACCGAGTGGCACGGCACCCGGCGTCTCGAGCGGCTTGGGTAGAAGACTACGTGGCGGTGGAGATCTGGAGAGTAGATGGGGCACCCACGGCGGAAATCCGCCCGACTACCGAGTGGCACGGCACTCGGCGTCTCGAGCAGCGGATCTACTGACCATTGAAGGGCTGGAGACGGTCTGCGTGTGGCGAACCGCGGTTCGGTAGAGTCTCCTTGCAGATGCAGGCACGGCGCTCAGCCGAGGTCCCGATTCGGGGTGGTTGTGGTATCCCAAGATACCGATTCAAGGTGGCGCAACGGCGCGGCGAATCAATGTTCTGCTGCGGAGTTAGAGTGACCCGTTCCTGGGTGGTGGTGATATATAGCCGACGTGAAATGACAACACCAGGCAGAGCTGTATGTTTCAAAACACTCAGATGAACTGAACTCTTTTAATCACACGCCACTATTTATGCTGAAGTACAACAGTCATAATTTGCATACCCATACTAATTAGTTATGTCAGTTATTTACAATCAACATTCTTCACATTCTCTTAGCCTTCAGCGCACACAACGTTTGTACATCCATTGTTCCAGCACATCAGATTAAAACACACGCTATCAGAGATCCCTTAAATTAAACATGTAGCTAGATAATGGGGAAAATCCCTGACGCATAAATTACACAACAGCAAAACTTATTTACTAGCTACAGAAAAACACATTTATCTACAGGAATATAAAATATTTTAAAACCAAAGCTATGTCATTTCACTAAACTAAATTAAACTAAAACCAAACGATGTAAAATATATTTAAAATCACACGATAAAACCGACCATAAAGTCTTTTGAGGTTTGAAGCATGGAGCGTTGCCTCAGCTCCATGACATAGGTCCTTTTAAAAATGTCTTGGGTTGGCGTCCTGGGCTCGCTGCGCCGAGCCTCTTGGGTCATTCCGTGACAGACATGAACATATAATGGGAAAAATCCACTAAACATTAATACGATCATGGAACCAGATTCCTTATTTGTTTTCCACCCTATGTTTCTACTTATAATAGACTAGTCCACTCTCCCTGTGTAACTCACATAGTTAGTTTGGTCAAGGCCCATTTCCTGCTTTCTGCAAGCTGACAATCCCCAATCTACCATAGAGGCATGTTAGAAAAGATCCTGTTTTTACCGTCTCCCCATAACATAGCATACCAAGAAAAGCCCTCTCTTCACACAAGGCATCTTTTATTTGCTCTTACTTTCCCAATAAAGTGAAGGAAATATAAAGGACTTTGGGTGTTTTCGAAAGGGGATGAGTTAAAGCTATCAAACTTCAATCATACCCTGCGTTTGACATTCACTTCTCGCATATGATGACCCTGGGGATCCAGAATAAATATAATAAAAAGATCCAATGACTAGGTTCAGCAGCTTCTGGCTCTGATCTAATGTTGTATTCCTGTCCTACCTCCGATCTTTCGTCGTGCTTATAGAAAATTAACAAGCAATGTGTGGGGCTTCTAAAAAACATACAGTATTTGCTCTTAGACATTGCAAAAATAAGTAAGACTGTATATCTGATATACACCATTTTACAAACACAAAAAAGTGGAGTCATTTCTTATTACCGTAGATACTCGAGTATAGCGCGACCCGAATATAACGCGATGGGTCGAGATTTATTATGGAAATGAGAGAATACTCAAGACTCGAATATAACACGAGGAACAACATTTTACCTTACTGGTAAACAATTAAAATACTTCCAGGTTCTCTTAACAGTCAGGCTACTCCTCAGGCTAGGGTGCTCTGCTCTAGAATGATTATAGTTGTTACGAAGTATGAAGCCAACAACCACCCATCTTCTTTACTAGAGATTAGATGGCCGGTGGACGCGAGCAAGGTTAATGATTGGCTTAAACTGAGCGTGGCCTCTGGCCGTGATGGATCCCGCCTCTCCCGAATCCAGGAGTTCCTGAAGTGTTTGCAAGCATCAGGGAGCCCACATTCACTTCAGCAAGACTACCGGGACTTCCGGGAGACTTGGGATCCAAAGCAAGGCAAGTTTTTTTGTATTTTTTTACATACGATGCAGATGTCTCGAATTAACGCGACCCGAATTTTAAGGTATATTTTGGTCGCCAAAATATAGCGGTATACTCGAGTATCTACAGTATTATGCATTGCTGTCTGCACTACGTCACTGGTGAAATACCCACCCATTGCCACTAGAGCTTATTACAGTGGTTAGGCTGTGTGGAGTGCCCCTTCCTCCCACACTGCTGTCACTTGGCAGAAAGGATTTTGAATATCCCATCTGCATGATTCAACTCGGGGACCAATGATGTCAGCACACTTTGCCTGCTGACATCATCCTGTCTCCAAATGCTCACTATTCTGGATCCCTAGGGTCATATGCGAGAAGTGAATATCACATGCAGGACATGATTGAAGTCAGATAGCTTTAACTCAACCCTTTATGAAAGCATACAAAGTCCTTTATATTTTCTTCACTTTATTGGGAAAGTAATAGCAAATAAAAGGAGGCTTTATAGATAGAGAGGGTTCTCAGGTGTACCTTGGTATGGGGGGGCCGTAAAAACAGGACGCAATCACCTGGTACAGACAGATGCTTGCTGACTGCCTCTGTGGTGAGTAGTACTAACAGGAAGGCAGGCTTTGCTAAGGAGGAAGTTGGGCTGGGCCAAACTAACTATGTAAGTTAGACAGGGAGAGTGGACTAGTACAGTATTTCTCAAACCTCTCTTCGGGCCCCCCCAACCAGGCCAGATTTTGCAGATCACCTTGGGTAAATGCAGACTGAATCCTGCAATCACTGAGCAGCAAATTATATCACCCGTGCTGTGCTTCACATATCTGTCAAACGTGGTGTGTTAGAGGGTAACACATTTTACAATATATGAACATTGACATAAAGGAGTCTTTGAAAGAGACCATAGTATGAGATTCTACCTATTTGGGAACTATAATTAAAGATGGAAAAAACTGCTGCATTTGACGTTATAATTTGATACCATATAAAACCTTTTTGAATTTGATGAAGCAATTCTTTATTCTGATAAATTAATGAATTAAATGTACTTGGAAACAATCTGTTGACCTGGTTCCATGGTACATTACTGCTGACGCTCGTTGGAGGTCTGCACGGATTTAGACCTATTTATTTCCATTAGTTGGAGCTGATGTCACTGGGCAGCAGTGTGTGGGAGGATGCTTATTTTCATAATCTGTGTGCTGTATGTGCACCGTGGTTTCTCACCTTTAAATAGACATATTACACCTGCTGTTTCCTTATTACAGCTCTGGTCAGAGAATGGTGTTTGCGTCAGACGTTCTCTTGTAACTAATGATGTTGTCCATGTTCAGAGGATTTTCTAATCTTAATTCTTTACTGACATTTTCCAAAAATAATGGAAACCCAGCTGTAATAATGTCTAAGATAATAATAAACTCTGAATAGAACTAACATTCATTATATATTGCCAACAGAGTCCACAGCACTGTACATGAAAGGTGAACAAGGGGATGGTCCATGAGAACAACACACGTATCTTTATATGGTATGAATTGGGGGACTCTGTTCCTGAGGAAACTTACAATTTTAGGCCAGGCCAGACGAGCGCACCAGGTGCACCTGTACTGACGTGCCTCCCGGCGTCCATCGCAGCGTTGTGACGCTTCATCTTGGCCGGTCACACGCTGTAGCGGGCGCACAAATTGCAGAAAAGCCTCCCCTTCAAAACGCTAGACGTGCTTTGGATGGGGCTGCAAAGCGCGATCCTCCACAGGGGGAAAATCGAGCCTTGTAGCTCTGTGCGCACTAACTGCGCTCTGCGGGATGGCCAGACAGGCGTCAGAGTGGAAGGATGTCCACTGTCACGGACGTTCCTTCCTCTCTTAAAAACACTCGTCTGACCCCGGTCTAAAAGGGATATGTATGTACAGTATATCTTCTTGTAATGCAGGCAAAACATATATCATTAGGTGTATTCCCTAAGGACACTTGCTTATGAGTTGTTCTGTCCAGGATCCAAACCTGCTTTCCATGAAATAAAAATAAATATGTGTGCATACAGGGTCTAATAAGCCTCAGAATGCCTTTTCTTACTACATTACTTACAATGCCTTTCATTTTCATAACAACCAAAAATTGGGATGCATAACCCAAAAACTGTATGACTTATTGCTGGTGCTCTGGTGCTTCTGCAACATACTGTACATGTAAAGCAAGCATTGCGCACAATTCGTGTTAATAGGTATTTAGTTGCATAACCTAAGGAGCTCACTTCTGTGAAACATATTCTCAAAGTCCACAATTTATATTGCTACAACATAGTTTTAAAATTATAGTTCAACCTGGTTGTTTTAGAGAAGCCAATAGGGAGTTTCCCCTACCTTCCCCATTAGAAAGAGACTTGATGTAGTAACGAAAGACCGCCGAACAGCAGAATCAAAAAAACGGAATTCTGCTATTGTTACACAATTTAAAAAAAACAATTATTTTAACAAAATTGGGTATCAATATTTTCGTTTAAAAATTTAAAAAAAAAATACAAAAAGGGGTTCCGAAAAATAAATAAATAAGGCTTTTTGCTGAAAATGAAAAGAATAAACGGTTGAATAAAAACCCTAATTTTTTTAGAAAGCAAAAAAATTAAGATATGTTACTGAAAAACTGCTGAAAATAAAGCAGCATCAAAAAATGAAGCGGTCTTAAAGACCCTCAGCCGCGGCCTTATTTTGGTCCTCAGAAATTTGGTTACCCCAGGCTGAAATTGAGCATCATTTTCCATAGCTACAGTTAGAAATCGGGGCTAGACTTAATGATTATTCAGAAAGCAAAATTTCGGTGCAGGTCAGCGCAGTTCGGAGTGCTTCAGTGATTCCATTTCAGTGAATTCACTGTTCACCGAAGATGGAGTCGCTGAAGACTGCCGAACTACAGGTGAACAAAATAGAACAGTTACAGTTACAAGTTTTTATAGAGCGTTAACAAGTTCCGTAGCGCTGTACAATGGGAGGCAGAATAACAAATAAACATAAAGGTTCATCATACAGTACAGTAGGAGAGAGGACCCTGCTCAAGAGCTTACAATCTAAGAGCAGAGGGGTGGCACATTAGGTAACGGTAAATAGGGAACCTGAACTAAGGTATCTTCTAAAAAGGTATTTAAACCAATAAAAATGCATTAAAATGTGTAGAAATAATAAAAAATTCCTATAAAAAAATAAAAAGCTCTGTTACAGAATAAAAAAAAAGTAACTTTTTACTTTCTAAAAGTAAAAATTTTAAATCCAAAATTTTGTCCAAATATATAAAAATACGAAAAGGAGTTCCAAAAAATAAATAATGACGTTTTGCCGAAAATACAAAGAATAAATCATTAAATAAAAACAATATTATTGTTTTACTTTGAATCCTGTGGGATTCGCCTGTTTAAACCTGCTGAACTGAACCACCGAAAATCAAGGCATTTCACTGACACTTTGGTGCAGTTTGGCGTTCTCTGAATAGATTAACCATTACTTCTTTAACCCCTTAGCGACCAGGCGGTTTTACCATTGTCTGTCCGAAAATACCCACTGCTGTTTTTACGTGTCTGCGCTGTTTGTGTTTAGGTCTAATTTTCCTTACTTGTTTATGGAACCCATACATATTATATACCATGTTTCTTGCCAGTAAATGGACTTTCTAAAGATACCATTATTTCCATCATATCTTATAATTTACTATAAAAAAATTATGAAATATGATGAAAAAATGTACAAAATACATTTTGTAGAACTTCAATCCCCAAAATCTACAACCACCAAAAAAGACCCTGGCTAAATTGTTTCAAAATTTTGTCCTGAATTTAGAAATACACAATTTCCCCATGTTTTTGCTTTTTAACCCCTTCACTGCTGAGTCATTTCACCTCTGTGTGCTGAGATCATTTTGACCATTTTATGCTCCTAATGTTTAAATTTAATTTGACATCCTATTTTATTATACCCCAAGACAAATTTTGTTTTAAAAAAAAACACTTTTTTATTTTTTTACATTTATTTTTTACACGAAACCTAGTCATGTTTGATATCACTGGAAAGGCCATGAGCCGGCCATCTAGCTGCCACGGATAGGGAGATACGGGGATCCAAATGATCCCCCTAGCTCCACTTTGCAGCTAAGGAGTTAACTGGCGAACTGATGTCATTGCACATATGGCAACGATGTCAGTGGGTGGGGGGTGACCCGGAGGCTTGGCTGCCATCAAAGATGTCAGCCACTTCTGAAGCAAATTGTGATCCGGCACCTAAGGGGTTAAAAAGAGGCACCGCTGAACAGGATAGACTCTGCCCCCTCCAGCGGAGCCTCTCTCTGTTTTCTAGGTGCCACCGTTGGGAAGTCGTTCGGACCACTCTCCCTCCCTCTTTCAGGTTCCCCCTGCAGGTGACGGGGACGCCTGGATATGTCGTCATTTCGCACGGTTGGGGCCCATAAAACCGTCGGGCCAGCTTCAGGGAAGCCAGTCCATCGTGGGACCCCGGCCAGAGAGGTGAGTATAGGGAGGGAGGGGGGTTAAAGAACCATGACGTACATAGTAGTCCTGGGAATTTTCCCCAGGACGTACTATGTATGTCAGTGGTCCTTAAGGGGTTAAGGGAAGAATTTCGCTGTCCCTGAGGTTTGCTGATCTGCACCGTATTTTGCTGTCAGTTCACCTCTATTTGGTGAATTGACAGCTTTTTGAATAGACAAACTGCCTGACGAACTGCCTTTCATTTGCTCCAAAGCTAAGCTCTAGTCTGGTGTTTCCCAAACCTGTTCTCTGGACGCTCTGACATGTCAGGTTTTCCAGATATCTGAAGCACAGCACAGGTGATATGATTTGCTGCTCAGCGATTGCAGGATTCAGTCTGTATTTCCCCATGGTGATCTGTGATCTGCAAAAACTGGCCTGTTAGCGGGTCCTGAGGACAGGTTTGGGAAACACTGCTGTAGTCCATTGTGTGACACATTTCACAACCATTGCTGTCACATATTCAAACATTATTGCTCCTTTGCTCTGTTATTGCTCCAACATTTCAACTTTTGGTTGTTCTAATCAAACCATACAAAATTGTAACTAAAAGGCTTTTTTACTGGTTTCTAATTCCAATACACTGTTATACAGTATGTCTACAAGTACAGCCAAGCCATAGTATTACAAAAAACGAATGCAGAAGGGACTCAATGGACTAGATTCACCAGAGTTTCCTGCTGATCCAGAAATGAGCTTTGTTGTCACGTCCCACGCTGGTTCCCGGTGCCCGACACCGTCCTGCTCGCTGCTCGCTGGCCGGGCACCAAGTGAAAAGCAAGAGAGTCGCGATCACATGAGACGCCGGGAGGCGGGGCACGGCTTGATGACACGGCGCCTGCCGGGTTCAAATCTCGGTGTCTCAGTTGCCTGGGTGGCCTGACGTGGTGTTACTTTCCCAGTGTTTCGTATCTTCCCCAGTGGCGTATCTTCCTGCATTACTTGTGTATGACCACGGCTTTGTCTGAGAACCCCAATTTGTGCATGACCACGGCTTTGTCTGAGAACCCCAATTTGTGCATGACCATGGCTTTGTCTGAGAACCCCGATTTGTGCATGACCATGGCTTTGTCTGAGAACCTCGATTTGTGCATGACCATGGCTTTGTCTGAGAACCCCGATTTGTGCATGACCATGGCTTTGTCTGAGAACCCTGATTTCTGTATCACCAGCTGTTTTAGTGTCTTATTTCTCACGCTGTCTGTTAACCCTTAGGGGTTATATACAGTATCACTCTGCTTTGTGGCACCAAGTAGCTCTGCCGACCATTTAAGGATCGGAAGAGTAGGTATTATCGTGATTATAGGGGTTAGTATCTATAGCCTAGGGGCTACAATGACATTTGTGATCTCATGAGGTTCTAGCAACCTTAAATTGCTAAAATCACCAAGGGCTGGATTCCTAAAGGATTCCTAAAGGATTCCATGTTTAAAGATGAAATAATCTGCGAGTCAGCATTATGGGATCATGCATTTGATGTTTTACACAGAAATTCTAATTACAGGCTGTTTGACAATGTAGCAAAAAAAGTTTCTGTAATCTGATAAAAATAACAGTTTCTTTCTTCCACACAATTCCTGTTTATAAAGCATTGTTAACAAATTCACAATATTTCACAATATGTGGTGTAACAGTGATGGGTTGCACAACCTAAACTGATGCATCTAATCTCTACGAAACAGTTATTGACAGTTTGAGATTTAATTCTGACGAATGAAATACATAGAAAGATATCAATCTACTGTATTCAAATCTTATTACTGTGAATGCACTAATTCTAAAGATGACATTTTAAGTAGAACGTAAGTCAAATATAAATCTGTACATAAGAAAAAATGTGAATTTGACTGTCATAGCAAAGTTATTAAAACAAGAAACAATAAAAACTGGCATTTCCTGCTATATAATATCTTTTTTATATAATATATATTTCTTTTTATATAATATATAAAAAAGACCCCGGCTAAATAGTTTCAAAGTTTTGTCTTGAGATTACAAATACCCAATTTTTACATGTTTTTGCTTTTTAACCCCTTCACTGCTGAGCCATTTCACCCTTGTGCGCTGAGCTCAATTTGACCGTTTTATGCTCATCGTGTTTAAATGTCAATTGAAGTCCTATTTTATTATACCCCCAGACAATTTTTTAAAAAAAACAAACACTTTTTTATTATTTTATCTATTTTTTACTTTCAGACCAAACCTAGCCACGATTAGGCATTTTTAATGATACCAAATTTGTATCTAGCTGCCACGGATCAGGAGATACGGGGATCCAAAGGATCTACCTAGCTCCATTTAGCCACTGGGGGGGGGGATTAACTGGCCCAGGGGCGTCGCTACGTGGGGGCGGGGGGTGCGGCCCGCACCAGGTGACACCCGCCTTTAGGGTGACACCGTCACCCTAAGGGCGGGTGTCTCACCCTCCGCCGCGTGTTCGCTCCCTGCGAGCCTCCGAAGCATGCAGCTTCGGCGCTCGCCTGGGGGAAATACGTCACCAGCCAATCGCGGCTGGTCACGTGGCTCCCCCAGGCGAGCAACCAAGCTGCATGCCGCCGGACGCTCAGAGGGAGTGAACACGCGGCGGAGGTGAGCTGGGGCATATCTATGAGCTGCTGGGGCATATCCATGAGCTGCTGGGGCATATCCATGAGCTGCTGGGGCATATCCATCTGCTGGGGCATATCCATGAGCTGCTGGGGCATATCCATGAGCTGGGGGCAGTATATCCATGAGCTGGGGCAGTATATCCATGAGCTGGGGCAATATCCATGAGCTGAGGCATATCCAAGAGGTGGGGCAGTATATCCATGAGCTGCTGAGGCAGTATATCCATGAGCTGCTGGGGCAGTATATCCATGAGCTGGGGTAGTATATCCATGAGCTGGGGCAATATCCATGAGCTGGGGCAGTATCCATGTGCTGGGGCATATCCATGAGCTGGGGGCATTATCCATGTGCTGGGGGCAGTATCCATGAGCTGGGGCATATCCATGAGCTGGGGGCATTATCCATGAGCTGGGGCAATATCCATGAGCTGGGGCATTATCCATGAGCTGGGGCAATATCCACGAGCTGCTGGGGCAGTATATCCATGTGCTGGGGGCAGTATATCCATGTGCTGGGGCAGTATATCCATGAGCTGGGACAGTATATCCATGAGCTGGGGCCATTATCCATGAGCTGGGGCATATCCATGAGCTGCTGGGGCAGTATCCATGAGCTGGGGCAGTATATCCATGGGCTGGGGCAGTATCCATGAGCTGGGGCAAATCCATGAACTGGGGCAGTATCCATGAGCTGGGGCATTATCCATGAGCTGGGGCAATATCCATGAGCTGGGGCATTATCCATGAGCTGGGGCAATATCCATGAGCTGCTGGGGCAGTATATCCATGTGCTGGGGGCAGTATATCCATGTGCTGGGGCAGTATATCCATGAGCTGGGACAGTATATCCATGAGCTGGGGCCATTATCCATGAGCTGGGGCATATCCATGAGCTGCTGGGGCAGTATCCATGAGCTGGGGCAGTATATACATGGGCTGGGGCAGTATCCATGAGCTGGGGCAAATCCATGAACTGGGGCAGTATCCATGAGCTGGGGCAGTATCCATGAGCTGGGGCAGTATCCATGAGCTGGGGCATATCTATGAGCTGGGGCAATATCAATGAGAGGAGCTGGGGCATTATCCATGAGAGCAGCTGGGGCAGTATATCCATGAGAGGAGCTGGGGCAGTATATCCATGAGAGGAGCTGGGGCAGTATATCCATGAGAGCTGCTGGGGCAGTATATCCATGAGAGGAGCTGGGGCAGTATATCCATGAGAGGAGCTGGGGCAGTATATCCATGAGAGGAGCTGGGGCAGTATCCATGAGAGTAGCTGGGGCAATATCCATGAGAGCTGCTGGGGCATATCCATGAGAGCTGGGGCATATCCATGTGTGCTGGGGGCAGTATCCATGAGAGCTGGGGCAATATCCATGTGTGAGCTGGTCTGGGGCAATATATCCATGTGTGAGCTGGTCTGGGGCAATATATCCATGTGTGAGCTGAGGCACAATATATCCATGTGTGAGCTGAGGCGCAATATATCCATATATGAGCTGGGGCAATATATATCCATGGGTGAGCTGCTGGGGGCAATATATAACTGTGAACTGGGGCAATATATCCATATGTGAGCTGGGGGCAATATATATCCATGGGTGAGCTGCTGGGGGCAATATATCCAGAGCTGCTGGGGGCAATATATATCCATGTGTGCTTTCACTGCCTTCGAACAGGCACCGTACTTGCTGGCAGTTGGCAAAAATTTGTGTGAGCATATGAGAGCACATAAACCTCACAGTAATGTGCGCTGCGTGTATGAGCATTCAGTGTTATATGGGAGTACTGATTTAGGAGTAAGAGTAGTTAAAAAAAATCTGTAAAACTCGGGGGGGTGACAGCATAAATTACAGCACCGGGTGACACCAACCCTAGTGACGCCACTGAACTGACCAACTGATGTTGCACATATGGCGACGACATCATTGGGTGGGGGCTGACCTGGAGGCTTCTGGGTTCGAATCACGATCCGGTGCCGATTGGCACTGAATCACGATCCGACACCTAAGGGGTTAGTTAGAGGTACCACTGAAAAGGGCAGACTCTGCCCTTTCCAGTGGTACCTTTCTTTTTTATTCTAACCCAAGCCGTCTGGGAGGGAGAGGTGTCCAAAGGACCCCCCTCCCCTTTCAGGTTCCCCCTGCAAGGCGCAGGGGGAAGCTTGCAAGTGACGTCATCACGCACGGCTGGGGCCTATAAAAATGCTGCGCAGACTTCAAAGACGTCATTCCTGCGTGGGAGCCTGGACAGAGAGGTAAGTATAGCTAGGGAGGGGGGATAAAGGACCATAACGTACATAGTACGTCCTTGGTCTGTAAGAGGAATTTTCCCCAGGACATACTATGTACGACAGTGGTCCTTAACCCCTTCGCTGCGGAGGACGCGCTCAGCGCGTACACCCACAGGTAGCGTTCTTTGCGGAGGACGCGCTGAGCGCTGAGCTGAGCGCGTCCTCCCTTTGGGGCCCCCGGTGCGGGCTGACATCCTCGATGTCAGCCCAGCACCCGGAACCGCCGCCAGCCTAATTAGATGTCATCGTGGCGGTGCGATGACATCTAATTCAGGCGCCCCCCCGCATGTGCGGAGGAGGCGCCTGAAAGGGAGGGTGGGAGGTCCTTTGGACCTCTCTCCCTCCCGATCGCCGGCGTGCAGGGGGTTAATCCAGGCACCGTTTGGAAGGGCACAGCCTGCCCTTCCTAACGGTACCTGGAATTAACCCCATGGGGGCCGGATCACGAATCGAAGCCGAAAAGCGCCGGTTCGTGATCCTTTCCAGGGGCTGGCCGACATCTTGGATGTCGGCCAAGCTTCCGGGAATGCCCCCTGAGGACTGGCGTCATCGTGCATAGCACGATGATGCCAGTCCTGGAGTTAACCCCTAACTGCCACCAATGGTGGAGATTGGAACCCCCTATGAACCCCCTATCTCCCGATCCGTGGCAGTTAGGGGTTAATGTTTGATATTGTTAGATCGGCCAGAGCATGGCCGTTCCAACAATACCAAACATGACTATGAAAAAAGTTTGTAAAAAAAATAGAAGATAAAAATAAAAAAATATTTTCAAAAAATTACAAAAAAAAATAAACAAGTTTTTTTTTCTTTTTTTTGGTTCGTTAATGCAGCAATATTGTTCCCATTTCAATTATAATGTGAACAATGATGCTGCACTAACGATTTTTGTATGCGGTGCGTTTGTTAAAAATCGCGTAACTTTCCCCAAAAAAAAATGTAACGAGACCTCATCTCTAATTTTTTTAACAATTATACAAAATATAACCGCAATTGCTCGCATGTTAAAATGTGAAAAAAAACACTTTACACGTTGTAAGGCTGGGGTCAGACCAGCGCACTTTTAACGTGCGTTCTGGCGCACATAATTACGGCCGCACTAGCAGCAGATGACGGGCAATGACGGCCAATATACGATGTATGGCCGCACAAACGTCCGGCCGTGCAACGCAAGTGGAATTTGAACGCATTTTTTTGAGAACGCTGAACCGCTAGTACTGACGTACTGAGTGCGCTGCTGCGGCATAGCGGCGTGTGTGCGTGATTAGGAGATGTCAGACGCTGCTAATGTCCAGCCTACATAACGTCCAGACGCAAAAAGAGTTTTATTGACGATCCGTACAAAATCACGCCCGAAAATGCGCGTCGTCTGACCGTTTTTGCGCATTCCGTGAAAAAATACGTCAATGCGTTCGGACGCACTTTTTCACGTTCGCGGGGAAAAATGCTTTCATCTGACCCTAGCCTTAATTATTGAAAATTCATATTTTATTGCTTTTTTTGTTATAATATACAGACAGGTCATGACGTATACATATAATAATGACATATTATGAATCTGCCGAGTCTGACGGAAAGAACGATATATAATATGTCTGGGTCATATACTAAAATAAGCCTTCAAAACACGTTTAAACATGATGAGCAAAACAGGTAAAAATGACCTCAGCAGCGAAAGGGTTAAACTTAGATTAAAGATGATGCCCAACACAGTTGATTCATTTTGAAATTGTTCTACACATATTTGCAGAGCCGCAGGGTTATTCAGAGAGCACCGAAATGTGCTCCCGTTCGCTGCACATCAGCGAGTTAAATTTGTTGACCGAATGGACCTGCCGAACGCATCCGAAAAAACACCAAATCAATTCTAAAATGCGCCGAAAAATGCCGAAGACCAGCCCGAACAGACCGCCGACAATTCGCTGGAAAAAGCCTACAAGCTGCCAAACGGGTAAACAAAAAAAACCACAAAGCACTGCAACTTTTAAAAAGCATTGTTTTTTTAAAAAAACTACTGCATAGAGATAATAAAAAAAGTTCTGTTACAGGAAAAAAAAATTGCTTAAAAAATCCTAAGAAATTAGACTTTCTGCTGTATGAAAAGAATACACAGTTGAATAAATGTTTAAGAAAACGGAAGTTATAAAACATTGAAACCTATGTGCTCAACCTCAATGCCTCTGCACTGCTTTACCCAATCATTCTGCAGCAACTCTGGTATCTGTAGAGCAATTGGTTGAGTGAACCAGTTGGTTTATATACTATTTTGTGCGTGTTTGCATAATTAAAGTGGGCTGGTCTGGATGAAGTCCAGGGCTGATTTTTTTTGTCCCAGTCCAGCCCTGACTTTAACTGGAATTTATTATGGTAAACTGGTGAAATAGCAACTCTTATTTCAGTGTCCAATGATTTCCAACCTAACTGTATAATGAATTAATGTTTCCATATCAGTAATACCACGTAACACAAAGAAACACCTTAAAAATACTTCACAGGTTCAGAGGAGAAAGCCTTTTCTCACCACTAAATACATGGATACTGAGAACAAATATTTCCTGTTCTTTTAAAAAAAAATTGAAAAAGGATTTTACCAGGAAAGATACATTGAGATTTCTCTAATTTTCAGGTATGTCCTGGGTGGCGAGTGCGTACCGTTGGGCGCCTTGCCCAAGGGCATTTGCTGGAGAGGTGCTCTTGCTGGGATCGAGCCCATGTCTCCACAGGCTCTCTCCATGCAGAGCAGTGATGTTACCTCTACTCCACCAATCTGTTGTCCTTCAGCTGGCCCTGTGAGAGTGCGCACACAATCTCTTGCAAGTCTAATTGAGTCCTATGGACTCCAGAAGATGATACCAGTGGCAAGAGAATGTTTTATTTAGGGTATTTGGAGTCTGCAGGATGCGTGCGCATACTTTGTGGAATTTGGATAACATTTACCATACATTTTTGCATCACCTGCCCACCAAATACCACATCGCTATATGGCCTCTTCCCACTGGTGAAACAAACTGAAGAATGTCAGCCTCATCAGGGGAATACTAGGTGACTGGTGACATCAGTGCCGACCTCAGCAAAACCTTTAACCCCAGCTATGCTAGGGTATGGAAATGGAGGGGTGGTCATTAGACCCTGCTATCTCTACTTCCGTGAATCCTAAACCCCTGGAATAGTTGTCATTGGAAATATGACTGTAATTTTTCCATATAATTTAAGTCTATGATTATGAATGTGAAATAGAAAAGTATATAATGATGTTGGCCAATTTCAGTTTGGAATGCAGATATTGGCATCATGCCATACTCCTAGTGGACTGATTACCTCTTTGCTACTCGCTTCTATCACCATGATCTACTTCAGATACATGGCCTGCAGTGTACTGGACCTTGCTGGGGGATTTGTGGGGAGTGTGATATCATCATGCCCACTGTACTCGGATGAACTGGGTATATTACCTTGGTCATTTAGATCTCCCTAATGCTGGTGCCATATGTTCTATGGGCCCCAATATACATTAATTGAAAGACAATAGTGTGGTCTTTGACATGATGTTAGTCATGGGCAGTGCTTTTTTTCTGGAAAAATAGGTGGGGGTACTCTCACGTCCAGGGAAAAACTGATTATTATGACTATTTTCATGTCCTAATAAACAATACAATAGTTGTAGTTCACTTAAAGGAAGACACTATAAAAGGTAACCATATTTTTTAATACTGTGTTCCTTTAAATGAACTACAACTATTGTTGTAACCCTATGGGGGTTAGCCACTAAGTGCCTCTGTTGCAAGAAAAATCTGTATTGCAGGGCAGTTAGCAGTTTTTTTTGCAACGATGGCACTGAGTGGATAAGTCCCTAGCATTTGTGAGTAGGGATGAGCGGTTCGGGTTCAGACGGTTCGGAGTTCGACCCGAACTTGGCCTGTTCGATGAGATCGCGAACACCGAACATTTCCAGGTGTTCGCCGCATGTTCGACCACAATGCATTTTCCCACTGGCCTGAAGCTCGTAATTGGCTACAGCCTTGCACCTGACCACAGGTCTGGTGCAAGACTGGTTCAACACTATGCCAATCACCGCTCAGAGTCCTGATTGGGCAAATTTTGCCCAATCATGGGCCCACAGAGCTAAGTCCCGCAGCACACTATATAACGTTTCCACGCGCCGATTCTGCACGCATTTCAGGGGAGATTTCAAAGGAGATAGTTGTGTCTTGTTACTGCCGGTCTGCCACGCTACTGGGGGGGTCTCATTTCTACCAAATATCAGGGAATTTAGGTGATGTGTGTCTTGTCACTGTGCCAGCAAATCTTTTTGGGGCTCACTAATTTCTTTAAAACATTTGTGAATTGAGGTGATCTGTGTCTTGTCACACAGCCAGTACCACACAGTATTTTGGGGGTCACAAATTTCTACAAAACATTTGGGAATTGAGGTGATCTGTGTCTTGTCACATATCCAGTATCACGCAGTATTTTGGGGCTCACTAATCTCTTTAAAACATTTGTGAATTGAGGTGATCTGTCTCTGGTCACTGCCAGCAAGTATTTTGTGGGTCACAAATTTCTACAAAACATTTGGGAATTGAGGTGATCTGTGTCTCGTCACACATCCAGTACCACGCTGTATTTCGGTGCTCACTAATTTCTACAAAACATTTGTGAATTGAGGTGATCTGTCTCTTGTCACACAACCAGTACCACACATTATTTTGGGGGTCACTAATTTCTACAAAACATTTGGGAATTGAGGTGATCTGTGTCTCGTCACACATCCAGTACCACGCTGTATTTTGGGGCTCACTAATTTCTTTAAAACATTTGTGAATTGAGGTGATCTGTCTCTTGTCACTGCCAGCAAGTATTTTGGGGGTCACAAATTTCTACAAAACATTTGGGAATTGAGGTGATCTGTGTCTTGTTGCAAAACCAGTACCACGCATTATTTTGGGGCTCACTAATTTCTACAAAACATTTGTGAATTGAAGTGATCTGTGTCTTGTCACACATCCAGTACCACGCAGTATTTTGGGGCTCACTAATTTCTACAAAACATTTGTGAATTGAGGTGATCTGTCTCTTGTCACACAACCAGTACCACGCATTATTTTGGGGCTCACTAATTTCTACAAAACATTTGTGAATTGAGGTGATCTGTGTCTCGTCACTGGCGGCCAGCTATCAGTGTGTCTCACTGAGTTATACCAGAGTTCTTTAAATCTTTATACCAGAGTTGAATCAGAGTTCTGTATATATTAATCTATATATCACTCACCATGTCTGAAAGAACAAAAAGGACAGGCAGACGTTCCCAGACACAGATAAGAGGGCAAGCAGCCCCTGTGTCGGGAGGCTGTGCCTCTGGTCGTGGTGGACGTGGTGCATCCTCTGCAGGGGCACGCTTGTCCTTTCTAACTGGTGCTGGCCGTCTTAAGCAGCAGCAACATACAGAGGACTTGGTGGATTGGCTAACCAGGCCATCCTCATCCTCCGAGTCCTCTGCCAGCCAGGCTTCTAGTGCTTTACAGTCCACCTCAGCTGCCAAAGCATCTAATGCAGCCTCCATGTCCACAGCTACTCCTGCCGTAGCCTCGCTATCACACACGGAGGAGTCAGCTGAATTGTTTGACTACAATGAGAGTGACATGCTGCTTGAGGATGCGCAGCAAGTACAGTGCTCTGATTCAATCCCTGAGGTTGAGCAAGGGAGTATAATCAACCTAGAGGAAGGGGGTGCCAGGGATGACACACAAATAACTGGCACTCATGTTGCCCCAGCAGCTGCAGCATACTGCCAAGTTGGCTCCAGTGACGAGGAGATAGGGGGTGAAGATGACAATGATGATGAGGTCACTGACTCCACCTGGGTGCCAGATCGAACAGAGGAATCAAGTGAGGTGGAGGGGGAGGAGGAGGCACAGCAAACACGAGGCACAACATCCTCGGTGACCAACCGTAGCACTAGCCAGTCCAAGGCATCACATGTCAGAGCTGCTCCGGTGCAGAGTGCTGTTGTCTCAAAGAACACATGCAGGAAGTCTGTTGTCTGGGAGTTCTTTAAGAAATGTGCAGTAGAGCGCAGCGTTGCTATTTGTAATCTATGTCAGATGAGGCTTAAGCGTGGGAAAGATACCGGACACTTGGGTACCACGTGCTTGAGGCGACATATGAACAAGTGCCTCACATCCCGTTGGCGCAAAACTTTGCGTAGGTCCTCCTCCTCCTCATCTGTCTCTACCCCCACTGTATGCCCTGCCATGTCATTGCCTACAACCTCCACCGACAGGGAGGATGCCACAGTAATGGATGTACCAGGTCCTTCCTCACAATGTGACATCATCCCAGTAGCTGAAGATTTACGCAGTCAGATTACGTTGCCGCAGCTGCTGCAGCGAAAGAAAAAATATAGTCCCAACCATCCCCAAGCACAGCGTCTAAATGCCAGCTTAGCAAAAGTACTCGCATTGTAGCTGCTGCCTTTCCAGCTGGTGGACTCTGCTCCCTTCCGTGAATTTGCTGAATGTGCTGCACCACAGTGGCAGGTTCCAAAACGCCATTACTTTTCACGCAAGGCCATTCCAGCTCTATACCAGCACGTGGAAGACAATGTTATCCAGTCATTGGGAAAGGCAGTCGGCAGCAAGGTACATGTGACTTTAGACACGTGGTCCAGCAAGCATGGACAGGGTCGTTACATTTCCTTCACGGCACACTGGGTAACTCTGATCGCAGCTGGGAGTGATCCAAGACGGGGCTCTGTGCTGGAGCTTGCTCATCCACCACGCCTCCAGAAAGCTGCTTGTAGGAGGTCTGTCTGCTCCACCACCACCTCTTCCTCCTCCTCCTCCTTCTCTGTCTCTGGCGAAGTGTCAGTTAAACCGACGCCTGACAGGGTCTACGCAATGGCTCAAGCAAAAAGATGCCATACTGTGCTTGAGCTGGTTTGTTTAGGGGACAGGAGCCACACCGGGTCAGAAATTTTGTCAGCTCTGCAGGGGCAGGTGCAGAGATGGTTAACACCACGCCAGCTTGAGCTGGGAATGATCGTCTGCGATAATGGCAGCAACCTTCTCTCCGCCCTACGCAAGGGTAAATTGACGCATGTACCATGCCTAGCACACGTCCTAAATCTGGTGGTACAGCGTTTCCTAACCAAGCACCTAGGGCTGCCAGAGCTTCTCATCCGGGGCAGAAAAGTCTGCAGCCACTTCAGACGGTCATTCCCAGCAAGCGTTCGCCTGGCACAAATTCAAAGAGAATTCCACCTTCCCACAAACCGTCTGATCTGTGACATGCCCACCAGGTGGAACTCGACATTAGCAATGCTGCAGCGTCTGCACAAGCAGCAGAGGGCCATCAACGAGTACCTGTGTGAGTATGGCACAAGGACAGGTTCAGGTCAACTTGGTTTTCCCCCCCCACAGTGGCTGATGATCAAGGATGCATGCACTGTACTGTCACCATTTGAGGAGGCAATGAGGATGGTGAGCAGGGACAGTGCATGCATCAGTGACACAATTCCTTTAGTGTTCCTGCTGGAGCACACTCTGCGGGGAATTATAGAAGTGGCTCTAGAGGCAGAGCAGTGGGAGGAGGAGGAGGCCTTCCTAGCTCTCAAGGCCCCAGTCTTTCCGCAGACAGCATTCCAGCGGGTCCTACTCAGATCAGACAGGAGGAGGATGAGGAGGAGGAATATTTAAGTAGTGGGGGCATTGAAGGTGGGGATTCCTCAAGGGAGGGTTTTGTGTGCCCAGAAACAGAAGGGCTAGTGCGTGGCTGGGAGGAGGAAGTGCACGATACGGTCATCCTCATTGACCAGGAAGACTCGGAAGCTAATGCCACCTCCAACCTACGCTGCATGGGCTCCCTAATGATGCAAAGCCTGCTAAAGGACCCCAGGATTCGTGCTATCAAGGAGAGGGATCATTACTGGTTGGCAACCCTTCTTGATCCACGATACAAGGGGAACGTTGCAGAGCTCATCCTGCCCGCACAGAGGGAGCACAGGATGAAAAAACTTGAGGACGCTCTAAAGCGACACTTGTGTAACACCTTTCCAGGGACTGGTAGATTATCAAGTGCTGACACACGTGCTTCTGAGGCTGCGGGTGATCAGAGGAATAGTGGTGAAGGCCAGGGCTGCTTGACTAATGCTTTTTTAAATTTTTTTAGTCCTCGACACCCAGGGACGTCAAATGTAGGCACCCATTGCCAGCGTCTTCACCATATGGTGCAGGACTACCTAGGGGCAAGGGCAGACCTGGATACCTTTCCAGCAGACGATCCACTGGCTTACTGGGTGTTGAGATTGGATCACTGGCCAGAATTTAGCCAATATGCTATGCAGCTACTAGGTTGCCCTTCATCTAGCGTGCTTTCCGAAAGGACGTTCAGTGCCGCTGGAGGTTTTGTCACAGACAAAAGAGTGCATCTGTCCACCGACTCTGTAGACCGGCTGACATTTATAAAAATGAATCAGTCCTGGATCAGCAGCTATCAATCCCCTGATGCTGAAGTAATGGAATACATCGGGGATGTCCTCTTCTGCATTCACAAAATATCCAGCACTGAACTCTTCCACAATACCACAAAAGGGTTACGGTGTGAAGGCACTTGCTGCCATGAAAGGCACAATATTTGGCTGCACTGATGCCTGTGCCAGATTTATATCATTTTAATTTTTTGAACCGCAGGGTCCAAACCTGCACTCTTCCACAATACCACAGAGGGGTTAGGCTAGGGTCAGATGAGCGCATTTTGTACGGACTGTGCGTCCGTGCAGTACGGATGTACTTACTGACTGACAACAAGGTAGTGGCCACACAGTCGGTTTTTTTCACTGACATATTTTTTGACTGATGTAGCAGGGAAAATAAATTACAATGAAAGAACATTCTGTCCGTCAAAAATGCTGGACGGATAAATGCAGTCCGTCTGACCTTGTTGCATCACTCACACACAAAGCTATGCGGACGTTGTGGACGTGGCGCACTCTGCACGTCCGTTCTAGCAGTATTACGTTCTTGCCTAACCTTCGTCCGTTTGCAGCGTCCGTCAGCCCCCGCACTTCTGCGGACGTACTTCGTGTGTGGGGCTCCATTTAACACAATTGTATGCTATCACGGACGTACTTATGTGCGGGCAACACGGACGTTAACACTGCGTTCGTCTGACCCCAGCCTTACTGTATGATGATACTTGCTGGCCTGGCATTACAGGCACAATATTTGGGTGCACTGACGCCCATTACCAGATAAAAAACTTTTCAATATAGGACCACATGGTCCACCCCTGCACTCTTCCACAATACCACAGAGGGGTTACTGTATGATGATACTTGCTGGCCTGGCATTAAAGGCACAATATCTGGGTGCACTGACGCCCATTGACAGATAGAAAAAAAACACTTTTCAATATAGGACCACATGGTCCACCCCTGCACTCTTCCACAATACCACAGAGGGGTTACTGTATGATGATACTTGCTGGCTTGGCATTACAGGCACAATATCTGGGTGCACTGACGCCCATTACCAGATAAAAAACTTTTCAATATAGGACCACATGGTCCACCCCTGCACTCTTCCACAATACCACAGAGGGGTTACTGTATGATGATACTTGCTGGCCTGGCATTAAAGGCACAATATCTGGGTGCACTGACGCCCATTAACAGATAAAAAAAAACACTTTTCAATATAGGACCACATGGTCCACCCCTGCACTCTTCCACAATACCACAGAGGGGTTACTGTATGATGATACTTGCTGGCTTGGCATTACAGGCACAATATCTGGGTGCACTGACGCCCATTACCAGATAAAAAACTTTTCAATATAGGACCACATGGTCCACCCCTGCACTCTTCCACAATACCACAGAGGGGTTACTGTATGATGATACTTGCTGGCCTGGCATTAAAGGCACAATATCTGGGTGCACTGTAGGCTTGTGCACCGATTTTTTTTTCGGTTCGATTCGGTTCGATTTGTTCAGATGTTTAAACTTTTCGATCCGGCTCGTTTCGACGGATTTCTGTTTCGATTCGGTTCGGTTCGGCTCGTTTTTCGTGTACTTTTTTTTTCGGAATATCGACCATTTTTCGTATTTTCGGGTCACTTTGCTCGTTTTTTGTATCGACTTTTCGGAAATTTCGGAAATTTTCATTTTTTCGGAACGTCTGTTCTCCTCGTTTCAAAGTGTCTACAATAATTCTGGCGATTCTATCTGTTTTTTTTTTATTAAATAAAGATCCTTATTTTCTTATGAATAATTGAATATACATTTCACAACTTTATTTAATCATATTAAAATGGTATGAAAGCCAAGGAACAAAAAAATGAACAAAACGATTTAAAAAACGCTAAACTGACCCGAATGCCACAAGAAACAAGTGATACGCATTTACAAATACAAAATTTACAGAATCAGCGATATAACCGATAATAGTTAAATATACGATGTCCAGAATTACCGAAATGGAACCGAAATCACGAATGGAACCGAAATCATGAATAGAGCAAAAATAAATTTCGATTTGACACATTTCAAGTCCATTCGAAAAATCCAAAAATTTTTCGTTTCGGCTCGGAAAACTTTTCAGGATCTATCGGTTTTCGGGTCCGACCCGATTCGGAATTTCGGTCGAATCCGAAAACACGAATCGGGAAATTTCGTGAAAATTCCGAAATTCCGAAACCCGAAATGCACATCCCTAGTGCACTGACGCCTTGACCAGAATCATATCTTTTCAATATAGGACCACATGGTCCACCCCTGCATTCTTCCACAATACCACAGAGGGGTTACTGTATGATAGTACTTGCAGGCTTGGCACCAAAAGCACAATATTTGGGTGCACTGCCACTGACGCCTGTATCAGATTCATATACTCAGAGGGGTTACGGTGTGACGGCACTGTTGGGGACGCTAAAGGACCAATTTTAAAGCACCTATTGTTACTTTCATCCAAAGCCTGCATATATTTCACAATAATTTAGCCAAAAAAATCTGTAAACTTTTTCTGCGTGTACGAAAATGTCTCCTCTTTTCATGCAGACTGCCGCCCCAAGCAGTTGTTTATGGATAGGTTAAAGGAAAAGCATTTACCGTCATATGAAATGTCATTTTTTTGTTTTAAAGTGTTTCTATACATCCTAGAAATCTGCCACTTCACGGGCAGGTTATGGGGACCTCCTAGGCACGATATTTGAAGGAATTTTTGGTTTTTATTTTTAACCCTTATTTCACGGAAAACTCACTGTCCCTTTAGAAACGTTTTTTCTTTACTTTTTGTTCTTGTTTCCTGTCCCCCAGGGCACTACCCGGACCCCCATACACCTTTTATGGCAAATATGTAGCATATATGCCCTCTTGGAGGGCACTCTAAAAACCGAATTTTCAGCCCTATTGACTTGCATTGGGTACGAGTTCGGGTTCGGGTTCGGACCCGAACAAATGGGAAGTTCGGGTTCGGGCTCGAACCGAACTCGGGGAGTGTTTGGCTCATCCCTATTTGTGAGCACCACAGCAATGAAACTCACAGTTTTCCTGAGTATGTATGAACTCCACAGCAATAAAACTCACAGTAATGCGCAGTGTGTATGAGCTCCACAGGAAAGAAATTCACTGTAATGCGCAGTGTGTATAAGCTCCACAGCAATAAAACTCACTACCGCCTTACAGTGCCAGCTCCTCCGATCACACCGCTTGCCTGACAATCTGCAGCTCTGGCAGATGTGTGTAAACATGCTGCACCCCCCTCCCCATGCTGTTCAAAGTTTCAGCAGCTGCAGAGAGAGGGGGAGCAGTCCTCTCTTATCACTTACTGGGTGAAGAGTGGGGTTATCAGTCCCTACATACACTCCTGACAAACAGAAGCGTTCAGGAGCCACATGAGCTGCTGAGCGCTTCTGATTCTCTGCCTGCCACTGCAGGAGGCGGGAGGAGCATCATGCTCTCTCCTGTTAGTTCTGGCTGGTGGTGAGGTGCCAGTACTGAGTGGTGAGGTGCCGGTACTGAGTACCCCCGAGTACCCCCTGAAAAAAAGCCCTGGTCATGGGGTATAATTAATGTGAAAATAAAATAAATGATTAATAAAAGAATGACATACTGCCGTTCATTGCTTTCTGTCTATTATTATTATTATCATCATTTATATAGTGCCAAAAGTGCTTTACAATAACCAAAGGGACCAAGATACAGATAAATGGATATAGGATGGAAACACATACAGGGTTATTCAGAGAAAGGTGAAAAACAGGAGAATGGCAGGAGAAGAGAACAATCTAGAACAAATAGGCGATTTGGAAAGTGAGATACATGGGAGAATTTTTCTGGTTTGGCTATATTGATTTAGAATTTTCACTTCTCCAGTCATTCTCCTGCTTTCTCCTCTCTTTGAATAACCCTGTAGGTGTGAGGGCCCTGCTCCTAGGAGCTTACAGTCTAGAGGGATTGGGGTTGAGGAAGACCAGGAAAGTTTTATTGGACGTCAGGATCATTAGGGGAAGCGGTTCGGTAATGGTGGGGCAATGGAAGCGGCTTCATTCATGTGTGAGTAGGTGAGCAGGGGGATGAGTTGCATCAGTAATGTGGTACACTAATCTGAAGAGATGAGTTTTGAGAAACCCTTCTCCTATGGGACCACTAACCTCTCCATTACCAGTGCAAATTCCTATGACTAACCATCAATGGACCATTAATATTCTTACCCTCACTAGCAGGCTGTGGGGGTGTGATGATGTCACCAGCCCACCATAACCAGAAGATATATGTATTTTACTGCAATGGTGCTTGTCTTTTAGTTCCTGTTACTACCATTTCTATGAGTCCCGCAACTCCACATGACACATCACTGGAAAGATAATTGTATTATCATTCAAATGATGGTAGTGTTCGGGGAATATCAGGTTTATGATTATGTTTCTTTATATGTGAACTCTCAAATTTTATAAAAGATTATTATTTTTTTATCCTCTGCACCAAACTACATAATCCTTTGCTTGCCCAATCTTTAACCCCTTCACTACCAAGTGATTTTCCAAAAAACCCTTTGTCAGGAGTCAGTATTTTTTGAAAAAACATTTTAAATAAATTTTACAGTAAGAAATATTTGTGCATATTCCCAATGTTTTTCTTCCTGTAAGAGCATATTTGGGCAGTAGATGGCGCCATCTACTGCCAAACTGAGTTACAGCCAAAACAGTTGCAGCTCGTGTTCCCCGCATTGGCTGCTCAATATCTGATGTCAAGACATTCAGTTAGCCTATTTTACACAGTTTTAGCTCTTTAGGAATTATGCCCACAGGGCTAAAACTTTGGTGGCACCTTCTGCAGCCCAAAAGCAAACAAAATTAGTTTGCAGCAAATTAATTTCATTTGCTTTTGGGCTGCAGAGAGCAGATCAAGATATCTCGATATCGGGCACCAGATGAAGTCCGAGATATCTCGATCTCGGTAGTGAAGGGGTTAGGGCAAAATTACAAGTAACCCCTCATTTGATGCAGCCTAGGGGTCCATGCTGCATGTATATACATTATTTGACATATATTAATTCTTGAGGTAGGTTTCTAAGCATAAATGTGCTTTCATTTAACCCCTTCACCACCAAGTGATTTTCCAAAAAACATTGTCAGAAACCAGTATTTTTTTGCAAAATCATTATTAATTAATTATACAGTAATACATATCTATTACTGTAAATAACCTATTTGACCAGTAGATGGCACCATCTACTGCCAAATTGAGTTACAGAGGTTTAAACAGCAGGTCTATTTTCATCTTTTTTTCCCCTGCATCGGCTTCTGACTGCTGCTGAAAGACCCATATTTCAGAGCATTTAGCTGCCGATTTTACAGTTTTAGCTCTTTGGGCTGCAGATCAGCATATCGAGATATCTCTATCGATGCACAGAAGGTGCCTTTGAAGCTCGAGATATTTCGATATCGGTAGTGAAAATCAGGGACGCGCGTTGAGGCCAGTGGCTGGTGAAGCACTGGCTAGTATCAGAGCCAGATATAATATACACAGATATCAACTAACTTTCTGCAGTTTCTGTTTAGCTGTAAAAGATCTTTTACACATTTACTGTACCCACACATATTATATACCGTTTTTCTCACCATTAAATGGACTTTCTAATGATACCATTATTGTCATCATATCATATACTTTACTATTAAATAAAATAAAAATGATAGAAATACTGTTTTTCTGTGCCTGTGCCTGTCATACTCTGTATCCGCCACTAGAGAGAGCAGAGGGAGCTGCCTGGGCCTCTTCCTGTCAATCAGAGGCCAGCCTCCAATGCAGGCTGTTTTTTTAATGTCTTGGGCCAATGGTGCTTTCCTATTGGTCCAAGCTATTCCATTGCTTTATCAGGGCCTCTCTGACGAACAGTGTTCAGGAAGTAGGCAGCGCGCACTTGTTCCTATTTGAACAGATGAGCGGCTGCAGACTTCTTGAGCAGCTTATGCGAATAGCGTAGAGTGGAAGCGTCCCCCTAAACAAATTGCGGTGGCTGTGAAAAGAATGTGCACACTACGTGCAGAGGCAGAGGATGGAGCCGACCGGCGGGGGTGGAGAGGGCGCGTTTAACGCTTAATGGCAGGTGAGCCTGCCTCACCTGCCTACCCTGAAGGCACGTCTCTGGTGAAAACACAGTTTGGCTGGCAGGAACTCTCTGCATGCTTGCCTGGAATGGTGAACACTGCAGACACAGCTAGACAGGATAACACAGTAGGGCCTGGCAAGATGACAAACTTGACTTGGCAGGAAGCATGACTTGGCAGGATGACAACTTGGCAGGATGGCACTTCATGGTAGGGAAGACGGCACAGCTAGGCAGGATGGCACAGCACGGCTTGGCAGGTATTCACTTTACTGCTGGGCAGATACTCACTGCAGGTTCCTCTAGGTAGGATGGTACAGGCTTGCAGAACTGGGAAGACAGGAATCAGCCTTGGATCCGTCAGCTGGAAAACCAGAACCACATCCAGGCCAGAGAATCGATGATTGCACATTGAACCATGGGAGGCAAGCCCTTAAATGGGGAGTTGGTCAAGATCTCCCATTGGCTCAGGTATTCTTTACAATATCTATGCCATGCTTCCAGCCCTGGAGTTCATGGGAAAGCCAAGATACACTATATTGCCAAAAGTATTCGCTCACCCATCCAAATAATCAGAATCAGGTGTTCCAATCACTTCCATGGCCACAGGTGTAAAAAAATCAAGCACCTAGGCATGCAGACTGTTTTACAAACATTTGTGAAAGAATGGGTCGCTCTCAGGAGCTCAGTGAATTCCGGCGTGGAACTGTGATAGGATGCCACCTGTGCAACAAATCCAGTCGTGAAATTTCCTCGCTCTTAAATATTCCACAGACAACTGTCAGCTGCATTATAAGAGAGTGGAAGTGTTTGGGAACGACAGCAACTCAGCCACGAAGTGGTAGACCACGTAAACTGATGGAGCAGGGTCAGCAGATGCTGAGGCGCATACTGCAAAGAGGTCGCCAACTTTCTGCAGAGTCAATCGCTACAGACCTCCAAACTTCATGTGGCCTTCAGATTAGCTCAAGAACAGTGTGCAGAGAGCTTCATGGAATGGGTTTCTATGGCCGAGCAGCTGCATCCAAGCCATACATCACCAAGTGCAATGCAAAGCGTCGGATGCAGTGGTGTAAAGCACGCTGCCACTGGACTCTAGAGCAGTGGAGACGCGTTCTCTGGAGTGAGGAATCGCGCTTCTCCATATGGCAATATGATGGACGAGTCTGGGTTTGGCGGTTGCCAGGAGAACGGTACTTGTCTGACTGCATTGTGCCAAGTGTAAAGTTTGGTGGAAGGGGGATTATGGCGTGGGGTTGTTTTTCAGGAGCTGGGCTTGGCTCCTTAGTTCCAGTGAAAGGAGCTCTGAATGCTTCAACATACCAAGACATTTTGGACAATTCCATGCTCCCAAATTTGTGGGAACAGTTTGGAGCTGGCCCCTTCCTCTTCCAACATGACTGTGCACCAGTGCACAAAGCAAGGTCCATAAAGACATGGATGACAGAGTCTGGTGTGGATGAACTTGACTGGCCTGCACAGAGTCCTGATCTCAACCCGATAGAACACCTTTGGGATGAATTAGAGCGGAGACTGAGAGCCAGGCCTTCTCGTCCAACATCAGTGTGTGACCTCACAAATGCACTACTGGAAGAATGGTCAAAAATTCCCGTAAACACACTCCTAAACCATGTGGACAGCCTTCCCAGAAGAGTTGAAGCTGTTACAGCTGCAAAGGGTGGACCGACGTCGGCCCCTATTACACGCTTCTCACAGCGCATTTGGACAAAACCATTTGCGCGGAATGTCGTAGTATGACGTTCGCGCAAACGATGCGCGTTATCATCTACTGCGATTGACCCTGCGCGAACCCAGCGCGAGCGCAAGTACGTTCGCGCATCCCATACTTACCATTGTCAGCGTGAATGCGTTGGAGCGGATGGTATTACGATCGTCTTTGAAAACCAGGTGTTAATTTACAATCTGAACGTTCTGGCTGAAACGAAATGAACCTGCACAAAAAAAAATACAGCACAGTACAGTTACACATTCTACACATACGCAAACAATAAAATTAATAAATTGTTTAATTTTTTATTTTTGTTGCAGCACATATACGCAGATTGATTTTGACAGGCGCAACAACCGAAACCTAGCAAATAGTGGTTCTTAATTCTGATTGTTTTTTCACGGGATTCAGCCAGTCTGCCCACCGATTCCTGCACGCAACGGTCATTTGCGCCCTGCTTTGCGCTTCGGATTTGCGCACGTAAAAAGTTGAAAGCTGAAAAACTGCGCTCGGAGTGTACTACTGCGTTAATTTGCGCGCGCTAAAGTTTTTTGCGTGCGCAAAAAAATTGTGCTGCCCGAGCGCATTTGCGCCAAGCGTGTAATAGGGGCCGTCATATTGAACCCTATGGATTAGGAATGGGATGTCGCTTAAAAGTTCATATGCGAGTCAAGGCAGGTGAGCGAATACTTTTGGTAATATAGTGTATCTTGCTCATGAGCCTATCCAGGCCAGCTTAGTATTGCCTTGTCCTTCATGCATCCAGTCTGGGAATTTCTTGTAGGCACAGATATTGTAAAGAATACCTGAACCAGTAATAATAGCTTTACAATTGGGAAATACAAACATATGATATAATGGAGCATAGAAAACAGAGGATGTGTCTTGTATATACCTGGTAGGAGATAATGAAGTGGGGAGCCCGAATATTTGAAGGAACGCTGCTCTGAGTACCAGAGGTAGTCAGCCATAATTTGTTTCCACTGATATAGTAGTGCCACCTGGTGGTAATGATCCAATTTAGTCTGCTGAAGAATTTAAGAGCATACGAGGAGGTCCTGTACTCCTGCCCACACTTTTTGCAGGTCTGTAAGAAAGTGATCTTAGGCTTTGATAGCTATTGTGCAAAATGCCAAAGGTAGAACAAACAGTGATCGGTGATTGTAACAAACCCGACCAATTGTCCTGATGTTCCCAGATGAATCAAAAGTGGTGCTGCTCTAGATTCTGGTTCTATCTCTCAGGGGCAATATTCTTGGGTTGAGCAGGTGTCATGTTTGCCTATTGTTCTATGGGTGTCACAATTGTTTAAATATAAAATAATAAACCAAATATTCTGAGGTGTGTAAATAATAACCTGTCACACCGTAAGCAGCTATTGTGTGAAATAGGGGTGGCTCATATCATTCCAGATAATGCAAGTATAATAAAGGCACGCATTACTTGCTGTGGGTAGCTTTTGTAAATGGCACTTTCGATGGTATAGACACTGCGATGGAATGAAAGAGAAAAAAATGATACAGTGCAGTATTTTAATATATATCGAACAAATTAAAACCCAGGTCCTACTTGAACACGAGAGAAATCTCAATGTATCTTTCCTGGTAAAATACTTTGCAAATAAAATAAATAAATAAAACCTTGATCTCATTGAATTACACACACAAGTAAAATGCACATACTGGAAAACATGCAAATTTTGCCTTGGCTATTGTGACCTAGTACGTCCGGCTAAACTGGAACACAAGGTCCTCTTGAAAAGTGGAGCATCCTAGTTGGCATTGATGGAGATGAAATAATATCACGACATCAAAAAAGACAAAGGGCCTAATTCTTTTTTTTAAATTCTTTATTTTAAGTTTAGTAGCATAACAGCCAAGGAATGTCGCACCAGGGACCATACTATCAGAAAAAGAGACATCTGGAAGAATAGTAAACAATTAAAATAGTGCAAGACAACGACATCATAATGAAAAAGAATAAAGGGAAGGAGCTGGGACTATCCCGTACAGCCAAACACCAGGCAATAGAAGCGGCGGGGTGGGAGAGACAGCAAGAGGGCCATTAGATTGGCATCACGCTAAGGAAAGGAGAGGAAAACATAACGTGGGGGAACCGGGGAGAATAGGCAGGGGACTGCCCTTAGAAGGTGGTATTTCTGGCTCGCTTCAGCGTCCCAATGGGGAACTGAAGGCCACGGAAGAGGCCACTTGGCCGGGTAACCTGGGGCAAGAGGAAGCGATCAGAGCCGCAGTGTCCGCTCCAGAGGCACGCCCAGGGTAACCCAACATCCCACACACACCACAAAAAAAAAGGGAAGGGGTAGTAAAGTGCCCACCCAAAATGTTCGAGACAAAAGCCACAACCCATCGGAGCAGGAATAATGTTCATAAATACAGTGTCCGCGGGGGTAGAGGGGGTGCAAGAGGCAAAACCAAAAAACAACGGGCCACCAATGATCTGAACAACTGTCCAGTAATTCAGCCGGACAACAAGATGCCGGCGACGGGAAGGTCCGCATCCTCTACTGCCACCTCAGGTCGGGTACTCAGGGCGGTCAGCAGAAGGGGAATGCAACAAGTTCTCAGCAGCGCCAGTCAATCCCAATTCGAGACCCAGGGACCATAATTTAAATTCAGCATCTGCAACTGACGAGGCCACAAGGACATTCTTGCCATCCAGAATGAACAGGGATCCCGAGGCACCCCATCTATAGTGGATTGAGTGGGAGCGAAGTATAGCAGTGAGGGATTTAAATTGTTGTCGGGCCGCCAAGCTAAGGAACGGGAGGTCACAGTACACTGTAATCTCAGCAGCCTCAAAGTGCACTGGAGGAGCTCCAAAGCGATGCTCCCAGCAACTGATACCGAACATGTGTGTCCCTGAAGACCACTACAACATCCCAGGGTGCTGTTGGCAGTGCCATAGCAGCTTTACGAAGCCATATCGCGGAGAGAAGGGGGTCAGAAATCCCAGTAGGCAAAGCCAGCACTGCAATCGTGAAACAGATAGCAAAAGCCAGTATATCAAGAACGGAGTCCGGAATCCCCCTCAGTCTCAAGTTGCGACGGCGATGTTGTGACTCTAAGGTCAGTTCCGCCGACTGGAGTCTGGCAACCTGTGACTGAAGTGCTGCCACGTGAGAAGAGGTAGAGCCCTGTGCAACCTCCAAGTCGCCGGATCGGTCCCTGAGCCCCCCTACCTCCGTGCGGAGTGATGAGAGATTGGTGCGAACTTCTCAAAGTTCTTGCCACCAGGATGAGCGGGTGTCTTCCAAGAGCTTCCGGATGTCCCTCCTAGTCGCCGGGAGATCCGCTGGGTCTGCAGGTAGCATAGGTTGTGCAGTGAGAAAAGTTGAGGTGGAACTCAGTTCCTCAGAGTCACCAGCGGCCGCCTGTGAGGCAGTTGGGCAAATCACACCTTGGGAGCCTCCCATAGAGAGCTGGATGTCAGGAAGACGAGAAGGCTCCAGCACCCCAGTTTTCTTGTCCTGTTTCCCCATGAGTGATGGCGGAAGCAGAGGCATCTGCAGCAAGAGAATCAGGGGGCCTGCAAGATGGCGCCGACCGCACGTGGTGGTTGGCCCGAATCCAGAAAAGAGTGGGTTTACTTAACGGGTTTACTTAACCCGTTAGCGTTTGGATTGTAATATGCGGAAAATACTTGGGCTAACGTTAACGCTCATGCAGATGAGCGCTAACGTTAGTACCAAGTATGTAAATTGGCTCAAAATGTTTTATATCTGGGTTCCAGTTTCTAGATTTTTCCCATGATGCAGCACTTACCAAAAGCTCTGCTTTGTGGCTCTTGTTTATTTAACCCCTTAACTACCAAGAGATTTTTGTTGAAAATGTATTATATAAT
This sequence comes from Leptobrachium leishanense, assembly GCA_009667805.1. Classification (NCBI taxonomy): domain Eukaryota; kingdom Metazoa; phylum Chordata; class Amphibia; order Anura; family Megophryidae; genus Leptobrachium; species Leptobrachium leishanense. The sequence continues at coordinate 127,177,315 of CM019063.1, forward strand.
TTATTTGAAACATGTGATGCAAAGTTAACAGTTAAATATAGAGTAGAAATTAGAAAATTGTCACAGAGATTGTTGTCCTGAGATAGTTAAAAAATTTAATTAGTGTAAATTTGCTCATTTTAAAATTTTCATTAGTTTATCCTTTACAGAAATATTGTTGGAATGAAAGATTCTGAACTCAAGATGGTGTTTCTTGTCTTACACACTCAATCAGTGTCTGCATTATCAGCATACAGGCAGAAATAGCCTTTGTTTCAAACACTGTAACTGTGATAAAGATAAATATTAAAAGTGGTCATATCTCCTGCTTATGGGGGTTTGTAGTGTTCATAATGAGATTATAAGCAATGTAGCTTCCAAAAACTACCAAATAGATTATAAAAATAATATCTGTATATGTCATAATGCCTGTATATGGAGATTACAGTAACACCTTGTATCTGTACTGTATAAGGATTTTCACTCATAAAACCCCCTGAATCTTATCATTGTATCATTGTGTTTGAACTTTTTGTTAGAGTTAAGTTTGGGGCTGCTATCTACAGCTTGTTTTCTACTTCTGCAGGGTGTATTGTGTTCTCCAAGCTGAGATAAGAGATGAAAGCTGAATGAGAGCTAACAGGGAGCTTAAAAGTGCTTTGTGCTAAAATGGGTAATGCTAAGGGGAAAACCTGCACCTGAAAGTTTTCCCGTAGCTTCCCCATTTCAGTGCAATATTCCGGAGCAGGCGCTGTCTCAGTACCATCACTAACCTTCCGCGCTGCCGCAAGTATCATCTCCTGGAGTCCAGGACTCCATGGAGGGTTGCGATTCCGGACTATGAAATCTCAGATCGGGCCAATGTTCTTGTCATGGGATGAGAAGTGAGTATCAGATTTATTGGGGGGTTAAGGAGGTGCTAAATTATTTTGCAAAAGGAGAATCATTTAGCACCAGTTTTTAGGAATAGCTAAAATTTCACCTTGCGTGTCCCTATGGTAATTAGCACTAGCACTTTGTAATACCTTACTTATCTTAACGCTAATTAATGATTGCGCATCCTATACTTAATACTTAACATGGGGAGTGCAAAGTACAGTAAGCTTGCGGAAGCTAGCGCAAAAACCGTAAGTGATTCTTACAGGTTTAGTGTCAGGAATGTATTATGGGGGCATGCGTTAAACACATTTATCCTAGCGGTGATGCATCTACATCTGAATGCTAACGTTAGCACTCACTAGGGAATAGAGCCCTTCTAATCTACCCCTGGGTAATGTCATTTGAATACATCCCACACAATAAAATTATGTGAGTCTTTGACTGACCTCTAGACTCCATTCTATGGCCATTGCCATAGAGTGAAGAGCAACTGAAGTAACGATACTGTGGGGGGGGGGCAGTTTACAACACAATACATCACACAATGGATGCACTCAGTGACAAATATAGAGTAAAATATTTTCTTACCTGAACAAGCAAGAGAAAAACAAAGCACATGTAAGAAATCAGCAACATCCTCTCTCCTACTTTTCTGTGTATTTTACATGTATGTATATATGTATATTCTGTCTCACCCGTTGTACAGTGCTACAGAATTTATTAGCGCTTTATAAATACTTGTAACTGTAACTTGTAAAAAATGATACTGTAACATAAACAATTAAAATGCTTCCAGGTTCTCTTAACACAGTCAGGCTCCCCCTCAGGCTAGGGTGCTCTGCTCTAGAATGATTGCAACTGTTACTAAGTATGAATCCGCCGGCCACCCGTCTTCTTTACTAGCGATTAGATGGCCAGCGGAGGCGAGCGAGGTGAATGATTGGCTTAAACCGAGCGTGCCCTCTGGCCTGGATGGATCCGACCTCTCCCGAATCCGGGAGTTCCTGAATTGTTTGCGGGCATCAGGGAGACTGCATTCACTTCAGCGAGACTAATCGGAACTTCCGGGAGACTTGGGATCCAGAGCAAGGCAAGGTCACCAAAATCTAGCGGTATACTTGAGTATGTACAAATAAATAATAACTAATCCCATACATACAGAGTATTCCCCAACTCAGGACAAATATTATATCTACTTTAAATAATTTTTTAGTTACAGCTGTTGTATTATACTTATTGTAGGTACTAATCTATGAAAAATACACAATATGGTCTCCTGCAAACCTTGACAATCTTGATATTCTTGATATAACTTGCCACTCTTTCGGGTCCTGCAAATAAAAGCACTGTGTATTCTGTACAGTGTACTTATTTAAACACTAGGGGGCTCTGCTGATCAGCAGGTCAGAGTCAGCTCAGCTCTGGGATTGAACATGTTTTGGGTTTATATCAGTATGATACTATATTGTATCACATCCAGCATTCCATTTTTTAACAACTGATGTATTTTATTATTCTTAGACACAGTACGTCCACTTTACCGATTTACTAAATCACAGAGCTGTCATTTCGTAGGGACTCTAAGCTCCACAAAAGCCATGTAAGTGTCATACAGTGCCTGTACTATAGTTAGTGCAGAGTTATTTGTGTTAGCTTAGTGATGTGAGGATTGATTATTTATGTGCAAATATTTGAGCCATTCTCTAGAAAGGCTTTGGACTATTATAAGGCAACAAAGCCACTCACTTTCATATTAAGATATTTATACGTAATCCAATATTAGTGATGCACCAATGCCAATTTTTTTAAGTCCGAGTCCAAGTACAGATACTTTTTTTCAGCTACTCAACGATACCGAGTACCGATACTTTTATTTAATGTCATGTCCAGTTTATGTTATTTATGTCTTAGTGATATAGGCCTTCAAGGTACTGTTATTTCATGGTTCTCTTCCTACCTGTCCCAATGGTCGTTTGTGTCTCATTTTCTGGAAGCACCTCCTCCAGGCAGCTCTGTTGGGGTGCCCCAAGGTTCAGTACTGGACTCTATTCCTTTTTTGATCTACACGGCCTCTCAAGGAAAACTGATCAGCTCCTTTGGATTCCAGTACCATCTATACACTGATGACACTCAAATATACCTCTCCTTCCCTGATCTCTCTCCGGCTCTCCTGGATGGAGTCACTGACTCTCTCTCTGCCATCTCGAATTGGATGTCTTCCCGCTTCCTTAAACTCAATCTTGCTAAAACTGAAATTCTCGTTGTTCCTCCCTCCAAGAATAACCTAATACCACCTATCTCTCTAAGAGTAAATGGAACGCTCATTAGCCCAACGCCTCAAGGTCACTGCCTTGGTGTCACTTTCAATTCTGGCCTAACGTTCTCTCCCCTCCTCCAGACAGTGACCAAATCTTGTTACTATCAACTCAAGCACCTTGCCTACCTCCTCCCTCTGCCGGTCCCTCCATTGGCTTCCTGTTCGTTTCAGGATACAGTTTAAAATACTGACGGTCACGTTCAAATCACTCAATAACTCAACTCCTGCCTACATTTCCTCATTACTCCGCAAGCACGTCCCATCTAGACCAGGGGTGGATCCAGACGCAGGTTTCAGGGGGGGCACTCTACCAGTTTTGGCAAAGAACTGGTGTTGGGTTTGCAGTGACAGGCCAGAGACGCGCCTAATCGCAAGCTGTGCTCATTACAGAACATTGCCCAGAACATTGCACAGGGTCTGTTCTCATGTGACTCATGAGTCCTGCGAACCCTTTCCATACGACGGGCCAGGGTACCCCCCTCCCAGCACATACCCCTTGAAGCTATGCAGTGTATGGTAACCCAGGTGTGGGCTGCCCTTTGCACCCTTTCTATGCTGGCAGGACACACATGGCACCCCATCTGCACAGCCCTGCGAACCCTTTCCATACCAGGGGCCCAGGGTACCCCCCAGCTCACATGTAATATATTGCCCCTAGCTCACATTTAATATTCAGTATATTGCCCCAGCTCACATGGATATATATTACCCCAGCTCACATTTTATATATATTGCCCCAGCTCACACATGAATATATATTGCTCCCAGCTCCCATGGATATATATTACCCCAGCTCACATTTTATATATAAATTGCCCCAGCTCACACATGGATATATATTGCCCCAGCTCAAATGGATATAGTGCACCAGCTCACACATGGATATATATTGCCCCAGCTCACATGGATATATTGTAGAAGAGAGCGCAGAAAATTGTTGCATGTATAACACAGCTTAATTAGCTGGCTTACACCACTCGTGCTGGTTTCAAAATAGCAGACAAACAATAACATATAACTTTTATTGATTAATTCTAAAATATGAATAAACTGCAAAATTCCTTATAAGGTGTATAGGCACTTAGTAATACTGCAAGTTAATTCCACTGATAGTGGAACATAGGTAGGGACCCAGGAGTTAAAATAACCCCCGTTTACTGCTTAACAATATACAATTTATAATATCAGGATATATAATGTGTCCCTTCTAAGATGTATAAACCAATGTGTAATAGATACATGAGCCTGTAGGGTAATGGCTAAATTGCATAGAATAGAAAATCCACAGAGAATAACATTCCTTGGTGGTAAATTCGCCCAATACTGGCATACATCAGCAATGAGAATGTGTCAGCACAGTTGAAAAAATCGTGTGACTGACCAATAGGTGGTGCTAGTTTCAATTGTAAACTTAAATTAAGATTCCACAATAAATGAACTGGTAGGTTGCTAAAGTTCCTTGAAAATAAAAGTTACACAGAGCATTAGCCCACTATAACGTGAAAAAGGTCGACACAAATGAATGGACTTGTGGAAGACCCAAATTGAGGGTTAATATTAACTTAGCCTGTAAGGTATTATACAAAATCGGAAGTTCCGCAGGATCTAGGTTAAATATACACAGAGCATCGACCCGATAGTAGTGTAAATCAGCCTTAGTGGTTCAGAACAGTACAGATGGATAGTCTTATACTGGATGTAAGCCCAAGTGGCTAGGAGTATAGGTATGCCGCCAAATATAAAATACAATTGGCAATAATAGCAATATGCGACGATAAACCGTTATTCAATAAATTGAAAAGATCACAGGTTAAACAGGAGTTCGTCACGCAGGCTGGAGTAACTATTGTAGGTCAAATCACCAGTGGGAACTCCGCCCAACAAGAATGAATGCATTAAACAACCCAGTTGTGGATCAGATAATAAAGACTAGCACCAGTTGCTAGAAACACTTGGTAATTGATAACATCACTGCCAGCAGTATTAGAAGTGCCTCAAAACTGTTAAAAACATAAATTCAACATCATCAAGAGGAAACGCTAACGAGCGTTTCGCCACTAACAGAAGGTGGCTTCATCCAGAGCTTCTCTCTATCGATATATTGCACCAGCTCACACATGGATATATATTGCCCCAGCTCACATGGATATATATTGCCCCAGGCTCACACATGAATATATATTGCCCCAGCTCACCTGGATATATTGCACAAGACTTTTTTTGCGATTTTTTTTTCCCGTTTTTTTTAAATCGTGTTTCTTTTTTTTCTGTAACAACACTTTTTATTATCATTCATTGGACCTTATATGTAAATTTCAGACATTTTTGTTCTGTAGTTTCTTTTTTTTTTTTGTTTATACAAGATTTTTATTAAGAGATATGGTCAGCAAAACAACAGATTGAGATATAACAGTACTTCTACGAAAAACATCTCCCGCCGGGGGATCTCAGAGAAAGAAGGCAATATTCCGGGGGGGAAATAAACAAATCCGCATTATCTGCCTCAAAAGGTGTGTCAAAGTGGGAGGGGGAAAGAGAAGAGAAGAAGAGAAAAAAAAAGAAAACAAAAAAGGGGGGTGGGTAAAACATGCACCAGGAATGTCCCAGGGCCGAAAAAATAAAATAAAGAATAATGGGGGTGGCAAACGCCCATGTGTGTCCTTCCTTGCTCACTCCCGAGTGTCTAAATGACTATGGGAGGCCATGGAAGTGTGCAGGACACTAGGGCATGGCGTACAGGGCCAAGTATGGTGGACAGAGCCATGGTGGCCGCCACAGTAGCACGCCTCGAAACAGCCCTATGACGCCAAAATAAGAGAGGGGGAAATGTTGAGCTGGTCGCAGTCCGGTGCGTGTAAGTAAAAAAACCACAAAAAAAAAACAACAAAATAAAGAAAAGGGAGGGGGGGCGCTTCCGGGAAGAAAAAACCCCAAAAAACAAGCAGAAATCTTCATATCACCGCCCAAGTCCAATAAAGTCCTCAGAGACAGCGCAAGGGTGGCGGGGGGAACAGAGACAGCTCGGGGGTAGCGGGAGTGGGACAGAGCTAACCGGAGAAAGTGGACACTAGGGGAACGGGGAAAACTTATAACAGGGCCAAAGTAACGGCAACCACGGGGGGGGACGGTCAACCGGGCTCCGATCAGGGCCGGATTAACATAGGGGCAGATGGAGCAGCAGCTCCAGGCCCATGCCTCAGAATAGGCCCACAGAGAAAGGATAACTATGTCTGCATTTGGACCCCTGTATCTCCAACTCCATAGCAGCTACATGGTCAAGTGAGGTATCACTGGAAAGGCCAGAGCATGGCCTTTCCAATGATTCCAATCATGGCCAGGTTTTAAGTAAAACAAATAAAAGAAATATTTACTTTTTCTTACCAACAGTAATATTTTTCGCTTTTCAATTATAAAGTAAACAATGATTCTGCACTAACTAACCATCACATTTCTCATGTCACCAACAAGTGTGGAGGGGATGGGTGATGGTAGTATCCATTGTTACATCACAAACCTAAACCGCCGCACTGCAGCAAAGAGCACTGTGGGGAACTTTGGACCCCTGCGTCACTAATCTTTACACCTCACACAGGTCAAGTGAGGTGTCATTTGGACAGGGCAGAGTCTGGCCTTTGTATTAATACCAAACCATGTATAATCTAAAAGGAAAGAAAACTATTTTTTTAAAATTTATTTTTAGTTCCAAAGCGATGTCCATTTGTCACGTTTAAAATGAGCAATACCACTGACATTACTCACCTTCATTTCCCACGTTGCGAGCAAGGGAAATTTTTAAACTTTTTTGGTTAAAATTGTATATTTTGGTTTAGAAAAATGCAGGTTCCAATTTCACATTTTTTTTAACAAGAATGCCCTATAGCATATATAACTACAAAGGTTTGGCTGATAAAATGTTAAAAAAATCACTCTTTTTAAATGATTGAAAGCTGAATGAACAATTTATCACGAGTATCTGCCTGGTTAGATATACCCGTATCCGCACTATTAGATAACCTAAAATATGTCTTCATTTCACTAAATTACAAAAAAAGCCCACCAAAATATTCAGCTCCAGGCCCATAGAGATCTTAATCCGGCCCTGGCTCCGATCGTTGGTCCCGAGGCATCACCAGTACCACTCCGAGCCCCAGTCTGGTCACCACAGCTCGGGCTTCTTCCAGGGTCGTCGTTGCGAGTGTCTCCCCTTCAACGGCTATCAGAAGGGCGCCCGAAGACCCCCAGCGATAACGGATCTCATGCTGACGGAGCAGGGCAGTAACCTCCTTGAAGCGTCTCCGGGCTGCGAGCAGCAGGAAAGGGACATCACGGAATATAGTGAGCTGGCTGGAGGCGTAAGTTATCTGGAAGCATGGTCCTACGGCCGCCAGTATGCGGGCCTGTGTGGCCACATCCACCGCCACAACAATAATGTCCCGTGGCGCCTCAGCAGGAGCAGTAGCTGCTTTACGAATCCATACAGCTGATACAGCCGGGGCTCAGGATGTACCTCCCACTGTCGGCAGAAGATGTAACATCAGGCCCACTACGTACCCCAACAGTCCATCGTCCATCACGCTCTCGGGGACCCCCCGAAGCCGTAGGTTGCGCCGTCGATGTCGAGACTCAAGAGCCAGCACCGCCGTACTAAGATGGTCAACCCGTTTCTGGAGATCCGTGACTCTGGTATCAGTCATCACCTGAGCTTTCTCCACTTCGGCAGTTCAGACATCCACAGCTCCAATCCTGGACTGGAGGGTCTCCACTGCTGAACGGACTTCCTGCAAATCCTGACGCCAGAGGCCTCGGAACTCCCCAATCACCCTGTGCAGATCATCCACTGTGAGTGGGGGTGGCTCCACCGACCGCCGTTCGTCCGTGTCCAGTGTTGTAGCCCGGGGCTCCGAGTCCTCCTCTGAGGAACCATAGCAGGCGGCGGCTTTGCCATATCGGCGCCGCGCTCCCGAGGCACTTCCCGCGCAAAGCGATTGCCGGATGTCTTGGAGGCGAAGGCCCTCAGCCTCCGAGCCTTTCCTCGTTTTCTTCCCCACCTGGCCAGGCATAATTACAACAGGCAGATGCGTGGTAAATCAGGGGAGTGTCCGCGTGTAGGCCGCAAGATGGCCGCCGTCCACCTTAGGTTGTCCAGTAAGGTAGCTCCTTGTCCCGTCCTGACCTACTCCTCAGGCTCCAAAGTCAGCCTGCCGCTGCCCGGAGTGTTCCCCCAGCTGGTCAAAGAGAGCTCACCAAAAAAGAGTCCGCAGGGTGGGCACAGCGCCCGATATCAGATGGCGTTGCGGGGAGCTCGTACAAATGGCGACCGCTCTTCCCTGCTTCCCGTTCTGTAGTTTCTTTGCAAACAGCGTTTCACTTTTCAAACATTCAAGCGTACTGTTTTTTTTCCCCACTCCATTCGTCTGCGGTGTCGGCTTTTTCCGGCGGCTGCTCTGCGCTGTGATTGAGATTCTATGTTACAGGCCTGGGTGGCACTGGAACATGAAGAGGTCCTTGTGGGCAATGAATGTGGGACCCTGGGCACTTTTATGTACAATATATTTATATGTACACATGCTCATATCTTCATATATAAAGATAATAGTAATCATGATTCATGAAAAGGGATTTTCTTATTTTATGCAATAAAAGAAATTGCAGTACAATTGCAATTTCAGTTAGTGTTTGCAAACTTGCAAATCTTATACTTATTTTCAAATATATTTACAGTCTAATGAATCTCTAATATATTAAAGGTGCTGGTGACATGAATATGTACAAACGTGAAAAAAATGGATGGCCGTATCAGTTAAAGTACACAAATATATTTCTTTGCCAAAGGAGATCATTGCATTAGAAACTCATTGGTAAATGCATAGCATTGTGTAATTGTATTGATTTTATGTACGTTTATATACAAATGTGAAAAGAATTAATGCCAAAATCAATAAAGAGTGAAATGTTAAGGGGAAAAGGAATGCCGATACTGAAGTTGTTTTGGAGCATGTCCTGATAGGAAATGGGAAACAAAGAGGGGTGAATATGGAAAATAATGCAAACATAAAAGAGCAGGGGTCAGAATAGTAAACACCCTCGAATGTATAAATCCACACCGAGTCTTCCATGGCAGACAGCCTATTCTTCTCCCAATCATGCAATGTAGTATAAGCCATAAAGGCAGGAACTGAATGGGATGAGAACCCTGTGAAATAGGTAACACAGGGGTCCTGATTTAGAGTTGTGAGAGTTACTACAGAAGGGGCCCTATTACACTCCTCGTGCACATTTTTGCGCGTGTGCAAAAATGCATTAACGCGAGGGGAAAAACCCTTTGCTCTGAACGTCGTATTACGACGTTCGCGCACAAAATGCGCGTTAACGTCTAAAGCGAGTTACCCTGCGCGAGTGAAAGTTCGTGCGCTCATCACATACTTAACATTGTGAGTGCAAATACGTTCGTGCGCTGTTACGCGGATGGTATTACAATCGATGCGCAAATTTGTACGAATGACGATGCGCGCATAATTTTAACGTCTTTTAAAAGCTGGTGGCAACTGCAAATCTGAACGTCCTGGCCAAAACCAAATACACCAGCACAAAAAAATTAAATACAGCACAGTACAGTAAAGTACAGCACATTCTACTCATACCCAAACAATAAAATAGAGAGGTTGTGCGTGTTTTTATTATTGCTACAGCATATATACTCAGATTGATTTTGACAGGCGCAAAAACTGAATGGGGACAGTTGTGGTTCTTAATTCTGATTGTTTTTTTCACGCGATTCAGCCAGTCTGCCCACCGATTTCTGCGCACAGCGTTAATTTGCGCGCGTTTTCGCGCGTATTTTTTACGTGCGATATTTTCGGACGGATGGTATCGTAATACCAGCGTTAATTTACGTGCGTTAACGTTTAACGCTGCGTGCAAAAAAAATGCGCTGCACATGCACTTTTGCGTGGCGAATGTAATAGAGCCCAAGGAAGGGTGTATGCTCATTTAATGTAAGGGTTCCATACTGAAGTCTGGATAATGTTCCTACTAGACTAGTGTTTCCCAACCCTGGTCCTCATGTACCCCTAAGGCTGGGGTCAGGCGAACGCACTGACTGCGCACAGTAACAGACGTACTTTTTAACTGATGAGATTGTGGTTACATTGTATCAGTTAATTTTGACTGATGTTGAGAAAAAGAAAAAAAAATCTGTATGCAGTTGTTTCTCTACATCCGTCTAGCTTTTTCACGTTGATGCCATTTTGGCGTCCGTTGCAATATGCGTTGCGCGCGCGTGAAAAGGTGCGCACGTGCTTCGTGTTTTGTTCTCTACTGACTCCTTTGAAAAGCTACAAAGGACAGCAAACAGTGCGGTCAGACGGAAGCAAAAAGTGCGCTCGTCTGACGCGGGCCTAAGAGGCCAAATTTTAAGGATTACCTTGGGGAAGTGTAGACAAAATCCTACAATCACTGAGCAGCAAATCATAACACCTTCAGATATCTACAAACCTGGCTTGTTAGGGTTACTTGAGTAACAGGGTTGGGAATAGGGATGAGCTGTTCGGTTCGATCGGTTCAGAGTTCGCTTTGAACATTGGCCGTTCGAAAGTTCGCGAACTTCGAACTTTTGGGATGTTCGCCAAAAGATCTAAAAATTCTTTTTTTTGAAAAAAGTATAAAAAATGCTTAAAAAATACAAAAAAATCTAGAAATAAAGAGCCTCTTTACTGCAGAATATTATAAGCAACGGTTTATTAGATATTGAATTAAAACGGGAATATTTTTAACATTGAAGCCTATGGGATAAAACATTCATGTTACTAAAACATCAGGCAGACACTGCCCTCTAATCAGGCACTGTAGAGGGCAGCCTGCCAGGGCCACCCAAGGATCCTCTTGAGGAGCATGCGGCCGCCATATGACAGAGCTGCGACTGTGCGGGCTAGCTGCCCGGGTGCATGTGGCAGAGACATGCGGTGCAGGGAGGGAGCCACTGCACCTGCGGCAACGGCAGACCCCCCCCCCACAACCAGGATCCAGAAAACGACCCCGGCTAAATAGGTTCAAAATTTTGTCCCGAGACTAGAAATACCCAATTTTTACATGCGTTTGCTTTTTAACCCCTTCACTGCTGAGACAGTTCACCTATGTGCGCTGCGCTCATTCTGACCATTTTGTGCTAATTATTTTTAGATGACAGCCTAGGTCCTATTTAATTAAACCCCCCCAGACAAAAAAACTTTTAAAAAAAAACCATTTTTTTATTTTATTTAATTTTTTTATTATTTTTTTTTTATTTAATTATTATTATTATTTTTTTTTTTTAAAACCAAACATGGTCATGTTTGGTATCAGTTGAAAGGCCATAATCAGGCCTTTCAAATGATGGCAAATATGACCATCTAGCTGCCATGGATCGGGAGATAAAGGGATCCTTAGGATCCCCTTATCTCTACATGGCAGCTAGAGGGTTAACTGGCCCACTGACATCCTCACACATATGGTGAGGTTGTCAGTGGGTGGGGGGGACCTGGAGGCTTGGCTGACATCCAAGATGTCAGCCCCCTCCAGGTTTGAATCGCGTTTTGGCGCCAATTGGTGCCGCAACGTGATCCGGCGGCAAAATGGTTAATGCCATACACCGCTGGAAAGGGGAGGCTCTCCCCTCTCCAGCGGTGCAAAGAGCATCTCCCTAGCTTCAACGGTTGGGGAGATAGAGGGCTCCGAAGGAGCCCCCCCTCCATTGAAAAGCATGGGGACGCCTGCTGATGACGTCACCACGCAGCGTGGCGACGTCATCAGCCTCGCCTGCCCATGTAAATCACATGGGCAGGCTTCCTCCCTGCCAGATCGCCGTGGGATCCGGCGAGGGAGGTGAGTATCGGGCGGGAGGGGGATTATTATTATTATTATTATTATTTTATAAAGCGCCAGCATATTCCGCAGCGCTGTACAATAAGCACAGTACAGACAGGGTTACAATACATTGAACAACATTTGACAAACAGTACAGGAGGAGATGAGGGCCCTATTCCCGTAGGAACTCACAATCTAGGAGGGTTGGGGTTGGAAACAGGAGGAGAGGACTGGGAGACCCGGGTACAGGACGTACAGGGTACGTCAGAGGTCCTTAAGGGGTTAAAATTTAGATGTTTGTTTTCGCTAACTTTTGTAGATTATTATTCCTTGTTTGCATTTCTCTAAAACTAAATAAACATTTATATTTCAGAAGAGCTGTGGGCTCCTGGCTCTGTGAGTGTGTTGGATCTCTGCTTCTTTATATCTAAAGACTTGTTCTATTGGATTGCACTATATGGGCCACATTACATTCTTGGCGCTAAAGTTAACGCTCACTTTGTCATGAGTGTGTGAAGGCCAAAAAAGAGGAACAAGTTTGACCTTTTCATGGTTCTTTCCCACATAATCTAAAAGACATGGGTTCCTCAAGCCTACGACAAACAGTGGACTGGAAAACCAGCCTACTGGAAAAAAAGGGGGACTGGGAAAAGTCCAAAATCTTTGTTAAGAAAAAATCTCACAAAACCACTAGGGCTATATCACAATCTTCGCACAAAAACTCTCGCGCAAAGCGTGCATTTGTGCGGCAAGCGTTAAACTTTTGCGCGCATAAATCACCTCTGGAATTACAACGTGCGCAAACAGGATGCGCCCAACTGCTCACGTAGTACCATTGCGTGCAAAAATCAGTGTGCGCATGTTTTTTTTCACGCGATTCACCCAACCATAATTAAGAACCACAATTATCTCACGTTAAGTTTTTGCGCCTGGCCAAGTCAATCTGAGCATATATGCTGCAGCAATAATACATGCACACACAACTTCTCCATTTTATTGGTTTGGTATGTGTAACTATACTTTGCTGCATTTTTTTTTGGGTTCGGCTAGGTTGTTCAGATTTGCCATTAACACCAGCTTTTAGGAGTTTCTAAAATTATGCGCGCAAACGGCTGTGCATTAATTACCACAAAATAGATTGGAATACCATCCTCGTACCAGCACACATCCGCATTTGCGCTCACAATGTTAAGTATAGGACGCGCATTGTACAGTAAACTCACGCAGGTTCACACATGGTAGACGATTGCGCGCGGTTGTTGCACTGACTATGTAATACGGCATTTGGTGCAAATGGTTTTACCCCTCGCGTTAATGTTTTTTTTGCACCAGCGCAAACGTTTGCGCGAAGATTGGTTTTAGACATTAGGGGCTAAATTACAATCAACGTCAGACATGCAAACCCTGGGGACCGACACCTGTATCAACACTGACTGATCCTAATATCTGCTCTTGCCCTTTTGCTGCCACGTGAGTATAACCTAACCACCTCATGACATAATGATCAATAACCAGCGGCAAGTCATGCATCCTTCCCATAGGGGCAGTATATACAGTGGCAAGAAAAAGTATGTGAACCCTTTGCGATTACGTGGAGTTTTGCATGAATTGGTCATAAAATGTGCTCTGATCTTCATCTAAGTCACAACAAATTGAAAAACACAGTCTGCTTAAAATAATACAACACAAACATTATATGTTTTCATGTGTTTATTGAACATAACATGTAAACATTCACAGTGCAGGGTGGAAAAAGTATGTGAACCCCTAGCCTAATGACTTCTCCAAGAGCCAATTGGAGCCAGGAGTGAGCCAACCTTGAGTCCAATCAGTGTGATATTATTGGATGTGTTGCTGAAAGCTGTCCTGCCCTTTAAAAACACACACACACACACCAGTTTTGGGTTTACTGGTTTCAAGAAGCACTGCATGATGTGAACCATGCCTCACAGAAAAGAGCTCTCTGAAGACCTACAATCAAGATGCATTATGTCCCCCAGTCTACCCTTGCGGATCACTACGCCTACCTGTTGGATCTCGCAAGGTGAGATCCGGCAGGTCATGTGACCGCCAGGGTCTGCCTTAATGAAGTCCTATGGACTCCATGGAGAGGATGCGCGAGGCGGCACTTAGTGCTGCCGCACGTATTCCTGGGCTTAGCACCTGGTAACAATGCAGGCAACTTTTTTAAGCGCCTGCATTGTTATATCGCGCTAAAACGGGGGCAGAAAGGAAAAACCTGCAGACGCAGGTTATTCTCCTTTGCGTCCCCGTTTTAGCGTGATTATTGTAATGTAGTCCTTGTTCTATTAGATTGCACTATATGGGCCATATTACAAAGTTGGTGCTAAGTTAACCAGAGCTCTTGTAAACGTACCAGAGCTATTATAGTCCATGAAGTTGTTAAGTTTACAACTGGTTAAGTTAGCACCAACTTTGCAATATTGTCCTATTTTTTATTTTTGAGGTCTTTGACCTTCGTGTGAACAGGTTTGCTTTGTCTGTATATCAGCCTTTCATTTCTGTGTAAGCCATTAGATTGATATCAATATTTTGAGTGACACAAGGCGCTGTACCAGTGTTTTCAGTGTGTTTTTTACCGCATTGAGGTGACTGGGGGCACCTTTTGTACCAGGGCTTATAGCGACAGTGTCAACACATTGTTTAATTTTGACGCTGTGCAACATGACTGTCTTTTTGTATTCGCTATACACGATAGGCAGGGCTGGATTTGCACTAGGGATGCACCGATACCACTTTTTTAAGACCGAGTACGAGTACCGATACTTTTTAAAAGTACTCACCGATACCAAGTACCGATACTTTTAATTAATATCATGTGACGCTTTCCAATAGGAACAGACCTCATATAAAAATTCACATGGATTTGTCCCCCAGGTCTCATGGATTTGCCCCCAGGTCTCATGGATTGGCCCCCAGGTCTCATGGATTTGCCCCCAGGTCTCATGGATTTGCCCCCAGGTCTCATGGATTGGCCCCCAGGTCTCATGGATTGGCCCCCAGGTCTCATGGATTTGCCCCCAGGTCTCATGGATTGGCCCCCAGGTCTCATGGATTTGCCCCCAGGTCTCATGGATTGGCCCCCAGGTCTCATGGATTTGCCCCCAGGTCTCATGGATTGGCCCCCAGGTCTCATGGATTTGGCCCCCAGGTCTCATGGATTTGGCCCCCAGGTCTCATGGATTTGCCCCAGCTCTCATGGATTTGCCCGCAGCTCTCATCGATTTACCCCCAGCTCGAACGCTGGGGAAGCTGGCCGTGTGCATGTAAAGCACGCGGCCAGCGTTCCCCTCCGGCGCGCCAAATACTCACCCTTCCTGAAGTTCCGGTCTCTGGGCAGTGATGCGGTCACGTGGCCGCCGGGCGCATCTGTGACGCTGCCTCCAGCCGAGAGGCAGCGTCACAGGAGCGCCCAGTGGCCGCGGGAACGCATCACTGCCCAGCGACCGGACCTTCAGGAAGGGTGAGTATTTGGCGCGCCGGAGGGGAACGCTGGCCGCGTGCTTTTCATGCACGCGGCCAGCTTCCCCAGCCCCGCGGATACCGGCAAGCCGGCCCAGCGCCGGCTTCCGGTATCGGCGGGATGTATCGGGCCGTTTGCACGAGTAACAAGTACTCGTGCAAACGGCAATATCGGCCCCGATACCGATACTAGTATCGGTATCGGTGCATCCCTAATTTGCACCTCAGGAGCCTGTAGGCATAGAAATGCGGAGCGCCCCTACCCCCCAAACAAAAAAATAAACATGCCAAAATTACTATTGAAATTTTTGTTTTGAGGCAAAAAACCTAAAAAAAACAACATTTTAAAAAACTGAAAGTTGTTCTCCATGCTCAAATCAAAAGAGGCAGAATCTGTTGCCTTAGTTGAATTAGTTACAGTTACAAGTATTTATAAAGTGTCAACAAATTCCATAGTGCTGTACAATGGGAGACACAGAATAACAAATATACATATGTTACACACACGGAACAGAAGGAGGGAGGACCCTGATCGAGAGCTTACAATCTAAGAGGAAAGGGGTGACACATTAGGTGAGGATGAATAGGGTATTTGAAGTAGCACGTTGCATGAGGAGCAGGAAATGACAGTGGGGGATTATGGAGTGAGCTGATAGGCTTCTCTATAGTAATGCGTTTTCAGAGACTTCTTGAAGGACTGGAGAGACGGAGAGTCTGATGTTGCGGGGGAGGAAGTTCCATAGAAAGGGGGCAGCTCGGGAGAAGTCCTGAAGGTGAAAGTTGGGGGGGTGCAGGTACGAGGTACTGATAGCATCAGATCATTGGCTGAGCAAAGTGGTCGGGATGGGATGTGCCTGCTAATAAGGGAGGAGATGTAGGCAGGGGTGCGGTTATGGAGAGCTTTGTATGTGAGCACCAGTATAATGAATTGGATTCTAAAGGAAACAGGGAGCCAGTGTAGAGATTGACAGAGACGTGAGGTGCAGGAGGTGAGGTGTATGAGTCTGGCACAGGCGTTCATTACAGACTGCAGAGGCAGAATCTGGGATCTCTTAAGGCCAGAGAGTAGGAGGTTACAGTAGTCAAGGTG
This sequence comes from Leptobrachium leishanense, assembly GCA_009667805.1. Classification (NCBI taxonomy): domain Eukaryota; kingdom Metazoa; phylum Chordata; class Amphibia; order Anura; family Megophryidae; genus Leptobrachium; species Leptobrachium leishanense. The sequence goes on from CM019063.1 coordinate 127,193,904, forward strand.
GGTGATAATAAGAGCTTGGATGAGCATTTTAGTAGAGTCTGGATTAAAGGGACGGATGCGTGCAATGTTTATTAGGTGGAAGTAGCAGGATTCAGTTAGAGACTGAATGTGAGGAGTAAAGGATAGATTGGAGTCCAAGAGGACTCTGAGGCAATGGAGCTTGAGAGGTAGAAGTAATGGTGGCACCATTCACCTGATGAGAAACTGGCGCAGGAATAGAGGTTTTAGAGGAATGGAAGATGAGAGGTTCAGTTTCAGAGAGGTTGAGCTTTAGGAAACGGGAAGTCATCCAGTCGAAGACAGCCAATAGGCAGGCTGTAACACGGTCCAACACCGAAGGAGAGAGAGTTCGGGAGAGGAAAGGTAAATTTGGGTGTCATCAGCATAGAGATGATATTGGAATCCATAGGAAGAGATGAGGTTGCTCAAAGAGGCAGTACAGATGGATAAGAGTAGGGGTACCTCAATGCTCTGTTCTAGGCCCCCAACTGAAAGACGAACTTGTGCTGAAGAGACACCAGGGAAGGAGACACTGAAGGAGCGAGAAGAGAGACAGGAAGAGGACCAGGAGAGTGATGTCACTGAGGCCAAGTTGACGCAGTGTGAGGAGCAGGAGAGGGTGATCACCAGTGTTGAATGCAGCGGAAAGGTCAAGAAGAATAAGGAGGGAGAAGTGACCTTTAGTTTCAGCAGCAACTAAATCATTAGTCACCATGGTCAGAGCAGTCTCCGTAGATTGTTGGGTGCGAAAGCTAGACTGGTGCAGATCGAGTAGAGAGTTAGCAGCAAGAAAACTGGTGAGCTGGTTATAGACCAGACGTTCTAAGATTTTGGAGGCAAAGGGGAGCGGAGAGATGGGACGGTAGTTCAAGAGGGAGGTTGGATCAAGATTTGGCTTTTTTAGAATGGGGGTGATCAAAGCACGTTTGAATACAGAGGAGAATATTCCAGAGGAGAGGGAGAGGTTAAAAATATGTGTCAAAGCAGGGACAGTAACTGGTAGGACAGGCTGAATAAGGTGTGAGGGGATAGGATCCAGTGGACAGGTGATCGGGTAGGAGGACATAAGTTCTGTTACATCCTCCTCCGAGACTGTAGAAAAGGAAGACATAGTAGAAGAGGGGGCAGGGAGTGAGGGAGTCACTGGAGTAGAATGGTTAAAGGAGGACGGAAGTGAATGCAGCAGCATTGTTTGTTTTATATGTAAAAGCATATATTGCCTCCGCTGTAGAACGGAAAAAAAATATTTTGCATTTACTTTTTCATTTTTTTTATTTTTACACATTACATAGTCATATTTGGTATCATAGTAAAGACTAGACACTGACCTTTCCAATGACACCTTGCTTAACCTTGTGCGGTGTACGATTCAGGGATGCAGGTTCCAAAGTTCCCCTGTCCCTCCTCAGTGCAGCGCCACGGTCTAGGTTTTTAATTAAACAATGCGTTGCTTCACCAGATACACAGTTGCTTGCAGTATGGTAAATGAGGTGAGTTAGTGCAGCATCACTGTTCATTTTATAATTGTAAACTGAATAATAGTGCTGTGTTAGAAAAAAGAGAAAAATATTATTTTAAAAGATAATTTTTTTTACATAAATATAACCTGGTTATGTTTGGTATCACTGGAAAGGCTATAAGCTGACCTTTCCAATGATTCCTCATATGTCCCTCTAGCCCTTAAGGCTCCAGAGATACAGTGATCAAAATTATTGAAAATTGTACAAAAAAAAATATTTTTTTACACACGGAGCAAGGCGCCCCCTTGTGGCAGGTGCCTGTAGGCACATGCCTACTCTGCCTAATGGTAAATCCGGCCCTGATGATAGGACCGCTATGACACAGAAGAATTTATGTGAAAAAAAATATTTTCTAATACCAAATTTTTTTCTTTTACTACAAAAATTTGACTTCAACGCTAAACTGAAATAGCGGGAAATTCTTCTCCTAATATGAAGTCCACGGCAAAAGAAGAAAATAAAAAACATATAACATAGTATAATCTTAATACAAAGGACTAATACCTTAGAAACAGTGACTTGAGGGGGATCACAATTACCAGCTCCCACTTTAATAAGTCCAATTATAAGCTTCTACCTTTCTCCTTAAATGGAACTCCTGCCCCTCTACCACCGACCCCTACACTATCTGCATCTCTCCCTCCCTCCTCTCGTCCCACATGATGGCCTCGCATGAGCTCCTTTGTTTCCTCAGAACATGGTCTCCCTCTATCTCTCGTGCTGCCAATCACTCCCACTCCCACAAATCCCATTCCCACCTTCTCTTTCTCACCCTCCTGCTGTTACTCTATTCAGGTGACATATCCCCTAACCCTGGCCCCACAACACATCCAATACTTCCCTCTCATCCTATCTCCATCGCACATAAATCACCTCCCTGCAAGCCAGCAACCTCATTCCCATAATCCCTCAGTGCCTGTCCTCTTTCTCCTGCGCCCTCTGGAACGCTTGCTCTGTGTGCAACAAACTCACAGCCGTCCATGACCTCTTCCTTTCAAACTCCTTCAACCTCCTAGCTTTAACTGAAACCTGGCTAACCCCCTCTGACACGGCCTCCGTTGCTGCTCTCTCACATGGCGGTCTACACTTGAGCCATACCCCCAGACCGGGTGAGAGAAATGGTGACGGGGTCGGAATCCTGCTCTCTCCCACCTGCACCTACCAGCATCTCCCTCCACCCCATCCCTCTCCTTCTCCTCCTTCGAGACACACTGCATCCGCTTGTTCTCTCCTCTGGCTCTCAGGGTGGCAGTCATCTACCGCCCACCGGGACCAACCTCCCAGTTCTTTGACCACTTTGCTACCTGGCTTTCTCACTTCCTGTCTTCTAATCTTCCATGCCTAGTTCTCGGCGACTTCAACATTCCCATTGATGATCCTTCCGCCCCTGCTGCCTCCAAACTTCTTTCACTCACGTCCTCCCTTGGACTCACACAATCCTCCCTCCTCCCTACCCACCGCGATCGTCACGCTATTGACCTTGTCTTTTCCAACCTCTGCTCCATTTCTGAGTTCAACTGTCGCCATTTCCCCATCTCTGACCACCACCTTCTCTCTTTCAACCTATCTGGACTTCCTAAACACCCTGCTCCCCCACCCCGCACACACACTCGCAGAAATCTACATGCTGTGGACCCCCATCAATTCTCCAACCTACTTCACCATCTCCCTCATACCTCATCCTTCACCTGCCCTGATGCTGCCACTAATCACTACAACACTACGCTTATCTCTGCTCTAGACACTCTTGCTCCTCTTCAACTCTGTAAGGCCCCACGCCGCCAGCTTCAGCCCTGGCACACCCTCCAGACTCGCTACCTGCAAAGATGCTCCCGCACTGCAGAGCGTGCCTGGAGGAAATCCCGCTCTGAAGCTGATTTTGTTCACTTCAAGTTTATTCTCCGGTCATACACCTCTGCCCTCCACTTGGCCAAACAATCCTTCTTCTCATCTCTTTTATCTACGCTGTCCTCCAACCCTAAACGGCTCTGGTCCACCTTCAACACCCTCCTCTACCCACCTGCACCTCCCCCCACAGCTGCCTTCAGCGCTCAAGACCTGGCAGACTACTTCCTCAGTAAAACTTAAACTATCAGAAGCAACATCCCAACACAAGATAGTTATCTGCCACCTTCACTCCCACAGGTCCCCTCTGCCACCCTCTGCCGCTTCCTCCCAGCCACTGAGGAGGAAGTCAATTCCTTATTGTCCTCCTCACATCTCACCACGTGCCCGCTCGACCCCATTCCCTCACATCTAATTCCTCCCCTCTCCTCCTCCCTCACCCCTGCTCTCACACACATCTTCAACCTATCTCTCTCCACTGGCTCCTTTCCATCTGCCTTCAAACACGCGCTAGTTACCCCTTTACTAAAGAAACCATCCCTAGATCCCAACTCTCCATCCAACTAGCGCCCTGTATCCCTGCTTCCCTTCACATCAAAGCTCTTAGAAAAACTAGTCTTCAACCGCCTCTCCCTCTTCCTGTCCTCCAATTCCCTACTTTACCCCCTGCAATCTGGCTTCCGTCCCCTACACTCAACTGAAACTGCCCTCACCAAAGTCACCAACGACCTCCTAACTGCTAAAAAACACGGCCACTATTCTATTCTCATCCTGCTTGACCTCTCGGCTGCTTTTGACACTGTTGACCACCCCCTCCTTCTACAGACCCTCAACTCTCTGGGTCTCGGTGACACTGCACTTGCTTGGTTTGACTCCTATTTATCCAACAGGTCCTTCGGTGTGTCCTTTGCTGGTAACTCCTCCTTCTCATTGCCTCTATCTGTTGGTGTACCTCAAGGCTCTGTCCTTGGTCCTCTGCTCTTTTCCATCTACACCTCCTCCCTGGGCAAAATCATCAACAGCTTTGGCTTTAATTACCACCTCTACGCTGATGACACTCAGATCTACCTCTCTACCCCTGATCTCTCTCCCCCTGTCCTTTCAAAAGTCAGTGACTGTTTATCTGGCATCTCCTCCTGGATGGCCTCCCACCACCTAAAGATCAACATGTCAAAGACTGAACTCCTACTTAATCCTCCCTCCAATGCCTCCCCACCTCCTGACTTCTCTATCACGGTGGAGGGTATCACCATCTCCCCATCAAACCAAGTTCGCTGTCTTGGAGTTACACTTGACTCTGCTCTTTCCTTCATCCCCCACATCAAGTCTCTTTCCTCCTCCTGCCGATACCAACTGCGTAATATTTCCAGAATTCGGCCATTTCTTACCGCTGTCACCACAAAACAACTTATACACGCCCTGGTAATCTCCCGACTCGACTATTGCAATAATCTCTTAACTGGCCTCCCTCTGTCCCGCCTCTCCCCCCTACAATCCATCCTGAACGCCTCCGCCAGGCTAATTCACCTCACCCGCCACTCTGTCTCTGCCGCTCCCCTCTGCGAGTCCCTTCACTGGCTCCCCATCCACTGCAGAATTAGGTTCAAAATCCTTATCCTTACCTACAAAACCCTCACTAACTCAGCTCCCCACTACCTGTCCTCACTAATCACCAAATACACCCCAGCCCGCTCCCTAAGGTCAAACAGTGACCTGCGCCTAGCTTCTCCCCGCATCACCTCTTTCCATGATAGACTGCAGGATTTCTCACGCGCAGCCCCCACTCTCTGGAACACTCTCCCTCGTACTGTCAGACTTTCCCCTAACTTCTCTTCCTTCAAACGCTCCCTTAAAACATTCCTATTTAGGGAAGCCTACCACCCAACTCATTGATGCAACCATCAATCACTCTCACCTTACAGTCTTCTCCTCCTGTTTCCAACCCCAACCCTCCCAGATTGTGAGTTCCTACGGGAATAGGGCCCTCATCTCCTCCTGTACTGTTTGTCAAATGTTGTTCAATGTATTGTAACCCTGTCTATACTGTGCTTATTGTACAGCGCTGCGGAATATGCTGGCGCTTTATAAATAAAGAATAATAATAAGCTTTATATTAAGAATACAATGTCCTGCTATTTCAGTATTGTATTTTATGTGAGTCGGATTGAGGAGACACATTTGTAATGTATAGCGATATTGCTTAATTTCCATTCTTACCGTGCATACTCACCCTAAATCTGTGCACGTCATTTCTCTATTAGGGATCTGCCGAACACCCCCGTGTTCGGTTCGCACTCGAACAATTTCAAAAGTTCGAGTTCGGACGCGAACACGATCCGAACTCAATGCAAGTCAATGGAACTTTTTTTGGAGTGACCTCCAAGAGGGCATATATGCTAGATATTTGCCATAAAATGTGTATGGGGCTCCGGGTAGTGCCCTGGGGGACAGGAAACAAGGACAAAAAGTTTTAAAAAAAAAACGTTTTTAAAGGAACAGTGAGTTTTCCATGAAATAAAGGTTAAGAATAAAAACAAAAAAATCCTTCAAATATCGTGCCTAGGAGGTCCCCATAACCTGCCCGTGAAGTGGCAGATTTGTAGGATGTATCAAAACATTTAAAAACAAAAAAATGACATTTCAAATGACGGTAAATGGTTTTCCTTTTAATCTATTCATAAATAACTGCTTGGGGTGGCAGCCTGTATGAAAAGAGGAAACGTTTTAGGACACACAGAACAAGTTTAGTGATTATTTTTTTGGGCTAATTTATGGTGAAACTTATGCAGGCTTTGCATGAAAGTAACAATAGGTGCTTTAAAATTGGGCCTTTAGTGTCGGCAACAGTGCTGTCACACCGTAACCCCTCGGTGGTATTGTGGAAGAGTGCAGGGTTGGACCCTGCGGTCAAATATTAAAATGGTATGAATCTGGTACAGGCATCAGTGGCAGTGCACCCAAATATTTTGCCTTTGGTGGCAGCAAGTGCCTTCACACCGTGCAGAAGGTATTAATGTAAAAGTATGTCTTTTTGCTGATGACACAAAGATTTGCAACAGGGTTGACGTTCCTGGAGGGATCAGCCAAATGACAAATGATTTAGGTAAACTAAAAAAATGGTGGGAGCTGTGGCAATTGAGTTTTAAAGTGGATAAGTGCAAGATAATGCACCTGGGACGTAAAAACCCAAGGGCTGAATATAGAATATTTGATACAGTCCTAACCTCAACATCTGAGGAAAGGGATTTAGGGGTTATTATTTCAGAGGATCTAAGGGTAAGTAGTCAATGTAATAGAGCAGCAGGAAATGCTAGCAGAATGCTTGGTTGTGTAGGGAGAGGTATTAGCAGTAGGAAAAGGGAAGTGCTCATGCCACTGTACAGAGCACTGGTGAGACCTCACTTGGAGTACTGTGTGCAGTACTGGAGACCGTATCTCCAGAAGGATATAGACATCTTAGAGAGAGTTCAGAGAAGGGCTACTAAAATGGTGTACGGCTTGAAGGAGAAAAGTTACCAGGAAAGGCTTAATGATCTTAACATGTACAGCTTGGAAAAAAGACGAGACAGAGGAGATATGATAGAAACATTTAAATACGTAAAGGGAATCCACAAGGTAGAGGAAGGGAGTATATTTAAAAGGCAACAAAGTAGCAAAACAAGAGGACATAGTCTTAGATTAGAGGGGCAAAGGTTTAAAAGTAACATCAGGAAGCATTATTTTACTGAGAGGGTGGTGGATACATGGAACAGTCTTCCAGTAGAAGTGGTAGAGGCCAAAACAGTAATTGAATTTAAGCAAGCATGGGATAGGCATAAGGCTATCCTAAACAAAAGATAAATCCAGGTAAAGTATGCATGTAATTGGGCAGACTAGATGGGCCGAAAGGTTCTTATCTGCCGACATTTTTCTATGTTTCTATGTAACCCCTCTGTGGTATTGTGGAAGAGTGCAGTGGTGGACCCTGCGGTCCAATATTAAAATGATATGAATCTGGTGCAGGCGTCAGTGGCAGTGCACCCAAATATTGTGCCAAGACAGATTCAAATTTGCTGAACTGTGGTATAACTCACTGATACACACTGTCCCTGATAGCCTGGCAGTGCCAACACAGATTCTAATTCCCAGAAATCTCCTACAACGTCACTGATACACCCTGACAGATCAATCTCCTCTCTGATTCGCTCCTGCAAACACACACGCTGGGGCTGCAGGCAAAGAGGCCCTATATAGTGTGCTGCGGGACTTAGCTCTGTGAGCCCATGATTGGGCAAATTTTGCCCAATCAGGACTCTGAGCCTGTAGCCAATTACAAGCTTCAGGCCAGTGGAAAAGTACATTGTGGGCGAACATGCAGCGAACACACGGAAATGTTCGGAGTTCGACGAACGGGCGATGTTCGAATCGAACTCCGAACTGAACCGAACGCTCATCCCTATTCTCTATCACCCCCACCCCTCATATTGGATTTGCACCTATACCTTTTTTTTTCTTTTAATGCAGTAGTTGCAGATTACAAAAAAGGATACATGGACATGCAGAAAGATAAGTAAATGGATAGACAAATATAGATAGTTATGCAGTTAGAACACCACGCCATTTAGAGTTGCTACTTTATTGTCCTTTACACAGCTGTTTTATTTTCTTTCAACCCTAAATCTTTGTTAGATTTAAGGATTGTGCCTCTTAGACCTGATTTAGAGCGTCAGGACTTCTGAAGTGGTTCGATGATTATATCCATTTACAATGAACCATTAATAAAAGAATGTGCAGATAAATAAAGGTCTTTAATTATAAAACCCTGATAAGACAGAATTTGGCAGAACATAGAACTGTTGTGCTGAGTTGACATTAAGGTCTGACAGCAAAATCACAAGATGTCTCAAGTCAATAGATAGATAGATCAAGGCTACACTGAATCACTGACCACAGGATGTACTTTCCTTATTACAAATTCTTTTATTTGACTTAATAGCAGCTGATAGGCTCTAACTGAAACATTAAAATACACACTTTGAAAAAAGACTTTGAACAAAGTTTATTGGTCAAATGTGTCATCACATGCTGATTAATGTTACATCTCTAATTGTATATATGTATTAAATGTGGTAATAATGATTCTTTCATCCTTTGTGATCTGTAATTATATTCAGTGAAATTGAACCTCACTGTCCATCGCATTTTGCATTGTCCTTTGCCTATGTAGCTTAGTAATCTAATAAAATCAGCAGCTAGAAGATGTTCTTGACCTACCTAACCTTGCTACTTGTTTTAGTATAGATTCTGACCCTGCCTTTGGCGTCACTTCCTAACATACATACACCAATCAGCCACAATAATAAGGCCAGTGTCACACAAGCCTTTTTTCAGAACGGAAGAAGCATCTGTGAGCGTGGACATTCCTTCCACTCTGACGCACGTGGCCACCTCGTTGAGTGCAGATAGTGCGCTCAGAGCTGCAAGGCACATATGGAGCATCGAGTTTTGCAGCCCGTTGAACGCGCATCGCAGCGTTTCGACGGGGAGGCTTTCAGCACAACCGCTGTAGCGCACGCAATTCGTGTGCATGCCACAGCGTGTGGCCGGCCCCGTCAAAATGTCACAATGCTGCAACGAGCTTCGGAAGGCACGTCAGTCTGGGCGCACATAGTGCACATGCCTGACACTGGCCTAAAACCACCTGTCTAATCTAGTGTAGGTCCCCCTCCTCCTGCCAAAACAGTTCTGATGCCTCGAGGCATGGACTCCACACGACCCCTAAACGTGTCCTGTGGTATCTGGCATCAAGACATTAGCAGCAGATCCTTCAAGACCTGCAAATTGCGAGGTGGGGCCTCATGAATTGGTTTTGTTGGTTTAGCACAACCCAAAGATGCTCAATTGGATTGAGATTTGGAAAGTTTAGAGACACAGGCAGCACCTTGAAATGTTTGTCAAGTTTCTCAAACCATTCTTGAACAATTTCTTTCTGGGACGCAGGGTGCATTGTCCTGCTGAAAGAGGCCCCTGCCACCAGGGAACACCACTGCCATGAAGTGTTCTGTAACAATCTCTAGGTAGATGGTAATGTCTTCTGACACCTTTTATATCATGGTTAGCATTAAGCTTTATTCCTCAATTTAAGGTACAGTAGCTCTTCTGTTTGATCAGACCAGACAGGCTAGCATTGGCTCCCCACGTGCATCAATGTGTCTTGGATATCCATGACCCTGTTGCCGGGTCACCGCTTGTCCTTCCTTGCACCACGTTTTGTAGGTACTAGTCACTGCATACTGGGAACACCGAGGCGAGAGTTGGGAGTGGGGGGTATGGGGAGATGATAACAACAGAACGTTGGCAGAACAAAGTGGTCGGGATGGGATGTACATGCTAATAAGGGAGGAGATGTAGGCAGGGACCTGGTTATGGAGCACTTTGTACATGACCACCAATATTTTGAATTGGATTCTAAAGGAAACTAGGAGCCAGTGTAGAGATTGACAAAAGGGGCGAGGTATGAGAGGTGCCTGAGGTTGAGGTGGATGAGCCTGGCACAGGCATTCAAAACAGACTGCAGACGGAGAATCTGGGATCTCTTAAAGCCAGAAAGGAGGAGGTTACAGTAATCAAGGCGGGAGAGAATAAGTGCTTGGATGAGAATTTTAGCAGTGTCTTGATTAAAAAATGGACAGATGCGTGCAATGTGCTTTAGGTGGAAGTAGCAGGATTTGGTTAGAGACTGAATGTGAGGAGAGATCAGAGTCTAAGAAAACATTGAGGGAACGAGCGTGTGAGGTGGAAGTGATGGTGGCACCATTCACTTGAAGGGAAATGGGTGCAGGAGTGTTGGTTTTAGAGGGAGGGAAGAAAAGAAGTTCTGTTTTAGAGCGGTTGAGCTTTAGGAAACAGGAAGTCATCCAGTTGGAGACAGCTGTCAGGCAGGCAGCAACGCGGTCCAACACAGGAGGAATGAGATCGGGAGAGGAAAGGTAGATTTGGGTGTCGTTGTACAGCTTCTAAGGCCTTTACAGTTTCTATAACTGACCTACGAATTTCTTATTCACTGAAAAAAACAAACCGCCAGGAGGATAATCAATATATTATACAGTATGAAATTGCTTATCAAAGAGCTCTAAGAAACATCGACCCGATATATTTACAGAAAAGGTCACATTATCCAGGGAATATTCCTGGGTGGTAAAAGTCATATCATTTCCATCAGCAACATATTATATAATCCAAACAAGCATTTTATAAATAATAAATCTTACATTGCATGCGAGCAGTACTCAAAAAGACAAGATTTCTACTCAAAAGATCTCCAGTGCATTGCCATCTCTATTTATTATCAGGTCTATTCTTCAAACAAAGGTGAAACGCAGGAGAACGACTGGAGAAGTGAAAATTCTAGGTCAAAATAGCCAAACCAGAAAAATTCTCCCATTTATCTCACTTTCCTAATTGACTATTTGGTCTAGATTGTTCTCTTCTCCTGCCAGTTCTCCTGGATTTCACCTTTCTCTGAATAACCCTGTATATGTTGTTTTTAGATTTACAAAAAAGGCTCACAGTGGATTTATGCTAATATACACTATATTGCCAAAAGTATTCGCTCACCCATCCAAATAATCTGAATCAGGTGTTCCAATCACTTCCATGGCCACAGGTATATAAAATCAAGCACCTAGGCATGCAGACTGTTTTTACAAACATTTGTGAAAGAATGGGTCGCTCTCAGGAGCTCAGTGAATTCCAGCGTGGAACTGTGATAGGATGCCACCTGTGCAACAAATCCAGTCGTGAAATTTCCTCACTCCTAAATATTCCACAGTCAACTGTCAGCTGTATTATAAGAACGTGGAAGTGTTTGGAAACGACAGCAACTCAGCCACGAAGTGGTAGACCACGTAAACTGACGGAGCGGGGTCAGCGGATGCTGAGGCGCATAGTGCGAAGAGGTCGCCAACTTTCTGCAGAGTCAATCGCTACAGATCTCCAAACTTCACGTGGCCTTCAGATTAGCTCAATCACAGTGCGCAGAGAGCTTCACGGAATGTGTTTTCATGGCCGAGCAGCTGCATCCAAGCCATGCATCACCAAGTGCAATGCAAAGCGTCGGATGCAGTAGTGTAAAGCACGCCGCCACTGGACTCTAGAGCAGTGGAGACGCGTTCGCTGTAGTGACGAATCGTGCTTCTCCATCTAGCAATCTGATGGACGAGTCTGGGTTTGGCGGTTGCCAGGAGAAAGGTACTTGTCTGACTGCATTGTGCCAAGTGTAAAGTTTGGTGGAGGGGGGATTATGGTGTGGGGTTGATTTTCAGGAGCTGGGCTTGGCCCCTTAGTTCCAGTGAAAAGAACTCTGAATGCTTCAGCATACCAAGACATTTTGGACAATTCTATGCTCCCAACTTTGTGGGAACAGTTTGGAGCTGGCCCCTTCCTCTTCCAACATGACTGTGCACCAGTGCACGACCAAGGTCCATAAAGACATGGATGACAGAGTCTGGTGTGGATAAACTTGACTGGCCTGCACAGAGTCCTGACCTCAACCTGATAGAACACCTTTGGGATGAATTAGAGCGGAGACTGAGAGCCAGGCCTTCTCGTCCAACATCAGTGTGTGACCTCACAAATGCACTTCTGGAAGAATGGTCCAAAATTCCCATAAACACACTCCTAAACCTTGTGTACAGCCTTCCCAGAAGAGTTGAAGTTGAAGTGGACCAACGTCATATTGAACCCTATGGATTAGGAATGGGATGCCACTTAAGTTCATATGCGAGTCAAGGCAGGTGAGCAAATACTTTTTGCAATATAGTGTATATATCTGCTTGCGCAAATAAGTAATCATACCATAAGCCACTGAGAGTCACATCAGCTTATTAAAGCGTGAGAATAGTTTAAACTACCAAATTCTGAAAAAGTCCTTTTTATCATTCTAATAATGGCAATAATAATAACTACAATAATAACCCCCCTTTTTTAAATACAGTAACTACACAACTGTACCATTAATTATAGACAAGGAAACCTGGTCAGCTCAAAAGAAAGGAGGACACCACAAAAGAGAAGATAAATTAATAAATAAATTAATCCTTTCTACTCAAAACTGTCACGCCATTTAATTAATTTTCACAGCTTTCCAACTAATTGGTTACCATGCTGTTGTTGTTTTGCTGCACAGTTACATTTGCAAGTTTATAAATTTATTGCTTGCTGTAGTGTACTGCGTTTTAGTATGCGGTTTTCTGCTAGGTTCTTGTTGAGTTTATTGCACCTTCCTCTCTGTTTGTTTTTCATTTCTATGGGAGCATGTTAATTACTGCCTTCAATGTTAACTACCATTGGGACTTTAGATACAGTTAGTTGAGACATGACATCATTTCACCTTCCATGCATTGTAGAGAAGGTGCTGACCCCTAGGGCCTAATTGCATGTAAAATATATATTTATGGTATGACAAATAAGCCCTTGCAAATCCACTGATTAGCTAGTCCATCCCCCGAGGAGCCAGGCTTCTGGGAATTTACTGAAAAACAACATGACATCAACCCTAGCAACCTCACTTGGGGAAAACAACTGTAGATGTGAAAAGTGATTCTTATATGACTATGGATCCTGTCTTGTTAGTTTAAAATAAACAAAACATATCACTATTTGAACATATAGTAATAAATAAGTGAACATCTGACAATTCATGCACACTGCACACTATGGACTGGAGAGGACTTTGGGTAAAAGTACTGAGAGTGGAAAGATGAATGATTGTAAGATGGGCATTTGAGAAGAAATGAGGAACAGACACTGTCCCTGCTATCTACAAAGGAAATGTGCTTTTGTCGAGGAGTAGGTCAGCGTTGCAGATATGGCCTGGCAGTTACAGAAAGGACAATCACTGCTTGCAAAAAATACATGAAAAGAAGTCTCTGAACACACATAATAAGCAACTTTTAAGTCTATATAAAATCACATTTTAGAACATTTAGGTACCATGTAAGGCCCACTAGTTTGTCAAAATACACAAAAGTCAGAGGGTGAGTAAAGCAAGCAGCTCACCACTGTGAAAAGCCAAAGGGCTATCAGTCCAGTCCTACACGTGTGGAAGGTGTGGGAATGAAGGGGTTAACAGCTTTAACCCTCTGGCCTTACTAACTCAACTGCTATCGAAGCTGCACGTAACACCAGCCTAAAAACCCCCCCAAGCCTAACCCACACCACCCCAAAATACGATTATCTTCCTGCCACCACTAAGAATGAATTAACATTATTTGTTGGATACTCTTTAAGTCTGTACCAACACAGGTTCCACCATTAAAAGGACATTACCACTTACATAAACTGTAACTAGATTGGTTGTGCATTACAAATAAAAACACTTTATATAACACATGCTGCTGTTTTTTTCTCTTTGTCTGAAGTAATTGCTTGTGAAAAGGAAGAATAGAGTTAGGTATTTTATCTTCGGGTTCCAGTTTCTGGATTTTTTCCAGGATACAACATTTACCAAAAGCTTTTGCTTTGTGGCACTTGTTTATTTAATCTACAATATCTACCAGTTAATGAGTAGGGATGTGCACCGATTTTTTTTTCGGTTCGATTCTTCTAATTTTTAAACTTTCGATTCGGCTCGGTTCGACCGCTTTCTGTTTCGATTTGGTTCGGTTCGATTCGTTTTTCGGGTACATTTATTTTTCGGAATATCGACCATTTTTCGTATTTTCGTGTCACTTTACTCGTTTTTGGTATCGACTTTTCGTGATTTCGGGAAATTTTCGTTTTTCGGAATTGTACATGGTTTTCGGCATTGTACATGGTTTTCGGAATATCGACCATTTTTCGTATTTCGTGTCACATTGCATTTCGGAAATTTCAAAGCTGTCTAACTCTATTCGTTTTGATGTAAACTACTATGGTTTACTTTTTTAATACTACTTTATATATTTTTTTTATAATAAATTTTTGGTTTGTTTTTCGGATCCGATAATTCATTCTGTCGATACGATAATTCTGGCGATTCTATCGTTTTTTTTAATTAACCCTTTCACTGCTGAGGCTTTTCCCACCTCTGTGCTGAGGTCATTTTTTTTACCGGTTTTGCTCATCATGTTTAAACGTGTTTTGAAGGCTTATTTTAGTATATGACCCAGACATATTATATATCGTTCTTTCCGTCAGACTCGGCAGATTCATAATATGTCATTATTATATGTATACGTCATGACCTGTCTGTATATTATAACAAAAAATGCAATAAAATATGATTTTTCAATAATTTACAATGTGTAAAGAGTTTTTTTTTCACATTTTAACATGCGAGCAATTGCGGTTATATTTTGTATGGGGTGCGCTTGTTAAAAAAATTAGAGATGGGGTCTCGTTACATTTTTTTTTGGGGAAAATTACACGATTTTTAACAAACGCACCGCATACAAAAATCGTTAGTGCAGCATCATTGTTCACATTATAATTGAAATGGGAACAATATTGCTGCATTAACAAACCAAAAAAAAGAAAAAAAACTTGTTTATTTTTTATAAATTTTTTAAAATATTTTTTTATTTTTTATTTTTTTACAAACGTTTTTCACATTCGTGTTTGGTGTCGTTGGAACGGCCATGCTCTGGCCGATCCAACAATACCAAACTTTAACCCCTAGCTGCCACGGATCGGGAGATAGGGGGTTCATTGGAACCCCCTATCTCCACCATTGGTGGCAACTAGGGGTTAACTCCAGGACTGGCGTCATCGTGCTATGCACGATGACGCCAGTCCTCAGGGGGAGTTCCCGGAAGCTTGGCCGACATCCGACATCCTCATGGATATGCCCCAGCTCCTCATGGATATTGCCCCAGCACCTCATGGACATGCCCCAGCTCCTCGTGGATATTGCCCCAGCACCTAATGGATATGCCCCAGCTCCTCGTGGACATGCCCCAGCTCCTCATGGATATTGCCCCAGCACCTCATGGATATGCCCCAGCTCCTCGTGGACATGCCCCAGCTCCTCGTGGACATGCCCCAGCTCCTCGTGGACATGCCCCAGCTCCTCATGGATATTGCCCCAGCACCTAATGGATACGCCCCAGCTCCTCGTGGACATGCCCCAGCTCCTCATGGATATTGCCCCAGCACCTCATGGATATGCCCCAGCTCCTCGTGGACATGCCCCAGCTCCTCATGAACATGCCCCAGCTCCTCATGGATATTGCCCCAGCACCTCGTGGATATGCCCCAGCTCCTCGTGGACATGCCCCAGCTCCTCGTGGACATGCCCCAGCTCCTCGTGGACATGCCCCAGCTCCTCGTGGACATGCCCCAGCTCCTCGTGGACATGCCCCAGCTCCTCGTGGATATGCCCCAGCTCCTCGTGGACATGCCCCAGCTCCTCCTGGATATTGCCCCAGCACCTCATGGATATGCCCCAGCTTCTCGTGGACATGCCCCAGCTCCTCGTGGACATGCCCCAGCTCCTCGTGGATATGCCCCAGCACCTCGTGGATAATGCCCCAGCTCCTCGTGGATATTGCCCCAGCACCTCCTGGATATGCCCCAGCTCCTCGTGGACATGCCCCAGCTCCTCGTGGATATGCCCCAGCTCCTCGTGGATATGCCCCAGCTCCTCAAGGATATGCCCCAGCTCACACATGGATTTGCCCCAGCTCCTCATGGATATGCCCCAGCTCCTCATGGATTTTCCCCAGCACATGGAATGCCCCAGCACCTCATGATAATGGCCCCAGCTCACCTCCGCCGCCTTTTTCGCTCCCTCAGAGCGTCCGGCGGCACGCAGCTTCCTGCAAAGACGTGACCATGTTGGCGGGCAGCGTCTTAGCGGGCAGCGGTGGGAGAGAGAGAGCTCATAGCTGGGAGGAGGTGTTGCGTGAAGCTGCAAACAGGGACAAATAAACTAGACCTGAGCCGCACTAAGGATCTTTGGGTTGTGTTGGAGAAGACTTCACGCAGTGCTGCCATCAATATTTTTTGATAAATTCTTGGTTATACAATGAATGTGACTGTGGACAAAAATCCGTGTTGTTGTGATATCGCATAAGCTTAACAAAACCAGGCCACGTCGGTAATCAAATCTCAAGGCAGTACAACAAGGTTGTGTTAGTGTGTGACATTTTTTGGCCAGGCAGGAAGTGTAGAATGTGCACAGTCACATTCATGGCCACAAATATGTTGACAAATTTATGACAAAGGGTCCATAGAAATGTCAATAAATTTATGTACATATAATTTTAACAGTGTGGAAACCAAGCAATACATATTAACTTATTAACGTAAAGCAACGCACACAAACAGGAAAATATAGAAAAAATAGAAAATTTATTTACAACATGGGGAAGGGAAGGGAACATGCCAAGGATGGCAAACTGCCCAACAGGGGCACAAACAACACAAACAAACATACAATGGCGGCCATCTTCCAAGCCAGGCGAACATCTTGTTCAGAGTATTGGTTCACTCACTGGAGAATTACTGGCATTTGAGGAGATGTTGGAGCTGGTCCGCATCTTTGATTACAAAGATTATGACTGCAGTAAGGGCCCTTACGGCAGGAAGAATAATTTTAGAAAGGATCGTATCATTGACAAGCTATGCGCACCACCATCCTGGAGGTGTTTGGGAAAGACGGGACGAAGGACCAGATCCGAAAACGCTGGTCCGACCTCAAAGCAGGCGAGCAGGAGCAGCTGAGGCACATCCGTATTGAGTATTGTCTGTCTTACTGCCGCTCCAGGATGTCCGCGGTGTTGTTCAGGTGCTCCCGCAGTTCCTGGAGCAGTTCCTGGATATTATCAATATTTGCAACAGCCAGCCTTAGTTCGCCAATTGCCTCCCGATTGCTCGGTCTGGCTTCTCCTTCTATATATCCAATAAATGAAAGAAGGAAATACAGTAAGTAAAGCAGGTTTCTATTTTTGACTGAAAGTCTTGAAAAAATATAACAGTAGTATATACCAGTGCTGGCGGCCTCCTGAGGCTCCGACTCCTCCGACTCCTCCCCCACCACCACCGTCAGCATATCCGGTGCTATATGTAAGAAATTAAAGAAATAAAAAATACAGTAAACAACAAAACTGATTTATTTTTGAACAAAAGTCGATGCAAAATACAACAGTAAAAAAAAAAAACCTGGACTGGCGGCCTACTGCTGCTCCGGCTCCCTCTCTCCAACTTCGCCCTCCTCCTGCTCCTCCTCCTGCTCCTCCTCCTGCTCCTCTTGTGCTATACATAAAAAAATTAAATTAAAATACAGTAAACAAAAAATGTTTCTGTTTTTGACCAAAAGTCGTTGCAAAATAAAACAGTATATACCAGCGCTGGTGGACACCCGTGGCTCCTCCTCCTCCTCCACTGGGGCACTGGTGCCCGCCGGGGCAGATTCTGCGGCCTTCTTCTTCCTGTCTTCTGCCAAATCCAAAAAATAACACGTAAATAATGCAGACTGGAAAAAATGGTATATCTATACACTATATTGCCGAAAGTATTGCGACACCCCTCCACTACCCCACTACCAGCTTGACCCACCACTACTCCCATCTCATAGTTCTAAAGTCACAAAATATTTATTTATTTCCTCTGCACAGACATATATTACCGTTCATTTATATATTTTTTTCAAAAGTAAACATTACGTTTATTCAATAAAAACTATTATTTGTGTTGTGTGCGTACAAAGCGCATTGTGCGACTGCTTTTAGTTATTTTATAGAAGGCCTCAGTTTCACTTTCAGTTTCTGCTAATAATAAAACTGGATATTGCAGAAGCAACAGAAATCCGCCATTTTGTTTTGAAATTTGCATCTAAAGCATTCAATGACACTGCTGCAGCAAACTGAATCGCTGCGCTGCAACAATTCAGCAGCTGCTGAGGATGTATTGAACGCGGCTCTGTTTGGATGCACTTTCAGAAGAACTACATGTCCCATCCTTCCACTTAGCAGAGACGCAGAGATTTTTGTTGATGCGCAGGTGGGAGCCAATATTGGGCAAGCTGCGGGTCATCTCGTATGCATCACTCAATCACAACAACCTCCCCCCCCCAGCACACTACAGTACACACAGTGCCAGAAGAAATCCAGCATTGTAACTTCATCTACATACATCAAATGTCACAATTTTCACGAATACGTAAAATCATAAAAAGGAAGAGCTATGGCAAAAATGCATGTATGACGAGTTGTGAAAACGCAAAGCTATACACAATCACATTGCATGAAAAAAGGACTAGATAAATCAGCGTATTTCTGTGCACATTAGCACATGCAAGCACATTATTATAATTATACAGGATTTATATAGCGCCAACAGTTTGCGCAGCGCTTTACAATATAACATGACACTTACGTT
The DNA here is from genome assembly GCA_009667805.1 of Leptobrachium leishanense. Classification (NCBI taxonomy): domain Eukaryota; kingdom Metazoa; phylum Chordata; class Amphibia; order Anura; family Megophryidae; genus Leptobrachium; species Leptobrachium leishanense. The sequence goes on from CM019063.1 coordinate 127,212,608, forward strand.
TCACTATGACACGACGGATGTGTCTCAGCTGCTCCTCCTCGCGTACCTTCAGATCAGACCAGCGTTTCCTGAGCTGGTCCTTCGTCCGGTCCTTCCCAAACAACTCCAAAATGGTGGTGCGTAGCTTGTCTAAGATACGATCCTTCCTAGCGTTAGACTTCCTGCGGTAAGGGCCCTTACTGCAATTGTAATCCTTACGATCAAAGATCCGTACCAGCTCCAACATCTCTTCAAATGCCATATTGGTGGCCCGTTTCTTCCTGGGTGGTGGTGGTTCATCATTGCAAGACGATGAGGTGCTTGAACGGCACTCATCTCTTGCAGCGGCCATGATGATGAATAATAAAAACAATATTTTGTTCAAAAAGTTGTCAATAAAACTGGCTCAATAAAGTTACGACATCCGCGCGCGCGCATGCGCGACCCGCGGACGAATCGGATCTGACCCAAATACGAAGATTCTTATCGGATCATTGGAAACTTACAAAATTTACAGAATCAGCGATATAACCGATAATAGTTAAATATACGATGTTCAGACTTACCGAAATGGAACCGAAATCCCGAATGGAACTGAAATCATGAATAGAGGGAAAATAAATTTCGATTTGACACATTTCAAGTCCATTCGAAAATTCCGAAAAATTTTCGATTTGGCTCGGAAAACTTGATTTGCCGTTTTCGAAAATTTTTCGTTTTTTTCGGAAAGTCTGTTCTCGTTTCAAAGCAATAGATTTCGATTTGACACATTTCAAGTCCATTCAAAAATTCCGAAAATTTTCGATTCGGCTCGGAAAAATTTTCGGATTTGCCGTTTTCGGCTAAAAAATTTTTCGGAATTTCGGCCGCATCGAAAGGCCCGAATCGGGAAATTTCGTGAAAATTCCGAAATTCCGAAACCCGAAACGCACATCCCTATTAATGAGGTGGAGGAGGGAATTCTTAGATAAGGCAGCAGGGGTTGTATTGTGTGGTGTAGGCTACATGCGATAAAACAGCATTTCTCAACTCCAGTCCTCGAGACCCACTAACAGGCCAGATTTTACAGATTACCTTGTGGAAATGCAGTCTGAATCCTGCAATCGCCGAGCAGCAAATCTTATCACCTGTGCTGTGCTTCAGATATCTGGCAAATCTGGCCTGTTAACGGGGCCTGAGGACTTGAAAAACACTGAGATAAGAGATGGCAGCTTAATGAGATGACATGGAGTTTAAAAGACTTCTAATCTATGCCCCGGGGTGTCCTTTGAATACATCCCACACAATACAAAAACATTTTGGACAAAAAATCCCCAAAAATGCCTAAAAGATCCAAAACAAATCTAGAAATATAGAGACTTTTTACTACAGAATAAAATAATAAACGGTTTATTAGATATTGAAATAAAACTGGAATATTTTTAACATTGAAGCCTATGGGATTCTCCTGAACAAACCTGTCGAATGAAACCACCTAACAGCAGGGCACTGCGGCAACTTTTCACTGCTGTTCGGTGTTCTCTGAATAGACGAAGCATTGCTTCTCTATGGGGGATTTCACTGCCCTCGAACAGGCACCGTATGTGCAGGCAATTCGCCAACATTTGGCGAACTGCCTGCTCTCAGAATAGCCGAATGGCCAGGAAATGTAGCCGTATGCTGAATATCAGTGTCCGGTTACATTTTGGGGCCAGATCGGCTCTCTTTGAATAACCCTGATAGAGTAAAATATTTTCTTAACAAGAAAAAAAGGTGTCATCTGCGCTTATCCCTATAACACCATGAGAAACAAAACACAATTAGAGGTTTTTGTTTGCTTGAATGGCCATTGAAGTTTTAAGCCCGCTTGCCACGCTAAGGTACCTCCAGTAAGGCGAGTACTATCTAATGAAGCCAAAAAAAACGTAAAACTTCAAAGGCCATTCAAGCAAACAAAAACCTCTAATTGTGTTTTATTTCCAATGGTTTTATAGGGATAAGCGCAGATTACACCTTTTTTTGTCTTGTTATGTTTTATACATGTTACTGGGCTGGATACGTCTGGTTGTTGCAGCTGCCCCAGTAGGGCTCAGGCGCGACACCATTTTCCCATATCTAAAATATTTTCTTACCTAAACGTTCATGAAAAAAACAAAGTAGATATAAGATATCAGCAACATAAAATAAGCACAATAAGGACATTTCATTTTTGGTGGTAGCATCCCTTTAACCACTTCGATGCTGAGGACGCGCTGAGCGCGTCCTCAGCATTCCCGCTGGTATGCGGAGGACGTGCTGAGCGCGTCCTCCCATTGGGGTCAGCGTTCGGCCGGGTTCCGGCCGATCGCTGGCCCCTCCGGTGCGGGCTGACATCCTGGATGTCAGCCCGGCATCCGGAACAGCAGCCGCCGGAATTTGGTGTCATCGCGGCAGCGCGATGACACCAAATTCAGGCGCCCCCCCCCGCATGTGCGGAGGAGGCGCCTGAAAGGGAGGGGGGGGAGGTCCTTCGGACCTCTCTCCCTCCCGATCGGCGGCTCTGCGGCGGTTAACCCAGGCATCATTTGGAAGGGCACAGCCTGCCCTTCCAAATGATGCCTGGCATTAACCCCTGGGGAGCTGGATCGCGAATCGGCGCTGAAAAGCGCCGGTTTGCGATCCTTTCCCGGAGCTGGCCGACATCTTGGATGTCGGCCAAGCCTCCGGGAACTCCCCCTGAGGACTGGCGTCATCGTGCATAGCACGATGACGCCAGTCCTGGACTTAACCCTTAACTGCCACCAACTGTGGAGATAGGGAGTTCCAATGAACTCCCTATCTCCCGATCCGTGGCAGCTAGGGGTTAAATTTTGGTATGGTTGGATCGGCCAGAGCATGGCCGTTCCAACTATACCAAACATGAAAGTGAAAAATTTTGTAAAAAAAATGAAAAATAAAAATAAAAAAAAATTAAAAAAAAAATTATAAAAAAAAAAATAAACACTTTTTTTTGGTTTGTTAATGCAGCAATATTGTTCCCGTTTCAATTATAATGTGAACAATGATGCTGCACTAACGATTTTTGTATGCGGTGCGTTTGTTAAAAATAGTGTAATTTTCCCCCAAAAAAAATGTAACGAGACCCCATCTCTAATTTTTTTAACAAGCGCACCCCATACAAAATATAACCGCAATTGCTCGCATGTTAAAATGTGAAAAAAAACACTTTACACGTTGTAAATTATTGAAAATACATATTTTATTGCATTTTTTGTTATAATATACAGACATGACATAACGTATACATATAATAATGACATATTATGAATCTACCGAGTCTGACGGAAAGAACGATATATAATATGTCTGGGTCATATACTAAAATAAGCCTTCAAAACACGTTTAAACATGATGAGCAAAACCGGTAAAAATGACCTCAGCACATGGGCGGGAAAAGCCTCAGCAGCGAAAGGGTTAATAGTTATAATGCTAAAATACTGCAGTTTCATGAGCTCCAAGATATATGGGAAAAACCTAAATTCAATAGTCCCAGACCAACATTAAATTGGTTTCATAAAAGACAAATAAGTAACTGTGAATAAACATGAAATTTACATTTCAAACAAACATAAGATGCAATAACAGTTCTGAAACCTACTGAAACTTACAATAATAAGTCAGTTTCTATAGGTGAACAAAATCTAGAGAAATTCAGATCTACAGGTAATCACTTAGGGCTATTTTACAATCTTCGCGTTAAAACGCTCGCGCAACACGTGAATTTGTGCGGCAAGCGTTAAACGTTAATGCGCGTAAATCAACGCTGGAATTACAATCCTCGCACATTTTTTCATCCGTCGAGCAATAACGCGCGTAACACGGACACTCACAAATGCGCGCGCAGCAATGTTGCGTGCAGAAATCAGTGTGCGGACTGTTTTTTTCACGCGATTCAGCCAATCAGAATTAAGAACCACAATTATCTCATGTTAAGTTTTGCGTCTGCCAAAGTCAATCTGAGCATATATACTGCAGCAATAATAAATGCACACACAACTTCTCCATTTTATTGGTTTGGTATGAGTACGATATGTAACTATATTTTGCAGCATTTTTTTTTTGGGCTGGTGTATTTGGGTTCAGCCAGGTCGTTCAGATTTTCCATTAACACCAGCTTTTAGGAGTTGTTAAAATTATGCGCACAAAGGCTGTGCGTTAAAAACTGTGCATAGATTGTAATACCATCCGCGTACCAGCGTTCATTCGCGTTTGCGCTCACAATGTTAAAGGAACACTCCAAGCTGAAAATCACCCCCCTTTTTTTTACTTTATATTAAACCTATTGCCCTAACTAATCATTCAGTACATATATATATTTTTTTTAATGTTATACTTACCCTAAAAATTACACTTTTCCAACAGCGTTTTTTTTTTTTTTACTCACCTCCCTCCTCTTCCGCTCCCGTCGTGTTAAAGTTGGAACTTGGCTTAAGGTTTACGTGCAAAGCGCGCATGCGCGCCTATCACGTAAACCAGCCAATCAGCTCATTCAACCGCGCATGCGCGGAGCAGCGCACGTTCTCGAGCGGCGAGGTGAGCTGAAGTTCACCCCGCCTGCTCGTCTAAAAAATTAGGCGGAGGAGAAGGAGGAGGAGACGGCAGCAGCTCCAGCTCCTTCTCCTGCGCGTTCCCGCGACTCTGCCGGAGTGGTGGGACGTCATCGCGCTTCTAGCGCGATGACATCCCAGCTTTGCCGAGAGTTCCAAAACGCGGGGACCTTGAAACCCGATCGGCTGATTGACAGCTGGGAGGGCGGAGTAAAGTCCACCGCTTCTCTCAGCAATATCAGCCGATCGGGAAAAGGTAGAAGACTGGGGAAAAAATGGGATACTTCAGGCAATATGACCACCTTAAAAAGCTGAGGTGGTCATATTGCCTGGAGTATCCCTTTAAGTATAGGACGTGCGCAGTATAGTATGCTTGCAAAGGGTTCGTGCAGGTTCACCCGCGGTAGACGAATACGTGCGTTTGTTGCGCTGACATTGTAATACGACGTTCAGCGCAAAGGGTTTTACCCCTCGTGTTAATGCGTTTTTGCGCCGGCGCAAACGTTTGCGCGAAGATTATAATTAGGGATACACCGATACCACTTTTTTAAGACCGAGTACGAGTACCGATACTTTTTAAACGTACTCACCGATACCGAGTACCGATACTTTTCTTTAATGTCATGTGACGCTTTCCAATAAGAACAGACCATATAAAAATGCCCCCTGCTCACATGTATATCCCCCCCGATATATATATATATATATTCAAACTGCCCCAGCTCATGGATTTGCCCCAGCTCACACATGGATATGCCCCAGCTCACACATGGATTTGCCCCAGCTCACACATGGATTTGCCCCAGCTCACACATGGTTTTGCCCCAGCTCACACATGGATATGCCCCAGCTCACACATGGATTTGCCCCAGCTCACACATGGATTTGCCCCAGCTCACACATGGATTTGCCCCAGCTCACACATGGATTTGCCCCAGCTCACACATGGATATGCCCCAGCTCACACATGGATATGCCCCAGCTCACACATGGATATGCCCCAGCTCACACATGGATATTGCCCCCCAGTTTATGGATATGCCCCCACAGCTCACACATGGGTATGCCCCCCAGCTCATGGGTATGCCCCCACAGCTCACACATGGGTATGCCCCCCCCCAGCTCACACATGGGTATGCCCCCCAGCTCACACATGGATATGCCCCCCAGCTCACACATGGATATGCCCCCCAGCTCACACATGGATATTGCCCCCAGCTCATGGATATGCCCCACAGCTCAAACATGGGTATGCCCCCCAGCTCATGGATATGCCCCCACAGCTCATACATGGGTATGCCCCCAGCTCATGGATATGCCCCCACAGCTCACACATGGGTATGCCCCCACAGCTCACACATGGATATTGCCCCCAGCTCACACATGGGTATGCCCCCCCAGCTCACACATGGATATGCCCCCCAGCTCACACATGGGTATGCCCCCCAGCTCATGGATCCCCCCCGCGATGATACTTACCTTCCTGGGCGCCGCCGGGAATGTCTCTGCGCGTGCGCTCGTTGGAAGGACCCCAGCCGCGGCCACGTGGGACCATGTGATCGCGGCTGGGGTCCTTCCAACGAGCGCACGCAGGGAAACTTTCCCGCCGTCGCTCAGGAAGGTAAGTATCATCGCGGAGAGCAGCTGCAGGGCCTGTCCGAATGCTCTATCGGCATTCGGACAGGCCCTGCAGCTGCTCACTGTGTTCATACTTACCTTCCTGGGCGACGCCGGGAAAGTTTCTGCGCGCGCGCTCGTTGGAAGGACCCCAGCCGGGATCACATGGTCCCACGTGGTCGCGGCTGGGGTCCTTCCAACGAGCGCACGCGCGGAGACATTCCTGGCGGCGCCCAGGAAGGTAAGTATTGCGGTGAGCAGCTCCAGGGGCGGCTGTCCGAATGCCGATAGAGCATTCGGACAGCCGCTGCAGCCCCTCGGATGCCGGCAAGCCGGATCAATGCCGGCTTCCGGTATCGGAAAAAATATCGGGGTACTGCACGAGTACCAACTACTCCTGCAATACCCAGTATCGGCCCCGATACCGATACTAGTATATATTAATATACCTAATTATAATAGGGCCCTTAGTATATATCACCCTTTCCTGCCTGAACCATCCTATCGCCAGGTCACATGTTTGGACAAGAGAGCGAATGTCCCTTTGTATGACCTCGATCAATTATGTCAGTCGACTGGCAGATATCACTGTGTATTTTCATAATGCTTCCCAAGGATGACAGCTTACACGTTGTTCACAAAGTAACATCATATCTTTACACATCAAGACAAAACCATCCCATAGATGTTAAACATATTATGGTTTATATATCAACATCTGATATTACTCAATTCCCACTTACATGGTGGGCCCAGGGTTGTCATTCTTGATTTCTTTTAAAAGCAGAAATGATCCAGATTATAGGTTAGAGGCTGGAATACCACATTAGCATCCCATACATAATAGTCATGCTGTTATTTTCTAAAATATCCCTATCATAAATTTGCCAGACTTGACCTTGGATTAAACCATAAATAGCACCTCTGCTTTGTTAAATTACACAAAGAACAGAGAAAAAGAACAAACAAAAAAACAGTCTGCTTAACCCTTTCATAGCCCAAATCTGGTACTATGCATGCCATAACTACCTAGTACCCACTCCACTCTTTATTCTCTGGCATCAAAACAAGCCCAGCCTTTCCCTCACTCCTTCCCTAATCCCTTATCCATTTTTCTGGTTTGTTGTCAATTTATTTATTTATTTAGGGCACTATTACAATCCTGACGCTAACGTTAGCTCCCACCTGTGTGAGCGGCGTTGACGTTCGCATTGGTGGCCTTAGCATGGGCGCACTATATTGCATTCCAAACGCTAACGGGTTAAATAACCCATTAGCGATTCGGAGCTTGCACTTTTCAGCGCGAGGTTACTGTACTTTGCGCCCCCAAAGCTTAACATGGGGAGTGCAAAGAGTTAAATAGCATTAGAATTACAATGTACTAAAGCTAATTACGTCCGGCTGCGGTTAACCCGAAAGTTAACCACAGCCAGGAGCTGGTGCTAACAGATTCTGCTGCTGCAGAATCCATCAGCACCAGCCAAAAATCCCCCCAAATAATTCATATACTCACCTTCCATCCCGCGTCGAGAACAACGGCTCCATCTGCCTCCTCCGGCTGCTGGGAGCAGGGAGAGACTGGGGGAAAAAGTCCCCCAGTCTCCCTCTGCGGATCACGCCGACCTGCCGGATCTCGCGAGGCCTATGGACTCCATGGAGGAGACGTTTAGAGCTGCCGCGCGCATCTCGGGGCTTAGCGCTGGGTTACAGTGCAGGCAGCTTTTGTAGTGGCTGCCTTTAACTCCTTGGGGACTGGATCGCGATTCGGCGCCAAGAGGCACCGGATCGCGGTCCCCTCCCGGAGCTGGGCGACATCTTGGATGTTGACCAAGCTTCCGGGATCTCCCCCTGCCTACTGGTGTCATCGCTCATAGTCCCCATTTCAAATTTTTTTAACAAGCGCAACCCATAGAAAATATAACCTCAAAGGCTCGCATGATAAAATGTGAAAAAAACACTTTACACACTGTAGATGATTGAAAATTCAAATTTTATTGCATTTTTTGCTATAATATTCAGGCAGGACATGACATATACATATAATAATGATATAGTTTGAATCTCCAGAGTCTGCCGGAAAGAGCAATATATAATTTGTCTGGGTCATATAATAAAGTGTGACTTCAAATTGCATTTAACCCTTTCGCTGCTGAGGCTTTTCCCGCCTCTGTGCTGAGGTCATTTTTACCGGTTTTGCTCATCATGTTTAAACGCGTTTTGAAGCCTTATTTTAATATATGACCCAGACATATTATATATCGTTCTTTCCGTCAGACTTGGCAGATTCATAATATGTCATTATTATATGTATAGGTCATGACCTGTAGGTATATTATAACAAAAAATGCAATAAAATATGAATTTTCAATAATTTACAACGTGTAAAGTGTTTTTTTTTTCACATTTTAACATGCGAGCAATTGCGGTTATATTTTGTATGGGGTGCGCTTGTTAAAAAAATTAGAGATGGGGTCTCGTTACATTTTTTTTGGGGAAAATTACGTGATTTTTAACAAACGCACCGCATACAAAAATCGTTAGTGCAGCATCATTGTTCACATTATAATTGAAATGGGAACAATATTGCTGCATTAACAAACCAAAAAAAAAAAAAAAAAAACTTGTTTATTTTTTTTTTATAATTTTTTTAAATATTTTTTTATTTTTATTTATTTTTTAAAAACTTTTTTATACTCATGTTTGGTATTGTTGGAACGGCGATGCTCTGGCCGATCCGACAATACCAAACATTAACCCCTAACTGCCACGGATCGGGAGATAGGGGGTTCATTGGAACCCCCTATCTCCACCATTGGTGGCAGTTAGGGGTTAACTCCAAGACTGGCGTCATCGTGCTACACACAATGACGCCAGTCCTCGGGGGGCATTCCCGGAAGCTTGGCCGACATCCAAGATGTCGGCCAGCTCCGGGAAAGGATCACGAACCGGCGCTTTTCGGCGCCGATTCGTGATCCGGCCCCCATGGGGTTAATGCCAGGTACCATTTGGAAGGGCAGGCTGTGCCCTTCCAAACGGTGCCTGGGTTAACCCCCTGCACGCCGCCGATCGGGAGGGAGAGAGGTCCGAAGGACCTCCCCCCCTCCCTTTCAGGCGCCTCCTCCGCACATGCGGGGGGGGCGCCTGAATTAGGTGTCATCGCGCCCCCGCGATGACACCTAATTACTCCGGCGGCGGTTCCGGGTGCTGGGCTGACATCGAGGATGTCAGCCCGCACCGGGGGGGCCAGCGATCGGCCGGAACCCGGCCGAACGCTGACCCCAAAGAGAGGACGCGCTCAGCGCGTACACCGCATGGAACGATACATGCGGTTGGACGCGCTGAGCGCGTCCGTAGCAGCGAAGTGGTTAAACATGATGAGCGAAACCAGTAAAAATGAGCTCAGCACACAGGGGTGAAATGGCTCAGCAGCGAAAGAGTTAAAGCACTGTACAATAAAGGTGGATCCTCGTAGGACATGGGGCTATTTTCAATGTACTTATCTCCCTAATATTGCCCTGCATGCCTGCCTTTCAGTCAGAATGTAAATATTTATAGACTGATGCCATTAACATTAAAACTGAGCTCTTATTACCTTCATTTTTGGATGTTTCGGCCAAAATCTTACTTGAAGGATACTGTAATACTCTTGCCTGATAGATACGTGAGGCTGGAATAACATACATTCCTTTCTTTCTTTCTGCAGATGTCAAGCCATGAGCTCTGAGCATGCTTATACTGCCCTTGAGCTTATGCTATCTTGTTGAATAAGTCTTTGGTCCATTCTTATTCATAGGTTTGCTTTATTGCTAATTGTGTGATCTCTAGCTATGAGCTATGAATACACAATAGCTTTTACACAATTTTCATCGTACTATCTGGTTGCTCTTATATGTAATCATTTTTTCTTATCCTTGAAGTTCTCTTATCCAAAAACAGTGTTATTATACAGTATCTCAGATTGCCTATTGTGCTTTTGCAACCAGTTCTCTTCTTTTTAGAAACTTGAAATATTTATAACACACATATTAGTTTTTATTCTTTCAACGTTTCTCAAAACTGAGTGTTGTGACAAACCAATGTAGCTTGGCAGCAAAGACGTAAAATGTAGGAATAATAATAATAATAATAAGGTAATAGATCTCTACATCTCAACTTTCAACAACTCTACATACTGTGACCAGGGCCGGATTAAGGGTATCATAGGCCTGGTGCTGAGGATTTTGTTGGGCCTATTTTTAGATACTGAGGCAACAAGCGCCAACTAAACTGTCAAATCACCAAATACTGCCGAATAGACAGAGAAATATGGTGCAGTTCGCAACAATTAGGCAGTCTTCAGCGGCAGCAAAATTGTCTTACAGAGAAGTAATGGTTAATCTATTCACAGATGAACATATCACAGAATCCACAGCAATAAAACTCATGCTCAAACACACTACACATTACTGTGAGTTTTATTGTTGTGGAGCTCTGTGACACACTCATACACACTGCACATTACTGTATCACAGAGCTCCAGAGCAATAAAACTCATAGCAATGTGCAGTGTGAATTAGTAGTCTCTCATTTCTGGTTAGGCTGGCGTCAGACGAGCGCACTATGTGCACCCATACTGACGTGCCTTCTGGCGTCTGTCACAGCATTGAGACGCTATGACGGGGCCAGCCACACGCTGTTGCGCGCGCAGGAATGTTGCACATGCTGCAGCCGTGCATCAGCCCTCTCCGTCAAAGCGCTAGGACGCGCGTTGACGGGGCTGCAAAACGCGATTCTCCATAGGAGGATCGAGCTTTGCAGCACTTAGGGCACTAACTGCGCTCAGCAAGGTGGCCAGACGGTGCGTCGAGTGGAAGGAACGTCCACTCTCACACTAGTCTGACACCAGCCTTACTCTCGCTCTCTCACCCGTCACATCTCTATGATCACTGTGTGACCCTCTCACTGTGTGACCTCTCTCTCTGTGACCTCTTTCATCCCACTTACTGTGAGACCTCTCTGTGACCCCCTTTCTTTTTCATTTCTCTGTGACCCCCTTTCTTTTTAATTTCTCTGTGTGACCCCCTTTCTTTTTAATTCCTCTGTGACCCCCTTTTTCATTTCTCTGTGTGACCCCCTTCCTTTTCATTCCTCTGTGACCCCCTTTCTTTTTAATTTCTCTCTGTGTGACCCCCTTTCCTTTTCTCTGTGTGACCCTTCTATGTCATTTCTGTGTGACCCCCCCTTTCATTTTCTGTGTGACCCCCTTTCATTTTCTCTGTGACCCCTTTCCTTTTCTGTGTGACCCCCTTCTTTTTAATTTTTCCTTTTCTCAGTGACCCTTTCCTTTTCTGTGACCCCCTTTCTTTTTCATTTCTCTGTGTGACCACCTTTCATTTTCTCTCTGTGACCCCCTTTCCTGTGTGACCCCCTTCTTTTTTATTTCTTTCCTTTTCTCAGTGACCCCCTTTCCTTTTCTGTGACCCCCTTTTTCAATTCTCTGTGTGTGACCCACTTTCTCTTTAATCCCTCTGTCTCCACTGTGTGCTGCCCCCCCTCCCCGCATGCTGACCCCTCCTCCTGAATTTAATAAAGGCGGCCGCCAAGTCAAACAGCCGGCTTCAAGCAAAAAAAAGTGCAAGACTCCGGTGTCGACCGGGACACAATGCGCATGCGCCGTTCAGGCGCATGCGCATTGTGTCCCGGTCGACACCGGAGTCTTGCACTTTTTTTGCTTGAAGCCGGCTGTTTGACTTGGCGGCCGCCTTTATTAAATTCAGGTGTATGCATTCCTATTCTCCTTGCTGATTGGTCCTCCTGGGGAAGTTGTGACCTATATATACAAGGTACCTACACTTTTTTATATCCCTTGATAAAGACGTTTAGTCGAAACGTTGGGATCCCTGGCTCCGCTCTCTATACTTGCTGTTTTCTATAGTGCCGGGTAACTGTTGCTTTATTCATTATATTGTAGTACTTTGAGTTTATTATTATTGTTGTGCTTATGTTTCTTTGTTAAAGTTTATTCTTATTATATATGTCATATTTTATTATAGTTTTGTATTAATAAATTGGAGTTTATTTGAGTGCATCCTTATTTTTGTTGTTCCAGTGGCTATATTATTATTATTATTATTCTTTATTTATAAAGCGCCAGCATATTCCGCAGCGCTGTACAATAAGCACAGTATAGACAGGGTTACAATACATTGAACAACATTTGACAAACAGTACAGGAGGAGATGAGGGCCCTATTCCCGTAGGAACTCACAATCTGGGAGGGTTGGGGTTGGAAACAGGAGGAGAGGACTGTAAGGTGAGAGTGATTGATGGTTGCGTCAGTGAGTTGGGTGGTAGGCTTCCCTAAATAGGAATGTTTTCAGGGAGCGTTTGAAGGAAGAGAAGTTAGGGGAAAGTCTGACAGTACGAGGGAGAGCGTTCCAGAGAGTGGGGGCTGCGCGTGAGAAATCCTGCAGTCTATCATGGGAAGAGGTGATGCGGGGAGAAGCTAGGCGCAGGTCACTGTTTGACCTTAGGGAGCGGGCTGGGGTGTATTTGGTGATTAGTGAGGACAGGTAGTGGGGAGCTGAGTTAGTGAGGGTTTTGTAGGTAAGGATAAGGATTTTGAACTTAATTCTGCAGTGGATGGGGAGCCAGTGAAGGGACTCGCAGAGGGGAGCGGCAGAGACAGAGCGGCGGGTGAGGTGAATTAGCCTGGCGGAGGCGTTCAGGATGGATTGTAGGGGGGAGAGGTGGGACAGAGGAGGCCAGATAAGAGATTATTGCAATAGTCGAGTCGGGAGATTACCAGGGCGTGTATGAGTTGTTTTGTGGCGACAGCGGTAAGAAATGGCCGAATTCTGTAAATATTACGCAGTTGATATCGGCAGGAGGAGGAAAGAGACTTGATGTGGGGGATGAAGGAAAGAGCAGAGTCAAGTGTAACTCCAAGACAGCGAACTTGGTTTGATGGGGAGATGGTGATACCCTCCACCGTGATCGAGAAGTCAGGAGGTGGGGCGGCATTAGAGGGAGGAATAAGTAGGAGCTCAGTCTTTGACATGTTGATCTTTAGGTGGTGGGAGGCCATCCAGGAGGAGATGCCAGATAAACAGTCACTGACTTTGGAAAGGACAGGGGGAGAGAGATCAGGGGTAGAGAGGTAGATCTGAGTGTCATCAGCGTAGAGGTGGTAATTAAAGCCAAAGCTGTTGATGATTTTGCCCAGGGAGGAGGTGTAGATGGAAAAGAGCAGAGGACCAAGGACAGAGCCTTGAGGTACACCAACAGATAGAGGCAATGAGGAGGAGGAGTTACCAGCAAAGGACACACAGAAGGACCTGTTGGATAAATAGGAGTCAATCCAAGCAAGTGCAGTGTCACCGAGACCCAGAGAGTTGAGGGTCTGTAGAAGGAGGGGGTGGTCAACAGTGTCAAAAGCAGCCGAGAGGTCAAGCAGGATGAGAATAGAATAGTGGCCGTGTTTTTTAGCAGTTAGGAGGTCGTTGGTGACTTTGGTGAGGGCAGTTTCAGTTGAGTGTAGGGGACATATCACAATACAGCTTACTCGCCCCATCAAGGCACCTCTTTATAGAGTGAGTACCTAACCAATGTACCAAAAGCCGCTCTACTGAGCAGCTCCATGCCCCTCCTGCTGCTTTTCAGCTAAAGAAGCGGCAGAAAATGATGGGTTTTATTTATACACGCACCAAACACTTCCCATTTGGGGTTGAAAACAAAAACATGGAAAAAGGAACAGCAGCAAAACGACTAACTGGTGTTACAAGCATAATATACATACATACAGAAAAAATGGCGTCGCGTCCATACTCACCAGAGGGGCTGCAACAGCCAGGAGTAACAGCCCAGTTCATGTATAAAACATAACAAGAGAAAAAAGATGTCATCTGCGCTCGTTTCTATGTATTTCCATGTACAATAACATTTTTCTGCCTCTCCTTCAGCTGAAAAGCAGCAGGAGGGGCATGAGCTGCTCAGTAGAGCGGCTTTTGGTACATTTGTTAGGTACTCACTCTATAAAGAGGTGCCTTGATGGGGCGAGCGAGCTTACGTTGCAATGGCCATTGAAACCAACTAAAACCTCCTGATAGTGTTTTGTTGTACATGGAAATACATAGAAACGAGCGCAGATGACACCTTTTTTCTCTTGTTATGTTTTATACATGAACTGGGCTGTTACTCCTGGCTGTTGTAGCCGCTCTGGTGAGTATGGGCGCGACGCCATTTTTTCTGTATGTATATATCACAATACAGAATTGTCTCATTTTATAACCTACTGTGTAAAACATATATCTATCTATCTAGAAATATGTATTAAATCCCATTTTTAAAAGTTATTAAAATAATGTGCAATCACTTTGCCTATGTAGATACAGGTCCTCCAGTCAGACTGCATGAGTACAGCAATAGCAGGACTGCTCCCAGAGACACGCAGCCTATTTCTTCATCCCCCATGACTAGACCACCAGGGTAAGCCTTGATGTGAGATATGATAGACGAGGGAAAAAAGATTAAATGAAACCAGGAAACATGTGATGAGAAGGCATGATGAGATGAGTTGAAAAGGGAGAGATAAGAAATGAAGTGTAAAGATGGATGAGATTAAATGAATGTGGGATGAGATATAAGATAAAAGGAGGAAAATGTTCTGCATACCTGCAATACATAAACAAGTGCCTGGACCTACAAACTTGCACTTAACATACAAACGCTAATTAAAATATTGTCACCATCCTTCGCTTGTCAATCAATTCTTGCTATCCGTTGTTATACTGACTGTAAATTGATGCTCAATGGTGAAGATTACAGGAACAAGAGTAAAAGACCTTAATTTCTGATGCTTATGTACTGCAGCGTTACACTAACGTTTTTGGGAAGAGATACTTTTTCTTAAACTGGATTAGGGTTAGTATTAGGGTAAGGAATACTATTTGTGCTTGATTTAGAGTTACGGTTAGTGAAACTATTAGGTTTAGCATTACTATTGCTTGTTAGGCTTGTTTCAGGATTAGGGTGGCAGTTAAACTTAACCCTAACCATCAGATTCTGCTCCTTCTACCGACAGAGGTGTAGATAAAGAAGTGGAATCCGTTGCAAAAAAATAAAGCGCAAATGGAGCAGCATCTGCTGGTTAGGGTTAATTACAAACCCTACCCAAAATGTAATCCTATTCCTAACCCTAAAACTAACACCAGTACCAGTAAAATGAAGATATGGTGGAACTATGTTGATCAAAAAATCTGATATTTTTTTACCTAAAATACAACAGTTTTTCATAATGCCCTTGTATTGGTAAACTTTTTTAAGGGGTGACTTTATTGGCCAGTCCTTCACTACGGTGACGATGAGGTGGAATCTTAGTGATATTAGACTCGCTTTTTTGAAGAGGCCATGATAGGAACATTCCTTTATATCTCAATAATGTGGTCCTGTCTCCTAGGGGTCTTTTGTGAGAGCAATTTGTCCTATTTCGTGTCATATTTAAAAAGATATTTAAATCATAGTGAAATGTTTCTCCAGCTGTTTTCTAGTTGTATGTGGTCTTAAATATCTTGGGCCTTATTCCAAATCAGCCTTGAAGTTAGTAACATAAATACTTGAACTCAAGTACTTAACGGCTCAAGTCATTAAAACATGAGTCACTATTTCGCCTGAGCAGCAAGCCTTAAGCCCTATTCTCTTTTTAGCGCTAAAATGGAGATGCTAATGGGGGAATCCGGCGTCTACAGGTATCCCTGCAGTGTCCACATTTTAGTACTAGATTCCGGGACAGGCACTACTTCAGCACCTTGCCCTGGAATGAAGCGCTACCTGTGGTGATAGTGTCACGTTACCAGGGCCGGATTAAGGGCATCATGGGCCTGGTGCTGAGGATTTCCGTGGGCCTAATTTTAGATACTGAGGCAACAATTGGTCTGCGCTGCTTTGATCGTTTAGAGTCAGGCGGTGCACTGTGCATTTGTCACTCTATGCCAACGTCAGAGCAATTGGAAAACCTGACTGGTGACTGTGACAAGGTGTGCTATGACCAATAGTGCGACTTACAGTGTGGCGGATCACAAGCCTCCTGCTGTATTAACGTGCGTGGCCCATATAGGAGTCAATTGCTACAACTCCACTAGACAAGCTAGTAAGGATGGACCTGATCACAAAATGAAGCAAACATATACTGTATAAATTTATTAATCAGGTCCATCATTACTTGCTTCTCTAGTTGAGTATTTCTAGAAGGGGTTAGGCCCAACTGTGGATATATATATATTGCCCATTGCTGGTTCTACTTTTGAACCATTGTTTTGGTTACGAGTCAATCTGCCTGGTGGCAGACTAACAATACTTTGGGGCGGCGGGGCCCCCAGACCAAACAGAGCAAGTGCTCCACTATGATTGAAATCTGAATAGATATTTCAACTTTGGTTTTATTTAGTTATAGCATTGACGCGGAACATGACTTATACATATAATGATATATTTTGAATCTGTCAGAAAAAAAGGATATGTCTGCGCCTATAATAAAACATGACTTCAACATACATTTAAACATGAGAAGGCACAAAATGGTGAAAATTAGCTCAGCTCACAATTTCAAGTATTTCTAAAGCGCCAACAAGTTCTGTAGCGCTGTACAATGGGGGGAGACAGAATAACAAATATATATACATACACTTTACACACTCAGAACAGTAGGAGAGAGGGCCCTGCTCGAGAGATTACAATCTAAGAGGAGGGTAACATGGCTCAGCAGCAGAGGGGTTAAAAGATTTTCTACAGAGCTCCTTCTCCAGAGCTGGGCACATACTCAAAAGTTGGCTCCAAACTAACCTTAATTGTTGTAGGCTCAGTCTCAGCAGCTGTGTGAGGCACTTGCTGGGGCCTGGGGCACACTGGTAACAGACCAGCTGGACTGGGCTGGCACGGTGGCACCATTGCCTAGGCAGACTCTGGCAGTGTCTGCTGGCTGGGCACTGACCAGCTCCTTTGCAGATCAATTTTTGTCCTGACTCCTGCGCTGCCTGCTGCTTGTGTGGCCTGGCTGGCGACCCTGACAGGCGAGACTGGCACACAGACTCAGCCTGGTGGCAGTTCCAACTGGCTCCTTCAACTTTTTTATTTTAATATATTTTAAATGTCCTGGCTCAGGCTGGCTGCGATGGTGGCGTGGGCGGTCACGCCGACCGGTGTGCAGATTGAGAGGAAGACGGAGGCAGGACAGTGCAGACTGTGGGGATTCATCCGTCTGCTTTCCTTCCCCCGCCATTGGACCATGAGAAGAGATTGCCTGGCACATGGAGGCAGAGCATGTGACGCGACACGTCACATGTTCTCCTCCCATCCTAAGGACTCGGAGGACCATGGATGGTGAAT
This sequence comes from Leptobrachium leishanense, assembly GCA_009667805.1. NCBI lineage: Eukaryota > Metazoa > Chordata > Amphibia > Anura > Megophryidae > Leptobrachium > Leptobrachium leishanense. Next base: position 127,230,130 of record CM019063.1, read on the forward strand.
GAGTGAGTCACCACCGCGAGGGACGAGATAGCCGGCCCGCACTGACAGTCAGTCAGGCCAGTGTGCAGGCTGAGCGGATAGATTCATCCGCGCACCTGCGCACTGCCTGCCTGCTCGTGGCACTTGCTTGCCATTGCCTTCCTTCAGCTTGGGCACGTGTGAGGGACGGGACACGTGACAGGATGAGTGACACGTCACCGGCGCATCACATGTCCCGTTCTCATTTCCGCATCAGCTCGGGCTCGCCTCTAATTCTCCTCCAGACCTCCGTGGGCTGCATAACATTAAAATTGAAAGTAAGCCCGCGGCTGGTGGCCTGGCGCCAAAAACACTCACAGGCCCGGCCGATGGCTCGGCCTCGCCTCGGGCCGCGGGCGGGCCGCTTTGCCAGATCTCCGGCAGCCTCGAGTAGTGTGTGGGGCAATAAGATTATACGGCGGCAGGCCGGCCTGCGGCCGGCTGTGGGCCTATTTTCAAAACGGGGCCTGGAGCTGCCGCTCCATCCGCCCTATGATAATCCGGCCCTGCACGTTACCTCCAAGAACTCGGTATCTGGTCCTTGTACACAGCACGTCTATCCTTTCACTCGGATCCTTAGAAATGACTAAACCCTGTACTAGAGCAACGTAACCAAAGCACAGGAGAAATACACAAGATGCAGAGAGTAAGGCTAGGGTCAGACGAACGCATTTTTCACGTCTACCGTCAGAAAGTGCGTTGATGCGTCGGAACGCACATTTTTACGGAAGACGCGAAAACGGTCATACGATGCGCAATTTCGGCCGTGATTTTTGACGGAGCTATTAAAAACAAATGGACGTGATGTTGGCCGGACATGTACAGCGTCTGACATCTCCTAATCACGCACACACGCCGCTAGCGGACGCAGGACACTCTGTGCATCAGTACTAGCGGTTCTACGTTCTCGAAAAAATGCGTTCCTTTGCCGCTTGCGTTGCGCGGCCTAACTTTCGTGCAGTCGTACTTCGTATATTGGCTGTCATTGGCCGTCATTTGCTGCTACTATGGCCGTAATAAAGTGCGGCTGCACACGCGTTTCACTGCGTTCGTCTGACTCTAGCCTGAGTCAGTATAGCCAGGGGAAGTATGCCAGAGAGTATGTCAGCCGTTTGCCAGGGTCAGTATGCCAGATAGTATGTCAGAAATACAATATAAGAAACATTACTGAGAGGATATGGAAAACCAAGTCAGGGCAATGGGAGATTAGGTTGCCTGTGGTTTTAAAACCCTGGGGCGCCGCGTCATCATGTCGGGCTCCGCCCCTGGCGTCCCACGTGGCCACCGCGATCCTGCTCATTACTTAGAAAAAATAAGTTAAGGCACCATCACCAAGAGTGGGCAGACGGAGTAGAGGTCTCTTGCTGTACAGCCCCAAGTTCCACAAAATAAATAAAAAACTCCAGAACCCCCGATATTAAATCAAATGGATTTATTCCAACACCAATAAAGACGACGTTTGCACATAAGATACCACAGTAAAACCTAGGGGGGCACTAATAATTTTTGCCACTAAATCATACCACTGAAAAAAACGAAATAAGTATATATAAGTAAGAGATTCCAGAGTAACTTGGTGCAATGATTCATTTTGGTTGTACTAACCTGATACATGTCGGGTATATTACAGAAAGGAAAAATTAAAATGGATGCCTGTAGCCATTTTGTTTTTAAAGACAGTTTTTTTTTCTTTCAATTTTCTCTAGGTTTAGAAATGAACGAGATTTTTTTTTACAGAGTTCATTCCTGGGTGAAGTCTTTTATATTTTTTTAAGAAGTGCCAGACATGAAGGAATCTATAATGTTTTTGTGTGATAATGCTAGAGTTAAGTGCTAAGACGTGTCATAATTAAATTTATTGGTCTGTCTTAAGTTTTTAAAACAAAAGATATTTTGTCTTTTGGGTATAGGAATAAGAGTTAATATTCTCTAATATAGATTTATATTCACAAAATATATGTTTATAATCAAGGTATATTTTATTATATTTACAGTAGGAAATATATACTCCAATAAATATTGTAGAAAGTATATAATTGGTAAATAATAAAAATTACTAAAGAATAGATCTGTTGAGTTAACCAGAAAAGAATCCAGCTGATAGTAAGTAATTTCAAAAGGGAGTGAGGATATAAATCAGATATGATAGGTAGAGACACAGTGTCTATACACTGGGAGAAGAGAAGGTCTTTGTGTAGATTGACCTTTTGACCCGAGATAAGAATATTAAAAAGAAATGGTGGAATTAATTAAGAAGTGCAATACTGCCCTCTAGAGGATAGTAAATATTATATTTGATATACCAATAATATTGCCAGTGAGGTCAAATTTACTATAATTGAAGTGGCAGTGTTGCTTGCAGATCAGTCCGAGATTCCAGCATTCAGACTCACACTGCAATGCATTCAGACGTCCAGTACACATGACACTCTGAGGGTCCAAGATTCCAACACTCAGACTCACACCACGATGCAGGCAGATCCCAGGACATGAGGCAATCAAGATTCTCACCAAATCTCTGACTCTCACCAAATCTCTAACTCACATGCATTGATTATCTGATATCGATAATCTTCACATATTCCAAAACAAAGCATCACATAGAAAATTCCAAGACTTATCAACATCCAAATTGGACAGGTAATGTATGAAATTAAGGAATTAATGTAATTATATATATTTGTAGATATTCTTGCAACGTAGACTGAGACTTCTCAGATACTGGCTAACTCCAAAAATTCTAAGTATTTCTATTCTGCAGATAGAAGTATGAAGAAGTGGACATAAGGATTTATTCCTAAAAAGAAATGTTGTAAGATTGATACCAATATATATTGAATTTGGAAATTACTGTGATTATAATTAATAAGCAAAGAATTATATAACTACAAAATAAAAAGCAAAAGATTAGAAGTTTAATTCTCGAGATTAGGGGAGGATTCACTGTCAGGGTTATCCAAAGAGATCCGAATTGCTTGAGAAAGGTAACCGAACGCTGAAAATCAGCGTTCGGTTACCTTTCCTGGCCTTTCGGCTATCCAGAGAGCAGGCAATTCGCCAAATCCTGGCGAATTGCCTGCACATACGGTGCCTGTTCGGTGCCTGTTCGAGGGTTAGAGAAATCCCCATGAAAAAGCACTGCTTCGGCTATTCAGAGAACACAAAACAGCAGTGAAAGATTCCCCTAATGCCCTGCCATTCGGTGGTTTAATTCGGCAAATTTATTCAGGAGAATCCCATAGACTTCAATGTTAAAAATATTCCCATTTTAATTCAATATCTAATAAACCATTCATTATAAAATTCTGCAGCAAAAAGTCTCTTTATTTATAGATTTTTTATGATACTTTAAGCATTTTTCTGATTTTATTTTTTTTTAAAAAGTCCGATTTTTTTTTTTATTTATTTTTTTAAGTTTACTTATTTTTTCTGTAACAGCCCTCTTTATTATCATTCCCTGGACCTCCTGTGTAAATTTCAGACATTTTCGCTCAGTAGTTTCTTTGCAAACAGCGTTTCATTTTCACAGATTCATACAAATGGTTTTGCTAATTTATTCACTGTTTCCTCTGCGTCTCAGCTGCTTCGGCTCTGTGTGATTCGGCTCCTGTTCGGCTGCTTCCCTGCGTGTGATCGGCTCCTGCTCGGGTTTTTCGAAGGTTAATACAGATGTTTTTGAGGGTTTTCGGCATGCATTCGGTGGGTTTTGCGGTTAGTTTTCGGTGGGTTTACGGCAGCTTTTCCCTGCAATTCGGGGACCCTGTTGTGCTTGCTGTATACACCGCAGTGTCACCGAAATGTAATCGGCAAAAGGAACCGAATTGAAGAGAACGAAAAGTCACCGAACGTGCGGTGACTTTTCGAATCTCTTTGAATAACCCTGTAAATAAGTTTTTATTACTTATCATTAAATTAGCTCATCTTTTGTTGATCCATGTAGTATAGAGATATATATATATCTGGCTGGTTAAATATTGTTTGCTGGGAAATGTATGTTGTATTAAGCAGAAATGTTTATTAACCATTTGTGTATTAGTTACTAACTGATAAGGTAAATGATATTAATCATATATGCAGTTACTAACCGGAGATACGTATATTGTGAAGCTAGTTTTTATATGCTGATGGATTGTGGTTTATAAATTTTTGTTTATGATATGAGATTTGAAACTTTTTTGTATACGTAATAAATATATATATTTTTTATCCGATTATTGATTATTGTATTTTTCAAAGCAAAACACAGACAATTAAAAGAATTCAGGAGAATTTATAGGAAATATAAACGATTGATATTTGTGTCTCGTATAAGTTTCTTATGAAATAATAGTCCCTGATATATTGGAGACAACTGCCGAGGTAGGTCCAGTAAGTCCAATATAGACATATTGGAGGCTTGGCTGATAAATCCAATATATATAACGTGTTGTATTCACGTGCAGAGATTATATCCGACATACATAAATTCAATATTTTATTTGCCGCAGTTCGGTGGCTTTCACCGACATCCGATAACTGCTTCAGTGGCTCCAATTTTCGCAAATTATGGTGACCATTCGCTACATAGGGAATTCACCATATTTTCAGCAAAATGGATTCCCCAAAATGTGAAGAAAAGCAAAGGATCTAAAGATGAAATGACCCTTTAGATTCTAACTTCCAGAATAACCCCTAAAATGCCATAAAACCAGGGAAATACTATAAAAAATAATAAACAGTGTGGCATGTAGCCTACCCATTAACCCCCAAAATGTCATTAATCAAGAGACAACGTGAAATTAATACATTGTGAGGCATGTAGCCTACCCATTAACCCCTAAAATGCCAGTTATCAAGTAAAAAGGACCTGTTACAGCCCTGTCCAGCTCTCCGAGAGTAACTGCCCGTCTCCTGGAATCTTCTCCTTGCTCTTGAGGCTGTGCTGTAAGACACAGCAAACCTTCTGGCAATGGCATGTATTGATGTGCCATCCTGGAGGAGTTGGACTGCCTGTGCAACCTCTGTAGGGTCCAGGTATCAGAGGCGTAGCAAGGTCATGAGGCACCCGTGGCAAGTCCTCTCCTAGCGCCCCCCCCCATGTTTTAGATGAAATAATACATAAAAACGCATTATGCCATTACTTTCAAATTTGCTCACAGTGTGGGAAATGAGAAGGTGAATTAGTGCAGTGACATTAGTTTGCGTTATAAGTGAACAATGCCACAGCTTTAAAACAGAAAAAAATACGTTTTACAGTTGGTTATTTTTTTTACTGTTTTATTTTTACACATTATATGGTCATGTATCGTGTCATCGGAAAGGACAGACTCTATCCTTTCCAGTGACATTTCGCTTGACATTGTGAGGAGTACATTATGGTGTTGCAGTGGCACAAACGACCCCCTGCGTTCTTCGTAGCAGATTAGGTTTTCGATTAAACAATGTGTAACAATGCATTGCTCCATCCCCTCCACACTTGCTGCTGCTGTGGGAAATGAGAAGGTGAGGTAATGCAATGCAGCAATATTATTCACTTTATTATTGAAAAGTGAACAATACTGCCACATTTGGAGACAAAATAAATATTATAAATAATAATACGTTTTTTATTTTTCAGATTATCTGGTCATGTTTAGTACCATTGGAAAGGCCGGGATCCAGACATTCCAATGACTCCAAAAAGGACCTCCTTCCTTAAACGATTTTGCCACTTTTGGAGAATACCCAGAAAAAAATTAATTATTTTTATTTCTTTTTTTATTATTTTAACAGATTATCTGGCCATGTTTGGTATCATTGGTAGAGCGAGGATCTGGCCATTCCAATGGCTCAAAAAAGGACCTCCTACATTAAAAGCTTTTGCCACTTTTGAAGAAAAAAACTGAAAAAAAAGGAAATATATATATTTTTTTAAATTATGTTTACACATTATCTGGTCATGTTTGGTATCAATGGACAGGCCAGAATCTGGTCTTGCAGGACCACGCACGTTAGCACGGTTCAAGAGATATGGGGGTCCAAAGGACCGATCTGGGGCAATGCAACGGCCAACCCTGATTGCGGCGCCCCCCCACAAGCGCCCAGGGCAAGTGCCCCTCGCTACGCCACTGCCAAGTATCGCCTCATGCTACCAGTAGTGATACTGACCTAGCCAAATGTAAAACTAGTGAAAAACAGTCAGAAAAGATGAGTAGGGAAAAAAAATGTCAGTGGCCTCCACCTGTAAAACCATTCCTGTTTTTGAGGTCGTCGCATTGTTGCCCATAGACTGCTTCCCCTAGCAGTTCCCTCATCCTATAACCTCTGATCCAGGACCTGCATCTTGTGGCTCGATTCTCATTTTCCTACAGAGCACTGCAAATTTATTTATTTATTTATAAAGGATTTTACCAGGAAGGATACATTGAGATTTCTCTTGTTTTCAAGTATGTCCTGGGTCCATGAACATAAATATGGAATAACCTCCCAGACACAAATCTTCCCCCAGTCTAAAGTCACTTAAAATATCTCTATTGATATACCTCGATACAGAATATACACCTGTAAACATGTAACATACAGGGTTATCCAAAGAGATTCGAAAAGTCACCGCACGTTCGGTGACTTTTCGTTCTCTTCAATTCGGTTCCTTTTGCCGATTGCATTTCGGTGACCCTGCGGTGTATTCAGCAAGCACCACAGGGTCCCCAAATTGCAGGGAAAAGCTGCCGAAAATCTGACGAAAACTAACCGAATGCACGCTGAAAACAAGCAAAAACATCTGGATTAACCTTTCGAAGAAGCCGAACAGGAGCCGAACAGGAGCCGAATCACACAGAGCCGAAGCAGCTGTGACGTGGAGGAGGCAGTGAATAAATTAGAAAAACCATTTGTATGAATCTGGGAAAAAGAAACGCTGTTTGCAAAGAAACTACTGAGCGAAAATGTCTGAAATTTTCACAGGAGGTCCAGGGAATGATAATAAAGAGGGCTGTTACAAAAAAAATAAGCAAACTGAAAAAAAAAAAAAAAAAATCGGACTTTTAAATTTTTTTTAAAAAATTCAGAAAAATGCTTAAAGTATCCTAAAAAATCTATAAATAAAGAGACTTTTTGCTGCAGAATTTTATAATGAACGGTTTATTAGATATTGAATTAAAACAGGAATATTTTTAACATTGAAGTCTATGGGATTCTCCTGAATAAATTTGCCGAATGAAACCACCGAATGGCAGAGCATTAGGGGAACCTTTCACTGCTGGTTTGTGTTCTCTGAATAGCCGAAGCAGTGCTTTTTCATGGGGATTTCACTGCCCTCGAACAGGCACCGAACAGTCACCGTATGTGCAGGCAATTCGACAGGATTTGGCGAATTGCCTGCTCTCTGGATAGCCGAATGGCCAGGAAAGGTAACCGAACGCTGATTTTCAGCGTTCGGTTACCTTTCTCAAGCAATTCGAATCTCTTTGGATAACCCTGATAGTGAGTATATTTCTTACATATTTATTTTCTGTGTTAATCTGTATATTTGTGTTTTGTTTTTAATATTGTGTATTTATTACTTTGAATTTCTGTGCCTACTGTAACAATTCATTGTTCTTGAACCCGGGACATACAGTACTTGAAATCGAGAGAAATATCAATGTATCTTTTCTGGTAAAATCCTCTATAAATAAATAACTATATATAAATAAAACTTACAATATATACACTGTGAGGCATGCAGCCTACCCATTAACCCCTAAAATGCCATTAATCAAGGAGAAAAGAAAATGTATACCGTGAGGGATGAAGCCTGTCCATTAACCCTTAATAATTAAACCAAGGCAAAAAATGAAAGTATTACTTAATGTAATATATACAGGGTTGTTCAGAGAGAGGTGAAAACCAGGAGAATGACTGGAGAAGTGAAAATTCTAGGTCAAAATAGCCGAGTTGGAAAGTGAGATAAATGGAACAATTTTTTGTGGTTTGGCTATATTGACCTATAATTTTCACTTCTCCAGTCATTCTCCTGGTTTTCACCCCTCTCTGAATAACCCTGATAGTGTGACCATTAACCCTTTCACTGCTGAGCCATTTCAAACCTGTGAAAAAATAAACAGTTACATTTAGATTTTTTTTATGATTTGGATTTTACACTGAATATGGTCAGACTCTGCCCTTTCCAATGAAACCTTGATTGGCCATGTATGACGCACGGGGATGGAGATACTGCAGTCTGAAGAAGGTGGGGGAATCTGGATGATGATCCCTGGTAGGGGGGCACATGGGGGGAAGAGATACCTATGGACTCCAGGATCAGATACAAGCGATGGCACAAACTGCTGCTGCCGGTATCAAATAACAACTTCATTCAAGCAAGTTATACAATGCCTCGGTTGTAATAGAGCTGGAAATGGGGGGCTGCAAAGCAAAACTATATTTAGACCCCAGCGTGGCAGCAGAATGATTCTGCAATAGCTTCTATATTCATGATTTTTTTTTATAATTTACAAAAATGGCGTTCTATGGCATGAATTGGCAGCAAAACAAAAGAATGTTTCTGAGTCTTCTCAATCTCATCAATTTTTCTACTTTTCCAAGCCAGTAAGGGCTATTCTGCATGATATTTCTTATGCCTGTCAGGGGAAGACATCTCCAACTCATCTTCTCCAACTCTTCAAAGTCAGATACATATTTCTGACTCTGCTTTTCAGTGTAAATTTACTGTCAAACTTAATCATCCTCCAACCTGATATTCCCTATTGGGTTCGGAGATGAATGTTCCATGACTTGACACATGGAACTGTCAGTTGGCTGCGATATCAACATAAACATTGAAATGAAGCAGACCATTTCAGAATTGCTGAGTTATTACTTTCTTTCCAACTGGCTCTTGCAAGAATTTCTCCATCTGCTTCTTAAATTAATATACAATCTCCTGACCTACTATCTGATTCCTGAATTTGATCCTTAGTTGTCTGTCCTAACCATTTGCCTCTTTAGAATTTATGAACTGGATGAACTACTCCAGGGGTGGATGAACATTAACATGGTATGTGTCAAACATTCCACAAGTTTGCACAAGGAAAAGTCTTCCACAGGTTCCCTCACTGTGGCATATATAATCAATGTATTGATTAGACTCCTCATTCTATTACTTACTGTACAATGCACAAGTCTGTGTTCCTCATAACGGTCCTCTGGTGTTATGCAGATGCACATATTCCTTTGTGTGCAGTACTCACATAGTGGCTGCAGATAGCAGGGGAATAGGGCCTAGGCAAGACCAGCTACTTGCATCCCCCGCCACAGAAAAAATTGTTAACTGTTGAAACACGGGACACACACACACACACACACTGTGCACGCGGGACACACACACACTCTGTGGACGGAGGCCACACATGGCCATTCGATGCCTATCTTATCCCTCCGCTGGTTGGTCACGGGATCGGTCCGTACCTCTTTCTTTCGTCTGTGCCTCTTTCTTTTGCCTTTCCTTTCCTCTGCCTCTTTCTTTCATCTGCCTCTTTCTTTTCTTTCACCTGCCTCTTTTTTCTTTCTTCTGTGCCTCTTTTTTCTTTCTTCCTTTCGTGTCTTTGTTTCTTCTGTGCCTTCCTCTCTTTCTTCTTTGCCTTTCATTCTTCTGCCTCTTTTTTTCTTTCATCTGCCTCTGGTGGCGCCTGCGCATCACCATAAGACACTGTCTCTTTCTTCTTTGCCTTTCTTTCTTCTGCCTCTTTTTTTCTTTCATCTGCCTCTGGTGGCGCCTGCGCATCACCATAAGACACCCACCTTCTAGCGGGGGTCCGTGAGGCGACACTGTCGGCTTTGCGAGCTGCTACTGCCGGCTTCACGAGCTGCACAGTGAGGAACGGATACAATAATGGTACCGGGGTCGGAGCCGGCTGCGCCTTTAGGTGGCAGTGTGCCCTAGGCAATTGCCTAGTGCGAGCACCGGCCCTGCTGAGGGCAAGCACAATTATTCTGATTCATCTGCTCTTATCTGTAACTGTTCTGTGGCACAGAGGCCTGCTGAGACTGCTGTGCAAATTATATGATTGACAAGTGTGGGAGGAGCTTAGTAAATATTTATAACATAGAAATTTGCTGGTCATTTTATGTTTTAAATGAATAAATAGAATTTAAATACCTATAATATGAGCAGAACAATACACATGCTTATACATTCGTATAATAATTTGTGGAGGGGTTGTATAAATATTTTACAAATGTAAGAGTATAATGAAAATAGATTATTATTAATAATTACACATAACATGAAATTTACGTTATATGAATATATTAGAGATATGAATTTATCCCCAGTGCAGCTCAATGTTTATGCAAATAGTCCTGAGTACAGCCCTCAATGTACTGAATGTGGATTGTGTGCTGAACTTGAAGGGAGGGGGACTGCTGCACCCGATTGTATTTGTTGTATCTATTTTACACCTTTCAAGGAAAGTAACATTATGATAAACTTACAGAGGTTTTGTATAAATATTCTCCAGAATTCTGGGTCAAAGATCTAAAAATACAGCAATCTCCATGGAAACCAATATAAATGTTCCTTATGATTGAATTACCTGTAGATCTGTGTTCCAGAATTGCTTTTATTCATTCTGTATCCTTTTACAACTCTCTCATTCGAAGGAAAATAATCATCATAATTTCATATTATTTTTGAAACTAAGAAAGTACTTGTGGTATATAATACCTGCATATTATTGTGTTATTCGTATGTGTAAGTGATAAATCTTTTGAGTGCGTCACTTTGCTTAGTCTTGTCAGACTATTGCTGGAAGCACCATAACTGGTGTCTGATATGGAGTCAGGGAAGTTGGGGTCTCTGATGATGTAACGTTTCACAGTGATAAACGTGTTCATAGATTGTACAAGCACAGGAAGCCATACTGATTATGTTGCTATATTTCAAAGTGATCACTTTATTATAATTTATTTACATAAAGTCATATCTTGGAGAGATTAAATGATGTCACATGATTCAGAATGATGTACAGTTCAGACAGGAAGTGAGGAGTGGACACCACAAGGCTGGGCAGAGATTCCTGCACCGCACAACCAAAGGAAACCAACGGACAGGTCGGTGTTTAGAGTACCCGGATCAGAGAAAATAGCACAAGGTCGTGCAGAGTCTCAGCTATAAACTAGGAACCATACAAATGGAATCAGCACGGCAAGGGTTAAGGCACAAACATAGTCATAAACAATAGCCAGGAGTCAGCAAACCAGTGAGGGACGTCATAACAAGCCAAACGTCGGAAACACAGGAAATCAGCAGGGAAAGGGTAAACTAGAAAACAAAAGAACAGCAAAGGCATAACAACAAAATAAAGCATACAGGAGCAAGGAAGGGAAAAAGCAAGAGGCATAACCACAAATAAACAAAGGACACGGCGACTGGAGTAACAGACAAACAAAGGAAAAAAAGAATCAAGATAAACACAAAACAGAGGTGTTAACTGGCAGCAGGAACACAGTAATACAGACTAGGAGTGACTAAAAATCAAAGAGCAAAGCACCATGGGAGCAGCACCCTAATAGAGTGAGAGGGATATGACATACAGGTGAGTGAGAGCTGAATGAAACAGGAAACCCCTGGACTGCAATCCAGGAAGAGCAGGGTAAGAACTAAGACCCGGACCACATCAGCTCTCATACAGGCGACAGGGCTGGAAACGTGACACTGAGCAGCCAATCAGAAAGGCTCGCCATACATGAGCACTGCATCGGGACTTGTTTATGGGCTTGCAAAGCTCTGATTTTAACTGTATAAGCACCGTGAGCACCATTAAACTGGTGCTCGCAGTGCTTTTTTTGCCTTCAGTCCTCCCATACATCGGGTGGCAGGGAGCAAAATTGTTGGTTCATATCATACAAAATTCACTCTAGACTGCAAGCTCCTATGAGCAGGGCCCTCTACACCTCTTACTTCCATCTTATGTCTGTTTATCTGTATCTCGCTCCCTTTGGTTATTGTAAAGCGCTGTGGAAACTGTTGACTCTATGTAAATGATAATAATATTAAATAACATAAGGAGATCCAAACCGCTTATTTTTAGGGAGGAGAAAAGTAAGTTCCAACTCCCAAGTCTTAGGGCTCTATTACATTCCTAATGCTAACGGTAGCGCTCACCTGTGTGAGCACTACCGTTAGCTGCGGTATCTACCGCATATTACAATCCAAACACAAACGGGTTAAAAAACCCGTTTGCGTTTGGTACCTTGCATTCCTCTGCGCGAGGTCACTTTACTTTGCGCTCCCTATACTTAACATGGGGAGCACAAAGTGTTAATCAGCGCTGGTATTACAAAGTCCCAGCACTGATTAACGCCTGGCTCTGGTTAGCGAAAAGTTAACCAGAGCTAGAACCTGGTGTTAACGGATTCCGCTTCTGCACACTAACAGGGTTATCCAAAGAGATTCGAAAAGTCACCGCACGTTCGGTGACTTTTCGTTCTCTTCAATTCGGTTCCTTTTGCCGATTGCATTTCGGTGACCCTGCGGTGTATTCAGCAAAGAGCACAGGGTCCCCAAATTGCAGGGAAAAGCTGCCGAAAACCGGACGAAAACTAACCGAATGCACGCTGAAAACAAGCAAAAACATCTGGATTAACCTTCGAAAAAGCCGAACAGGAGCCGAATCACACAGAGCCGAAGCAGCCGAACAGGAGCCGAATCACACAGAGCCGAAGCAGCTGTGACGTAGAGGAGGCAGTGAATAAATTAGAAAAACCATTTGTATGAATCTGGGAAAAAGAAACGCTGTTTGCAAAGAAACTACTGAGCGAAAATGTCTGAAATTTTCACAGGAGGTCCAGGGAATGATAATAAAGAGGGCTGTTACAAAAAAAATAAGTAAACTGAAAAAACAAAAAAAAAAAAATCGAACTTTTTAAAAAAAATAAAAAAAATCTGAAAAATGCTTAAAGTATCCTAAAAAATCTATAAATAAAGAGACTTTTTGCTGCAGAATTTTATAATGAACGGTTTATTAGATATTGAATTAAAACGGGAATATTTTTAACATTGAAGTCTATGGGATTCTCCTGAATAAATTTGCCGAATGAAACCACCGAATGGCAGGGCATTAGGGGAACCTTTCACTGCTGGTTTGTGTTCTCTGAATAGCCGAAGCAGTGCATTTTCATGGGGATTTCACTACCCTCGAACAGGAACCGAACAGGCACCGTATGTTCAGGCAATTCGCCAGGATTTGGCGAATTGCCTGCTCTCTAGATAGCCGAATGGCCAGGAAAGGTAACCGGACGCTGATTTTCAGCATTCGGTTACCTTTCTCAAGCAATTCGGATCTCTTTGGATAACCCTGATACTCACCCTCTGTCCCGCGGCGAGGACCGCGGCTCCGTCCACCTCCTCCGGCCGGCGGGAGCAGGGAAAGACCGGGGGAAAAAGTCAAAAATAATGAATGAAAATGGATGGAAAAAATATATAAGGTCCTATGAATAACAATAAAATGGTTTGTTACAGAATAAAAAAACCACCATTAAAAAATATCGTAATCAAAAATTTCACCAAAAAATCCAGAAAAATAACTTAAACATTCTAAAAATAAATTAATAGAAAGACTTTTTGCTGCAAATGAAAAGAATAAACAGTTGAATAAAAAGTTAATAAAAACAGGGATTTTTTTTTACATTGAGACTTATGAGATTCGCCTATTTAAAACTGTTGAACAAAAGCACCGAAAATCTGGGCATTTCGCCAACTTTTCGCAGCTGTTTGGCATTTTCTGAATAGATTAACCATTACTTCTCTATGGGGAATTCCACTGCTGCCAAATTGCGACGTATTTCACTGGCAAATTACCAATATTTGGCGAATTTCCAGCTTTTTGAGTAGCTGAATTGCCACGAAACTGCACTGTACGGGGAAATTCACCATTAGGTGCAATTCGGTGGCCAATTCGGCTCTCTTGGAATAACCCCTTAAATGTTTTTCAAGTGCACCCTGGAAAATTACCAGGGTAACATCGGCTGTGAGCTTATTATCATGTGTGACTTATGTCCCCAGACAATCAGTGCAGTTACAATGCATCATAAAAACATTCACAGCTGGCATGAGAGTCATTTCCTCTAGTCATATTCATAATATATAATAATTTTCTTTCCGAACAGCAACCCACTGTATCCATCTTCAAATCTGGTATATGAAGGTGAAAAATTGGTTTTCCCCTCCAACTTTCCTATCACAAATGTTCTTTACCTTTAGGCGAATAGCAAACTATACTTGCTAATCAGTTCCTATTGTCATTTTATATTTATATATGCCTAAACGTTTTAATTTTATTGTAGCTGCTGGTGTCACTGTAAACAGTTGTATGCACTGATACCCTTCTTCTTCCAGACCAGTCATCCTCGATTCCTTTGTGGGTAAGTGACTTAACCCCTTCACTACCAAATGATTTTTCCAAAAAAAAACATTGTCAGAAACCGGTGTTTTTTTTAAAAAGAAAAATGTTAAGAAATTGTACACGAATGCATATCTATTACTGCAATAACATACTTTGCCAGTAGATGGCACCATCTACTGCCAAATTGAGTTAAAGAGGTTTTAACAGCAGATCTATTTTCTTATTTCTCCTGCATCGGCTGCCGACAGCTTCTGAAAGCCCAATATTTCAGAGCTTTCAGCTGAAGAGTTTACAGTTTTAGCTCTTTGGGCATCATGCCTACAGGGCTAAAACATTGGGGGCACCTTCTGCAGCCCAAAAGCTAAGGAAATTTGTTTGCAGCAATCAAATTTCATTTGCTTTTGGGCTGCAGATCAGCATATCGAGATATCTCGATATCGGGTGGACCGGATGGTGCCTTGAAACCCGAGATATCTCTATCAGTAGTGAAGGGGTTAAACGCTCATTCATCAACAGAGAAGGGATGTCTTCACATCCCCATAATCAGAAGTGTCACAATGAAACAGATGCCATGTAGGCATACCTTCACTCTTCCTTATACAGTCAGGTCCAGAAATATTGGGACATCGACACAATTCTAACATTTTTGACTCTATACACCACCACAATGGAGTTGGAATGAAACAAACACAATGTGCTTTAACTGCAGACTGTCAGCTTTAAATTGAGGGTATGTACATCCAACTCAGGTGAACGGTGTAGGACTTACAGCAGTTTGCAGATGTGCCTCCCACTTGTTAAGGGACCAAAAATAATGGGACAATTGGCTTCTCAGCTGTTCCATGGCCAGGTGTGTGATATTCCCTCATTACCCCAATTACAATGTGCAGATAAAAGGCCCAGAGTTAATTTCAAGTGTGCTATTTGCATTTGGAATCTGTTGCTGTCAACTCTCAAGATGCGATCCAAACAGCTGTCACTATCAGTGAAGCAAGCCATCATTAGGCTGAAGAAACAAAACAAACCCTTCAGAGAGATAGCAAGAACATTAGGCATGGCCAAAACAACTGTTTGGAACATTCTCAAAAAGAAGGAACGCACCGGTGAGTTCAGCAACACCAAAACACCCGGGAGACCACGGAAAACAACTGTGGTGGATGACCGAAGAATTCTTTCCCTGGTGAAGAAAACACCCTTCACAACAGTTGGCCAGAACAAGAACACTCTCCAGGAGGTAGGTGTATGTGTGTCAAAGTCAACAATCAAGAGAAGACTTCACCAGAGTGAATACAGAGGGTTCACCACAAGATGTAAACCATTGGTGAGCCTCAAAAACAGGACGGCCAGATTAGAGTTTGCCAAACAACACCTAACAAAGCCTTCACAGTTCTGGAACAAGATCCTATGGACAGATGAGACCAAGATCAACTTGTACCAGAGTGATAGGAAGAGAAGAGTATGGAGAAGAAAAGGAACTGATCATGATCCTAAGCATACCACCTCATCAGTGAAGCATGGTGGTGGTAGTGTCATGGCGTGAGCATGTATGGCTGCCAATGGAACTGGTTCTCTTGTATTTATTGATGATGTGACTGCTGACAAAAGCAGCAGGATGAAGTGTTTCGGGCAATATTATCTGCTTACATTCAGCCAAATGCTGCAGAACTCATTGGACGGCGCTTCACAGTGCAGATGGACAATGACCCAAACCAAATTGCAAAAGCAACCAAAGAGTTTTTGAAGGGACAGAAGTGGAATGTTATGCAATGGCTAAGTCAATCACCTGACCTGAATCCCATTGAGCGTGCATTTCACTTGCTGAAGACAAAACTGAAGGGAAAATGCCCCAAGAACAAGCAGGAACTGAAGACCGTTGCAGTAGAGGCCTGGCAGAGCATCACCAGGGATGAAACCCAGCGTCTGGTGATGTCTATGCGTTCCAGACTTCAGGCTGTGATTGACTGCAAAGGATTTGCAACCAAGTATTAAGAAGGGAAAGTTTCATTTATGATTATTATTCTGTCCCATTACCTTTGGTCCCTTAACAAGTGGGAGGCACATCCGCAAACTGCTGTAAGTCCTACACCGTTCCGAGTTGGATGTACATACCCTCAAATTAATGCTGACAGTCTGCAGTTAAAGCACATTGTGTTTGTTTCATTCCAACTCCATTGTGGTGGTGTATAGAGCCAAAGATGTTACAATTGTGTCGATGTCCCAATATTTCTTGACCTGACTGTATTTGTAAAAAATGTGAGAGCTGAGAGATCCCACGGGTAAATTAATGCAGGTAACCTGCAAAAGTCACAAAATCCTGAGGCTGCTCAGCAAAGCTGAGACCTCCTTACCAATGTTATTTTGTGTGTTATTTTTATTAATTACCATTATAAGTATAGGAACCTGCAGCAGCCCCAATTAGTTGCAAGTTGACCTACAAACCTCCCAAGTTGCAGTGAAACGCCCTTCCCTCTAAATAAAATTGGCTTAGCTTTGGCGAAATGAAAGCAAAGAAAACACAGGAAAAGAAACAGGTCTTTGAAATGCTTGCAAACACAAAAAGTCAAAAGTGCAGATAAACATTCAACCTCCCCCAAAAAAAATATGAAGTGACCAACACAATTCAAGCATCGACTGCAACACTGGGCCCTTAGCTATACAAAGGCACGCTTTAGTGAATATCCATACTGTTCCTTTTCCCACTGTAAGATAACCGAGGAAAGTCCATGGAAGGTCTATATCTTGCTCCTCCACAGAAGAACAAGGACAACGATCCTACATTTGTGGTCCAAACTGTGAGAACCGGAGCAGAAAACCCTACAAATGTCACTTCACAACACACAAGTCTCCAACCGCATAAAACAAGTCACCTGTAAGATCATACAACAGAAATATAACAGTTTCCTGGCTGTGAGAACAAGAACGTGATCACCCAACCTCTCGCTCCAAGTGTTGGGCTACATTTTAGCTCACAATCATTAGAGTATCTCTGTCATAGAAAGGACATTGAACCAGGAAAAATTAGATAAAATTGTACTTGTCATGCTCACTGTAGAGTGCTGCCATCCTGGTGATAACATTGGCATAGCAATCTGAGGTGCAATGAGAAGCTTACGTATCTGGTGAGACCATTAGAACCAGTATTCTGCCTCGCTAACAAAGCTGTGAGGCGTAGGTGCTTGGGACTAACTCTAAGTTTGTATTTGACCAGTACTCACGCAATGAAAGTTCATCAGACAGCGTCAACTCAGCAAAACTGACACGTAGATAGATGAATCCAGTTGAAAACCTTTATTGATCAGACTGACAATCTTTATAATAGTGTACAGAAATGCAGGTGAAAAGGCATTCGCTCTGTCAGCATAGAGCTAAGATGGCTGCTAGGTGACCAGTAATTATTACCTCAGAAACTAGCCTGAGGAAAAAGGGGCGGAGCTAGGTAGATGCAGCAAGGCTATGGTGACCCAGCAGGAACAAAATAGCTATGAAATCATTACTGTAAGCAGCAAAGGCAGATTCAATACATACCATTAACCACTTGGCTTCTATGGACGCGCTGAGCGCGTCCAGCCAAGTGGTTCTCCTGTGCTACGGACGAGCTCAGCGCGTCCGAGCAGAGGAGGCAGCAATCCGCCGGATTCCGGCGGATTGCTGCGCCCCCCCGGTGCGGGCTGACATCTTGGATGTCAGCCCAGCACTCAGGAGCCCGGCGGGGACATTAGATGTCATCGCGGCTACGCGATGACATCTAATTCAGGCGCCCCCCCCGCTTGTGCGGAGGAGGCGCCTGAAAGGGAGGGGGGGAGGTCCTTCGGACCTCCCTCCCGATCGCCGGGGAGCAGGGGGTTAAGACAGGCACCGCTTGGAAGGGCACAGCCTGCCCTTCCAAACGGTGGCTCTCATTAACCCCTGGGTAGCCGGATCACGAATCGGCGCTGAAAAGCGCCGGTTCGTGATCCTTTCCCGGAACTGGCCGACATCCAAGATGTCGGCCAAGCCTCCGGGAACTCCCCCTGAGGACTGGCGTCATCGTGCTATGCACGATGACGCCAGTCCTGGAGTTAACCCCTAGCTTCCACCAACGGTGGAGATAGGGGATTCCAATGAATCCCCTATCTCCCGATCCGTGGCAGCTAGGGGTTAATGTTTGGTACTGTTGGATCGGCCAGAGCATGAAACGCCTCAGCAGCGAAAGGGTTAAAATATACAAATAAAACCTAAATCATGGGGAATGACAACCAGTCTATAGCAGAAAGGTAATGACGGTGCCCAGAAGTTGAGTATGATAAGTGCAACTAAGTGTCCTAGTGTGGCTGATGGAATAGGTTTGCAGAATTGAGGGGATATGATCTAAGCTTGATGTTTCAGGAAAATCTAAAAGAAAAAAAAATTAATTGAAGGGTCGAAGCCCTCAATGTGAGATGGATAAATTGAGGTTAGACGTGACAAGATAAGTGTCTATGGAAAAAGGCTGAAATGAATAGATTGTGTCAGGTATTTAAGGTAAATGTAGCAAGTGAGGGAATGTGGGATAAAGAATAAACTGACTATGCTGGATGGGCAATAGGAGTTGAAATTGGAGGACATAAGATAAAATGAGAGCTGTAGATATCGAATGTGAGGTAGATTACATAAGGATGTAAATGCAGTATGGAACTTATTTAGTTACTCAGATTGTAAGGGACAAGCACGATAAAAAATAGTTTTGGATGTGTGAAAAAAACATGCAGGGTTATTCAGAGAGCGTGAAAAGCAGGAGAATGACTGGAGAATGAAAAATTCTAGGTCAAAATAGCCGATTTGGAAAGTGAGATGAAAGGGAGAATTTTTCTGGTTTGACTATTTTGACCTCGAAATTTTCATTCTCCAGTCATTCTCCTGCTTTTCACACTCTCTGAATAACCCTGATGGTTTTAAGGACAGATAAACTAAAAAGGGGTTCTTGTAGGAAAAGATGGAGGGGAAACAAGGGCAAGATTATGATCTTTGGATTTATTAGGGATAAAATAAACTGCGGGAAATCTTTTGAGGCTAGGCTAGACAGTTACCAGTTACAAAACCAGAAACTGTAGAGAATCGGACTGATTCAGAAATTTCAAATCAAGAAGGTAGAGCTGAGAAAATCGCACGTTGAAAGATTTTAGGGTGTTCTGATCAAACATTTATAATTCTCTTGGTTATTTACCTCAATTGTTGTAATAGTGAATCAAACTCAGGAAAAGCAGTATTACATTTCTCTAAGCATTTCAGGCCCTATTACATACTTATCGCTAATGTTAGCGCTCAGTTGTGTGAGTGTTAATGTTAGCTCTGGTTGCCCTAGCGCGGGCGGACCATATTACAATCCAAACGGTAACAGGTTAAAAAACCCTGATAGCGATTCGGAGATTGCACGCGTTTACTATACTTTGCGCTCCCTATGCTTAACATGGGGAGTGCAAAGAGTTAATTAGCGTTAGGATCACAATGTCTTAACGGTAACTATGTCCCGTTGCAGTTAACTTAAATGTTAACCACAGCTTGGAGCTGGTGCTAACTGATTGATTGCGCCTCTGCAGAATCAGTTATCACCAACTACAAATCCCCCCAAAAATCACATACTCATCTCTCATCCCGCGGCGAGAACGCCTCTTCTGGCCGCCAGGAGCAGAGTGAGACTGGGGGAAAAAAGTCCCCAATCTCCCTCCACGATCACTCCGCCAACCTGCAGGATCTCACAGGAGGTGAGATCCTGCAAGTCATGTGACCGGTAGTCGCAGCCTCAATGGAGTCCTATGGACTCCATGAATGGGATGCTCACGGTGGCGCTTAGCGCTGCCCTGAGTATCCTCAGGCTTAGCACTGCATTACAGGGCAGGCTGCTTGATTAGCGCCTGCTACGTAATATGGAGCTAAACGGGGACGCTAAGGCTAGGGTCCGACAAACGCATTCTGTGCGGACTGTGCGTCTGTGCACAATGGAAGTACTTTCTGACTGACGACAAGGTAGTGGCCACACGGTCTGTTTTTTTGACTGATGTAGATGGGAAATAAAATTAATATGATAAACCATTTTGTCCGTCAAAAATGCCGGACGTCAAAAATGCAGTCCGTCTGACTACGTTCCATCCCTCACACACAAAGCTATGTGGACATTGAGGACGCAGCGCACTCCGCACGTCCCTTCTAGTGGTTTTACGTTCTTGCCTGACTTGCATCTGTTTTCCACGTCCGTTGTGCGTCCGCACTTTAGTGTGGAAGTACTTCGTGTGTGGGTCTCTATTGATCATAATCCCCCCCCCACGACTGCCGAAATGTAGCAGGGTTGCAACAAAGGTAATCAATGTCAATTAGGGGATAGCCCCCTATGAGTCTGTCTTTCTGTGTGTTGTGCTCTTATCACCTCACGTTAACCTGGTCTGTGAATATAAAGATGACTGAGATCCCGCATTGTGCCCAAGCAGCTCCTCCTCTGACCCCTAGGTGGAAGCATTTTCCCACATTGTCCATTAGCCCTGATCTGCCCTGTACATAAAAAAACAATAGTAAAACAACACCCAGAACATTCAATAATCAACAGCGGTGCTGGGAAATATACATGAATCTATGCAAAATACAACAAATGCAACCAAAGCATGAACAAACTAATAATGATATTTTTTTTTTACTCTGTCAAAGTTCCCTAAATACCTTTTTCCTGTGAAATCGATGTATATACCATATGGTACTACACAAAGTATCCACAAATTGGTGAACCTGATAGTAACATTGGGATAAATTATCTAGCTGCATTACTTGAATACTTAAATTGTGTGAACATATTCTCCACAACAGTATATGCTTACACCATAGGCATGGAGGGGTGGTGTGCTTGACGAGGCTTAGATACCATGTGCCTTGTACCTGAAGACCTGCCTGCCTGAATCTGCTTACCCTGACCCTCCCTGCTCCTGCTATCCTAGTTTCATGAAACTTTATCCACATGTTTACAAATTTCTCCATATGGCTTTATCTGGGCTAATGCTGTGCATTTTGGCTTACAGGGTTATTCAGAGAGCGGTGAAAAGCAGGAGAATGACTGGAGAATGAAAAATTCTAGGTCAAAATGAGCAAACCAGAAAAATTCTCCCTTTCATCTCACTTTCCAAATCGGCTATTTTGACCTAGAATTTTTCATTCTCCAGTCATTCTCCTGGTTTTCACTCTCTCTGAATAACCCTGTAAGTATTGCCCTAGTCACACCAAAATCTGCTGCCTGCCTTCAACATAACATTAAGGCAAATATTCACGACCATTGGGGTTATTTTCCTCTGTGATATGTAATTTAGAATAAAATCAATAAATCTTATTATTGTCCTTGTTATTTTTAAGAAAATATTAAAATTTCAAATACAGCTCAATAGGTACCGGTTAACTGTACCTGCTATGGCGGCGCCATGTATTTCTCCCCATGGGTGGAGCTAATTGGGGGCTGGCGCACCGCAACATGCATATGTCCTTCAGTCATTGGTTCGCATGTACTGACTGAACACATAAAGTAGTGATTCCCTTTCAAAAGGTGCCCACTTTATGGTATGATGAGCTAGATTTCACCCTAATTTCTATCTCCAGGATTATGTGTTGAAAAAGTGTCATTTAACTTGTAGTGGTTGAGTCAGGGCCGTATTAAGATCTCTATGGGCTGGAGCTGAAGATTTTGGTGGGCTTTTTTTGGAAAATAGTGAACATATTTTAGGTTACTTAAAAGAGCAGATATGGGTAGATCTAACCAGGCAGATACAGGGCTATCTAACCAGGCAGATACAGGGCTATCTAACCAGGCAGATACAGGGCTATCTAACCAGGCAGATACAGGGCTATCCAACCAGGCAGATACGGGTATGTGTAACCAGGCAGATACAGGTATATCTAACCAGGCAGATACGGGTATATGTAACCAGGCAGATACAGGGCTATCTAACCAAGCAGATACGGGTATATTTAACCAGGCAGATACGGGTCTATCTAACCAGGCAGATACAGGTATATCTAACCAGGCAGATACAGGGCTATCTAACCAGGCAGATACAGGGCTATCTAACCAGGCAGATACAGGGCTATCCAACCAGGCAGATACGGGTATGTGTAACCAGGCAGATACAGGTATATCTAACCAGGCAGATACGGGTATATGTAACCAGGCAGATACAGGGCTATCTAACCAAGCAGATACGGGTATATTTAACCAGGCAGATACGGGTCTATCTAACCAGGCAGATATGGGTATATGTAACCAGGCAGATACGGGTATATGTAACCAGGCAGATACGGGTCTATCTAACCAGGCAGATATGGGTATATGTAACCAGGCAGATACGGGTATATGTAACCAGGCAGATACAGGTCTATCTAACCAGGCAGATAAGGGTCTATTAATCAGGCAGATACAGGTCTATCTAACCAGGCAGATACGGGTATATGTAACCAGGCAGATACGGGTATATGTAACCAGGCAGATACGGGTCTATCTAACCAGGCAGATAAGGGTCTATTTATCAGGCAGATACAGGTCTATCTAACCAGGCAGATATGGGTCTATCTAACCAGGCAGATATGGGTATATGTAACTAGGCAGATACGGGTCTATCTAACCAGGCAGATATGGGTATATGTAACCAGGCAGATACGGGTATATGTAACCAGGTAGATACGGGTCTATCTAACCAGGCAGATATGGGTATATGTAACAAGGCAGATACGGGTATATGTAACCAGGCAGATACGGGTCTATCTAACCAGGCAGATATGGGTATATGTAGCCAGGCAGATACGGGTATATGTAACCAGGCAGATACGGGTATATGTAACCAGGCAGATACGGGTCTATCTAACCAGGCAGATATGGGTATATGTAGCCAGGCAGATACGGGTATATGTAACCAGGCAGATACGGGTATATGTAACCAGGCAGATACGGGTCTATCTAACCAGGCAGATATGGGTATATGTAACAAGGCAGATACGGGTATATTTAACCAGGCAGATACGGGTATATTTAACCAGGCAGATACGGGTCTATCTAACCAGGCAGATATAGGTATATGTAACCAGGCAGATACGGGTATATGTAACCAGGCAGATACGGGTCTATCTAACCAGGCAGATATGGGTATATGTAACCAGGCAGATACGGGTCTATCTAACCAGGCAGATAAGGGTCTATTACTCAGGCAGATACAGGTCTATCTAACCAGGCAGATATGGGTATATGTAACCAGGCAGATACGAGTATATGTAACCAGGCAGATACGGATCTATCTAACCAGGCAGATAAGGGTCTATTTATCAGGCAGATACAGGTCTATCTAACCAGGCAGATATGGGTATATGTAACCAGGCAGAAATGGGTATATGTAACCAGGCAGATAAGGGTCTATTTATCAGGCAGATACAGGTCTATCTAACCAGGCAGATACGGGTCTATCTAACCAGGCAGATAAGGGTCTATTTATCAGGCAGATACAGGTCTATCTAACCAGGCAGATATGGGTATATGTAACCAGGCAGATATGGGTATATGTAACCAGGCAGATATGGGTATATGTAACCAGGCAGATACGGGTCTATCTAACCAGGCAGATATGGGTATATGTAACGAGGCAGATACGGGTATATGTAACCAGGCAGATACGGGTCTATCTAACCAGGCAGATATGGGTATATGTAGCCAGGCAGATACGGGTCTATCTAACCAGGCAGATATGGGTATATGTAGCCAGGCAGATACGGGTATATGTAACCAGGCAGATACTGGGGGTTATTCAAAGAGATCCGAATTGTGGCCGAAAGGTAACCAAACACTGAAATTCACCATACAGTTACTTTTCCTGGCCATTCGGCTATCCAGAGAGCAGGCAGTTCACCAAATATTTGCGAATTGCCTGCACATACGGTGGCTGTTCATTACCTGTTCGAGGGCAGTGAAATCCCCTCAGAGAAGCAATGCTTCGTCTATTCAGACAACAAAAAACAGCAGAGAAAAGTTGTCAAATTGCCCTGCTGTTCTGTGGTTACATTCGGCAGGTTTATTCAGGAGAATCCCATAGGCTGCAATGTTAAAAATATTCCCGTTTTAATCCAATATCTAATAAATCGTTGATT
The DNA here is from genome assembly GCA_009667805.1 of Leptobrachium leishanense. Classification (NCBI taxonomy): domain Eukaryota; kingdom Metazoa; phylum Chordata; class Amphibia; order Anura; family Megophryidae; genus Leptobrachium; species Leptobrachium leishanense. The sequence goes on from CM019063.1 coordinate 127,254,606, forward strand.
ATAATATTCTGCAGTAAAAAGTCTCTTTATTTTAAAAAATTTTAGGATTTTTTAGGCATATTTTGGGATTTTTTTGCATAAAATGTTTTTCCTTTCTTTTATAAAATCTTTTTTTCTTTATTCTGTAACAGCCCTTTTTATTATCATTCATTGGATCTTATATGTAAATTTTGGACATTTTCGTTTTGTAATTTCTTTACAAACCGCATTTCACTTTTCAAACATTCAAGCGTACTGATTTTTTTTTCACTCCATTCGTCTGCGGTGTCGGCTTTTTACGGCGGCTGCTCTGCGCTGTGATCGGCGGCTGCTCGGGTTTCTCCAGCGTGTTCAGCGAGGTTAATCCAGATGTTTTTGCGGGTTTCAGTGTGCATTCGCCTGGGTTTTGCGGTGAGCGTTCGTCGGGTTTGCAACGGCTTTTCCCTGCACTACGACGGCCCTGTGATCTTGTTGAATACACCACAGGGTCGCCGAAATGGGATCGCCAAATCGCACCGAATGGAAGTGAACAAAAAATTACCGAACATTCTCTTTGAATAACCCTAACTGTGTGAGTAAATTTCCATTCAGATTTCAATCATTTACAGCGTGTAAAATTATTTTTTCACATTTTATTATCCAAACCTTTGTGGTTATATATTCTATAGGGAATTCTTGTTAAAAAAAAGTGAAATGGGAACCTGTTACTGCAAGTGAAAATACACAATTTTAACCAAAACTGAAAAAAATTAAATTTTCGCTTGTGTTTTGGAGTATGGTATACGAATAATATGACTATGTATAAAATACTGAACGTGCCCCCAGCTTGGGAAATGAGAAGGTGAGTAATAGCAATAGTATTGCTCATTTTGTACGCTGATAAATGGACAATGCCAGCGCTTAAGAACTAAAAATAACTAAATTAAGTTTTCTTTTTTCCTCTTCTCTTAGATCTTACATGGTCATATTTGGTATCAGTGCAAAGGCCAGACCCTGACCTGTCCAATGATTCCTAACTTGACCTTGTGCTGTGTAAAGATTAGACACAGGGTTCCAAAGTCCCCTCAGTGCTCCTCGTTGCAGTGCGGCGATTTAGGTTTTTTATGGAACAATGCGTAATAACAGATTGTGTCATCGCCTCCACACTTGTTGGTGACATGATGAGAAATGAGAAGGTGAGTTAATGCAGCATCATTGTTCACTTTATAATTGAAAAGTGAACAATATTGCTATGTTAGAAAGAAAACATAAAGAAATATTTATTTTTAGTGTTACATAAAACCAGGTCATGTTTTGGTATCATTGGAAATGTTGTACTCTGGCCTTTCCAGTGATCCTCTCATGACCATGTAGCTGCTATGGAATCGGAGATACAGGGGTCCAAATGCCCATCAATGCAAACATAGTTATCCTTTCTCTGGGCCTTTTATGGGTCATGGGCCTGGAACTGCTGCTCCAACAGCCCTGGGCTGAGTTACACATAGTAGGCATTCATTATGATATGGTAGAGCGCCACCATCTAACAGTTATTTGGTCCAATCATTTCTCTACATGATCACATAAAGCAGGTTTCAGCAATTTTAGCCCTCCAGAACCATTGGAGCTGCATCTCCTATGAGGTTCAGGCTATCTAATAGGTGGCTGAGCTTCATGGTAGATATAGTTTCAAAACATAAGGAGGGCCAAGGTTGCTGATCATGATCTAAAAGGTAATTTTATGGCTCCAGGAGCATCGCTTGTTGGAAACACTGATCTCCATGGACTTTCTGTATAATACTATTCTATTCCACTTATACACTAGGAGATCATGCACCTTCCAGGTCACCAAATCTAAACATCACTGCATTGGAGTCTCTGAAGTACACAGGATGACATTTCAGCTTCCAACATTTATTAGAGAACCTGGGGCCTTTCCTCTTGCCCAGTCGTATTAGTATTCCACTATATAAAAAGCGTTGTTTGTAGTATTGTTATTACTTAGTATACATATAGCGCCAACATATTCTGTAGCGCGCTTAACAAGAATGGAATACAAACAAAGCACATAACAGTACAAAAGTTCCTGTCTGCGGGATTACAGTCTAGCAGTTGCAGTACTTTATGCAGCTTGCTCTCCCAGACATCTCGTGAGCTTACAATCTGTTATTGAACCCAGGACATACTTCAAAATGAGAGAAATCTCAATGTATCCTTCCTGGTAAAATCCTTTATAAATAAAATAAATAAATAATGGGACATGAGACAAAAGGGTTCAGGGGTGAGTGAAAATCTTGGATAAAGATCATAACAAGCAATTGCAGGAAGAAAGAATAAAAAATATATGTATGCTAGCATTGTAAGAAAACTGTGTTTGTTTTGGGTGACTACGCCTCATGTTAGATACTTGATTTTAACATATTATGTATAATGTGTCTGTTTGGTGATTCTGGTATTTGTTTTTTATCCTCCTGTATTACATATTTATGTATCTAGTGCCTATTATTTTTCCCAGACCCAATATTTATTGTAAGTATCACTTCACTTATATAGTAACTCATCCTGCTGGCTTTTTGGAAATGTATATTTACAAACACTGCAGCGTACGCCTGTCAGTTTTTAAATTCATACACTAACCCCAGCACTTTTTTTCATCAGGGGTGTTTGTACTGCGTCACTTTACACTGTGAATATTTTGAAGAATAGGAAGACTGAGAGTAACACAAATCTACCCCCCTCTCTACCGGGAAGTGGGGGGCTTCTGCAACAGATGAATAAGTAAATAATACCCAATTCCCCCATAATATACTTTATGACTATTTTATCACTAACAGATATGCCGTAAGAATTCTTTAATTAATTTGCTGACTATACATTATAAATATAACCCCTTTGGGGCCAACATGTCAGGACTGTCACGATAACAAGGGATTTGTTCAGTCCTAGTCCTGAAGGGAAATACATTCAATAATAAAGGGATTAAGTAAAGAGGGCTCGAGTCGCATTCTTCAATTTTACATCACGTAAAGCTACGTTAATTATCTTTAAGACATATCATACCTATAAAAGAAAAAAACAAACTTAAGATAAAAAAATATAAAAAAAAAAATTGCAAAAGGCATAAAGAAACTAAAGCCATTAATATGTAGATTGGGCGAACACGACCGGTATGAAAAACTTTATATATTTTTTTCCCTTGCCGCCACTTGCGAGTATTTTTTTTTTTTCTATGCGCAATCTTTTTTTTTTATTTTCAGGTGTTTTTTTTTTTTTTCTTCTGCAGCAGTGTCTCTGGAGAATTCTTTCTTTGATCTTTGTCCTCCCACCTCCTTTCTGTGTCACTCCCAGCCTCTCTGCCATTCTGTGTGTGTGTGTGTGTGTCTTACCCTCCCTCATGCATACCCCTCTCCTGCACACATTATATACATTATAGGAGGACAGTTTGGAATTCTGCAAGTACTTCTTGATCTCACCCCCTCCTCTAACCCCCCCTCTTTCTTACACACATACAGACACCCTCCCTCTCTGCCTTTTAATTCTCCTTGTGTTCTCCTCACTCAGTCTCCCCTCCCCAGCCCTGGGAGTGGATAGTGAGGGGTCAGAGAGATTTGGGAGGCGGGGACAATCCCTTTTGGGTAAAAAAAAAAAAGAAAAAAAAAAAAAAAAGAAAGACAATCACGTGGATGAGATCAAAGGGATGCCGCTTGGCAGAGAAGGGAGAGAGAGGGAGAGAAGAGAGAGAGGGGAAATAAGAGAGAAAAGAGAGGATCTCCGAGCCATGGACGTGACAAAAGCTGCAATGGGGGAAATGATAGGACTGCTCCCCATGTGATCCCCCTCTTCCTGTAGTGGGGGGGTCTGCACACTTGGACCATCCCTTAGAATGATCCTGGGATCTGTTTACTAATCTGGGGATTCTGTTTTGGATTTTTCCCTTTTTTTCTTCTTTTTTTTTTACAGGAGGGAGGGAGGGTGGCATCAAGCAATTATTATTTTCTTTTTTTGTGGTTGTGCCTGCAGGACCAAATCATTTTTTTAAAAAAGGAGAGAGTCCAGATCTCCTGAAGGAAGCATTGGGGGACCTGATTGAAGCTGCTCAGCCACCCCAGCACCAGCATAACTTGGAAATTATGTTCCTGTGGGTGCTGCTGGATCCCCATCCTGCGAGATGAGACGGCTAAGGATCCAGGCAGGGTTACCCCTGTTTTGGTTGGGGGTCCTCCTGTGGGCTGGGGGTCCCCGAGGATCCCTAGCCAAGGAGACTGCATTTGTGGAAGTGGTTCTGTTCGAGTCCAGTCCCAATGGAGATTATAAAACCCACACTACAGAGTTGCAGGGCAGGTTCTCAAGAGCTGGGGCCACCATCAGCGCTGAAGGGGAGATAGTGCAGGTAAGACAAGGGATGGGGTGTCCCAAAACCCCCCTTAATTTAAAAAAAACTCAGCCATGCTGCACTGCATACAGATCCATGGATGGGAAATGGGGGAGATGCCCCTCACTTATATATGGTGCACATTATGCCTGTTCTGTCCTTCTCTGGGTGAGAAGAGAAACTTTTCCTCACTTGTGTGAAGGGGTGATTTGTGGAAAGGGGGGGGGGCAGTTTGCATAGTACTTTGGTCGCAAGATGGCTTCTATACTATGAGTGTGTGTGTGTGTGTGTGTACTTCATTCACAATAACAAGGGACACTCTGCTATTGAGTAACCCACTGTGTGTTGCAGTATGCTGCACTGTGTCCTGTAGACCAGGTTCCCTAGCTTATTTTGTAGCTTCCTATGTTTTGATCGTGTTTTCTAGATATTCAGAGGCAGACACTTAATTGACTACAAGCAGCATGTTTAATGTTTGAAGCTGCTTTTTGTTTATGAATCGTCTTGCTGTAGAACGCATGCTGCTACAATGTTGCACCCGTAGAACTGCTGCATTCTTCAAACAGCTCACTCTCATCGACACAGCAACCCCTTGCATATGGGCTTTACTCACAGGCATATGGAGATTTTGTTATGGTGTTTGCATGTTTTATTTATTTTTTATATGGTCTTTTTTATGACAGATGTCTCTTACCCTTATGTTCACATCTAAAGTTTTTGCTTGTGTCAAGGAACTCAGAAGCCCAGGGTGATTAAAGTTTTGTCCCATCACTCCTGCATTGCTGGGTTTATTCTTCATCCCATGTCCTGCAGTAGAAGAATGCTAATTTAATAGATTTTTGTCTAGACTGCATCTATAGGAATCCTAACCATCAAAGGCATTGCTCTCTTCTTAGATGGGATGTGGATTTGATTTCAAACACAATTTCTGTTCCCTTTGGTGCCAAACTCATGGTTTGCTTGTGACAGGGAAGGAGAGGGGGGGGGGGAGATTGAATTGTATCCATTCTTACACCAGACCTCATTTCTTTCTTTTTTTACCCCTGTGATTGAAAACCTAGGGGATTGTTTTAGACACCATGCTTAGTTCTAGTCATGGTACAGAGATCTATGCTATAAGATAATGTCTAAGAAATACTTAAAACTACAAACAAAAGCCTTTTAAGCCATTAGAACTGTTTTTCATCCAGTTGGCAATATAGGCCATGTGGTATGGTTACCAGGATACTTTACCTTCAATGCACTGTACACTGTTAGGAGTTATTCTCTATAACAGGAACTGTACATTTTAGGCCGAAAATGGGAGAAAAGCTCTATAATTCCCATTGTTTTGAGTATTTTGCACCGTATAGTCATTTTCTGTACAAAATTCCATTATAGCAGATAAATCCCAATTGTTATTTTGGGTTCTGCTCTTCTGAGATGGTGCTGACATAGCTGATTGGTTGGTACAGAAAAAAAGGCCTGGATTTTTCCTGCTATGTACTATGCATTTTCATGCCACGTGCGGAGCATTTTTTTTTTTGTAGAGTCCCTGACATGGAATTAATTTCTGCTCTTGATTCGTGTCTCCCGAAATCTAATTGTAAGTTCTGCAGACTAGGATTAAAAAACAAAACAAACATAAAAACCAGACACGGTTGTTTATTTGCAGAAATGCTTATACCATTTCCCGCTGACTACACGTGCATCATTTTGTGCATGTGGTGTTAGTTATGCAGAGAAATGTTCATCATAGTGTAGTATTACACATTTATCACCTTTATTACGTAGTATTCTGAAATACACAGATATAGATAGGAGAGATAAACAAGTTATTTACTGGCAGAGCTCATTTGAGAAGATGCTGTCATGTACATGATAGCACTTTCGAAAATGTTTTGTAGTGTATCACCATGCATTAGTGTTATTTTAACCCCTTAAGGACCAAGAGTCTTTAAAGTCAATGCATTTATGACGTAACAGTTACATCGTTGGTTCTTAAGGGGTTAATGAAGCCTAGAAAGCCCTTGATCCCATCATATGCATCTGTTGTATCTCCTGTGTGAGGGCCCTAACTGCATGAAGTCTGGTCACCTACAACTAACATGTCATAGTAGGAGTTTTGTACACCGTTCCCACCTTGGATGTGGCCCTTCAGAATACAATACATGTGAATTGAATGATCCATGTTTAAGAGAGGAAGTGTATTTTGTAGATAAAGAAAATGTTTATTCACAGCATGAGTGTTTAGTAGCAGCTATTGCATATTACACTATATGGCGTTTTGTAAGGTCATACAGATAATATTAGCCATTTTAAGTCTCTTAGAGTATTTTTACTCAGTTGACACATGATTCTGTGGGTCATCACTCCATGCCGTCTGTATAACTGCGTATTATGTTCAATTATTGGGTAATAGTGCCTTTCTTTTATGTTTGTGTTAGTTTATCTAAGCGGCAGAATTGATGTATGAATGCGGAAAATTCCCAGCTTAAAACATTTTACCCAATTTGTGGTTTTGCATCAAAAAAAGGCATACAGACTACTTTAATGGCAAACTTGAAAGACCCCGGGTAGTGACCCGTATCTGTCAATTTCCTATGACCTACAATCGAACTTCCAGGTTGTGCTTGCTGCATGTCAGGTGCCACTGGCGCTCAAAGGCTTATGAGAATAACATCCCATTATTACACATTTTTAGTAGTAGCAGATTTCCTTTTTAGTGGTATTTTTCTCTTTTCTTATTTTTCAAAGCCCATAGTTGTTTGATCAGGGAAAGTATGCATTTAGGCTTTTCCTTAGGACACATTGAAGGACAGGAAGTGATCAGCACAGCCAAAGGGTTAGCAGATGTAAGAAAAAGCATCTCATAAAAAAAGAGGCATCAAGAGGGGGATAAGTGATTGATCTGATCGCTTTCCAGGTCTGCTGGAAGTGCGAGGACCCATTGTTATGAGTGTACAGCGGTGGGATCGGCTTTGTGAAAGAGATACTTCCTGTAACCATGAGCTGCATCCTTCCTCTGATAATCAGTAGGCAGTGTAACTAGATACAGTGTGTGATGGTGATAACATGTATCTCTTGTGCATGAAATTACTCAGCCTACAAATGTGAGTAAGTGGATGTTGTGTTATTGGGAACCTCTAGTCTTGTTGGCTCCAGTCGTGGACTCAATATAGAGACATTCGGCTGCTTACTGTACATTAATGACTTGTATACTTTATAACGAAACCATTAATTTGCTGCTAGCCGATGAAGAGCAAAGTATTACAACCGCTCTCGTTCTTCACGTCTCGAGACATTATTCAGGAATAAATAGCGGCTCTTAAACCCTGGTGTTAAATGATACTGCAAAGTTAAAATCACTTAACACTTAGATTTGTACATATCAAAAGATCCCCTATCCTGCGGTGCAGAGGGCAGCGCAATCTGACTCCTATCTGCAAGCAATGGAAGCAAATAGTCCCAGTGTTCTTCCGCCGTCCCCGTGTGACCCTACAGTTATAGTCATTTATACAGCGCCAGCATATTCTGTACCACTTTACAATGGGGGAACGCAAACATGAGACGTACACGATAAATGAGGAAAAGACAACCTTGCCCGTAGGATATCTGTCCAGCATTTTAACCCTACATTCACAAGTTCGCATCAGGGTCCCGGCTGCCATGGACTCCAGGAGCCTGATACCAGCGGCAGTCTGCATAACCACTGCCATTAAAGACCAGCGGATAACAAGTATTCTCACTCGATCCCCAATACAGCAGCTTGGTCGAAATAGAGCTGTTAAATGCAAATGTAAAATGGTTTGGATAGGATTTTTCCATTTGTGGGCCACTATTAGTGGCTCAGATGGAATAGGACCCCTAGAATGACTAATACTGCTCAAACCAGTTTTACTTTGTGGCTTGAAATCTCTCATTATTCTTGTTGAAATGATAACAACCATTATGATGTCATACATGAAAAGTATGCGGCCAGGGTCTGGATTGCGATAACCAAGTATTAAAGTGCCGTCCGCGTGTGTTATTAAAAGACATGTTGCCTGGGATTCTGTGATGTTTTCCGAGATGTGTGCTGTATTAATATATGAGAAATACAGGGATTATTTTTAGCAGACAGGCGGTTATGATGCTCGATTATATATATATTTATTTATTCCCCCCCCCCCCGACTTTTTACTGTAACTTTATGTATGGCTATGTTAATTCAGTATGTCATGTACTTTCCATGAACAAACATGCGGCCGGCTGATGTTTGAATGGCTTCACTTCGAGTCCAGTTTCTCTGGTGGAATATGCAATGTTTCTTTATTTTGATAAGGAATACCGCTTGCTTACTCAGTGGCTTCTTGCGGCTCAGATGTGGCCCGCGGCGGCTGCTAGTCAGTGCTCGCTGTATCAGCCTTACGACCAACACTCCTACCTCCCATGTGGAGAACAAGTGGACTTTTTGTTAAAACCAGTTCTGTTCTATATCTCGTGTAACACAAAAAAAAGTCATGTGGAAAATAATGCTTATTCTCCACCCGAGTGGATCTAACACAGGGTTTCCTACCACTATGAGGAAAAAGAACCTTCCGGTATAAACAATACTCCTGCTATATTATTTCTCCTTATTGGACAAACAAACCTGAAACACGCAGCAGCCTATATTCCATTGTTTAGTTGGTATAACTTTGTAAGCTTGCATACCTATCAGGGCCCAAACATGGTACCCTACAATCTTCCCAGCACACCTAGAGCTACCATGGAGATATGTGAGGAAAAAGCAAGGCCAATAAATGTCAGTAGTCCTGCTCCCTTGTGTCTGTGTGTATGGAGTTGACACGCAGCTTGCTGCCATCATTAAAAATAAAACAACTAGACTGTATACTGCAGGGTTTTACAGCTTGTCCTGTGGTCATGGTTGGATGGGAAAGGTAATTGTTCCTGAATGTTTCATGCAGTATCACTGCAGACCGCGCTTGTGTGACTTCATGCAGGCGGTGATCACTGTTAATGGGCAAACCAGGGAACACTTATAGCCAGGCAGGTACCACGTTTCATACATTAATGAAGAGATAATAATGGTCTCATAAACAATAGGCAACCTGGTGTGCCTCAGCTGCTATTGATTGACACTCTCAGAATGCCATGTGGATTATTAATACTATTATATGTTTATTTGTATTCTGCATCATAGTACGGACTGGCAATTTAGTGCCCAGTGTTTCCCTAACTGTGAGTTGCCTTGTGTGCATTTAGGTTTAGAAATGCACTGGCATGGCTAGACCAACTCTGTAAACATTTGACATGTGCTTTGTTTTCCTTTATCTAATCTCATCTGAAACTCTTAAAAAAAAATGTTGCTTAAACAAGCCATTTAAAACAATTTTTATTTTATCCTGCCAGGCCAATAGATAATAACAGGACTTGGCAAAATACAGCCATATTTTTGTTCTCCCCAGAGCTTTCATACCAATCAAACTCCTATAGAAAGCCGTGCACTGGGGGAACGCGAAATGCCATGGGTGTATGGCAGCTCATCCAGCCATCATTGGGTTGAGTCAAAGGGTGAGAGTGGTTTCTTTCTAATCTACATTTTAAGTCCCTGTGGATTACTGCCCATTTGTCAAAAGAGTTTGGTAAAAAAAAAATATCACGTGGACTTAATGTTACTATTACCTACAGGTGGTGAAGGAACTGTCATGTTCAAGAAAGATTTCAGATAGCATACGGTGAAGTACCAGTGACCCTATGCTTTCTGATTTTGCTTCCATTTGTGTGTTGTATTTTTGAGTAAAATAACTTCCATCTGATGCATCTGCCCATTCAATAGGTTATTCGATGTATCCTGCAATATGTTCTGCCTGTTTTAGCCCATTTCCACATCTGCTCAACTAATTAAAACCAGTTATTGCTATAATTAATGTGTGCTTATATATGTTTGTACTTTATGTCACTCAGAGAGTTCATGGGCTTTTTGATGAAATACCTTTGCTATAAATATATTTTTGCATATGTCCTTAAGGCCTGTACAAGTCTTGACCTAAGTGGCAAAATACTTCTATAGCAGGAAATGTGTTAATGTATGTCAGCTTGTCTTTGGGGGTTCAATCATACAAATTTATGTCCATCCATGGCCACCTTGTTTTTTTTTTTTGGCTTGTTGGTAGAATGATTTAATCGGGTGTAGTGTTGGTCTACTCTTAACAAGGCTAAATTCTGACTTTCCTGATTGCACCAGAATGTTAAGAATAATCAGAGTTAAGGTTCAAGGGCAAATGTTCCCTTTTATGTCCTAAACCAAAATATTTGTCAAAAGTGATATAAAACAAGTCAGAGAAAGGTGCTGTGTAAATACCCGTATGTACCAATTAACAACGTGCCAGCAGGGCTCAAACAGAAATGATATCCAACATAGGAGCCAGTAGGGAAAGTCAAAAGTTTCAAGGAATAAAGCAACGAGATATAATAATCCATACATTTAGGAACCAACATGTAAAATTCTGAGAAGTCCTTTGGTACCTAGCTTCTGGATTTTTCATGCCCTTTATATCCGGTACTTGCATATGGGTTTGTATAGGTGTTGCGTATATATGCTATATTTGCATGTATGTGCATCAGTGGGGTGACAGCCCATGATCTATTCAGGGGTCCAGATTTTGGCCATACCCTGTGCAGCTTGTCAACATGCCACAGGTGTAAGGGTCCCTCCATGTCACCCAGCCCAGGACTGGCCCATCAAGATCCCAAGAAATTTTCTGGGAGCCTGGGGCCGGTAAGAGAACTCTGACTCCTCGCTGAAGGAGCGATTTACTAGGGTCTGTGCCAGGCAGAGATGCAGACCGATTGCTCACCTACCAGGGAACATTTTATTATCCCTTCAATAGACCAGCAGGTTTACTGAAATGAGCAGCTAATCAAAGATTCCTGATGTCGTCCCTGTGTATGTGCGTATAATAAATATATATATATATATATATACGCACTGTATATGAGTAAAGAAGGAGAGATGTATATCAATATTCATAATTGTACATTGCGTATTTTCCCCACTTGGAGACCACATTTTGTCAAAGCATGTGTTTAAATAAACAATGTTTTCTGTTTGTGGGAGTTAAAAATGGGACTTAAGTACAGACTGCCGTTTTTTTTGGATTGATGGGAGAAGAAAGGCCCTCCTTTGTAACCCAGACAGTGTTCTCCACCTCTTGGGCGTCTGGTTTCCTACTTTTTTTTCAACATGAGCTGCCAACCTTAAATATTGCGTTTTACTTTCCCCTATGTTTGAGAATGTGCCAACCACCTACGCAAGCCTATGAAAAGTGCATATTCACTTACCTCAGCCTCTGCTGTACTTTGTGTGATTAGATTCTGGATTTAAACATGATGTAAGAAGTTCCTAAATTGAAAGCCGCAAATATTTATATTTCTGTCCATTTGTAGGTGTCTGACTTTGCCCACTGGCACAGCAGAGCATTAATTTACACAGTAATGGTAAATGTGTGTGAATGTGTATGTATAGATATGTGTGTGTGTGTGCGCTTGTGTATATATATATATATTACACCGATCGGTGCCGATACCAGGCATTTGCACGAGTCGAGTAGTCGCCACCCAGGACATACTTGAAAACGAGAGAAATCTCAATGTATCCTTCCTGGAAAAATACTTTAGAAATAAATAAATAAATGCCCCTGATACCGATACCAAAAGCCAGCACTGGGCTGGCTTGCCTGGTGGTATGTAAGGGCTGGGGCAGCTGGCAGAATGCACTAACCTTATTCTACCAGGCCCCTCCGGCTGGCCTCGTTTCTACGAGCAGCTGCCGGCAAAGGTTATTATTATTATTATCATCGTCATCATTTATATAGCGCCAACAGTTTCCGCAGCGCTTTACAATAACCAAAGGGAACTAAATACATATAAACGGACATAGGATGGAAACAAGAGGTGTAGAGGGCCCTGCTCATAGGAGTTTACAATCTAGAGGGATTGGGGTTGAGGAAGACCAGAGGAATTGCACTAGATAGCAGGATCATTAGTGCCAGTGGTTTGGGAATGGTGGGGCCATAGAAGCGGCTTCAATCATGTGTGAGTAGGTGAGCAGAGTGATGAGTTGATTCAGTGATGTGGTACGCTAATCTTAAGAGATGGGTTTTGAGGGATTTCATGAAGGCCTGAAGGTCAGGGGAGAGTTTGATAGGCCGAGGCAAGTCATTCCACAGGACTGGTGCAGCCCTTGAGAAGTCTTGGAGGCGAGATTTGGCTGTGCGTGTGTAGAGTCGCTCACTGGGACCTCCAGCCTCTCTCTCGCAAACATACTCGCCACCCAGGACATATTTGAAAAAAAGAGAAATCTGAATGTATCCTTCATGGTAAAATACTTCCTAAAAATAAAAATCTTGCAGAATTCGCAAGATCTCACAAGCTCTTCAAGCTCTCATGGAGTGTGGCACCAGCAGAGTAACCTTGCCGGCGGCCGCTCACCGGAACGTGGCCAGCCGGAGGGGCCTGGCAGAATGCTGATGGTGTATTCTGCCAGCCGCCCCAGTGTTTATGTCTGGTCTGAGGTGTGGAATTTATACATGTATCTGAGGACTGTGTTTCTGGGTGTACATGTATCTGAGGTCTGGTGTGCGTGTATATAAATATCTGAAGTGTGTGTGGCCTGTGCAGTGAGTAAATGGGGTGTCTGGCCATACATTTCAATGGTAACATAAATTGGAAAGGCTTTCAGCAAAATCCTAGATTATTTATTGGAAAGTGGTCACATGACATTAAATAAAAGTATCAGTACTCCGTATCGGTCAGTACCTGAAAAAAATTATCAGTACTCATGTTCGGTCTTAATAAAATGATATTGGTGCATCTCTAAATGTATATCTACTCTGACAGCCACTGGTGTCACACATTGATGGTTTAGTGTGACCTCTACTTGAATAGGGTTGGATTGTCTGCTATTGTTGCAATTAGGGATGTCCTGATTGGGTTTTTTGTGCCCCGACCCAATCCAAGTTTTGCATTATTTGGGATCAGCCAATACCAAGTCCTGATATGATGCTGTACCTGAAGACAGGTCCCCCATCCAGATCTGTGGCTCCCTTGGCGATGAAATCCTGGAGCACCCCTGCTTCTTCTACCATCTCTGTGTGGTGTGGAAAGGTGGGAGGTCAATGAAATTTGCAGACGGGGTAAGGACTCGAGGGTCGGATTGGCTGCATAAAACTGATCCCCAATTTCTTGAAATCACAAGATCGGCTCCTGGTTCCGATCCTAGAGATTGAATTGGGCATCACTAGTTCCAATGGTCTTGCTTTGATGTTTCATGGATGTGGTTGCATCAGATTTACCTGAGAAAGTGGAGGTGATGGTGTCAGCTGGCTTTCGTGGTTACATTGCGCATGGACCCATGTCCCTAGGTAATAAGTCACTAGGTCAGGGGTCAGCAACCTTGGCTCCCTGATGTTTTATGAACTACATTTCCCATGTGACTCAGTCAGCCTAATGGGTGACTGAGCATCTTGGGAAATGTAGTTCCCAAAACATCAGGGAGTCAAGGTTGCTGACCCCTGCACTAGGTGATGGAAATGATGAATAATATATGAGTGTGTGTGTGTGTGTGTGTGTGTGTGTGTGTGTGATGGAGATCTAGCATATCATTGTATTAAGGTATATTTCTGTGGATTGTGTATACACAACGTACAAATGGGTCTCTGCATATGTCTGCGTATTCTAATTAACTTGTATAGTGTTATTGTAATCAGAACATACATATCACTGCTTTGAATAACAACAGTATTTAAGCTCTGCAACTCAGGGTAATGATAAATCACGGTGCATCGTTATGGAGTTACACATCGCAGTCTGATGATTTAAACAAGCACTGCTGGGTTATTTGTTTACCTGTTTCACAACATCTTTCCTTTTATTGAGTGATGCAATCGAGAGGTACATACAGTTGTGTTCAAAATTATTCAACCCCCACTGAAATTGAGTGTTTTGGCCAGTTTGACATTGATTTTGATCATTCAGTCATCTTGCTTACAATTAAATCAAAGAGGCACGTGTAGGTCAGACAAATATAACATAACATTTATAATGAAATAACCACAAATGTCTTTTCTGTACTCACATCATTATCAGTTTTATTCAACCCCCAAGTGACATTCTATCTTAGTACTTAGTACAACATCCTTTTACAGTTATAACAGCTTTTAAACGTGAAGCATAGCTTGACACAAGTGTCTTGCAGCGATCTACGGGTATGTTCGCCCATTCGTCATGGGCAAAAGCCTCCAGTTCAGTCACATTCTTAGGCTTGCGCACTGCAACTGCTTTCTTTAAGTCCCACCAGAGGTTCTCAATCGGATTTAAGTCAGGTGACTGCGATGGCCACTCCAAAATGTTCCAGCCTTTAATCTGCAACCATGCTCTAGTGGACTTGGAGGTATGCTTGGGATCATTGTCCTGTTGAAAGGTCCAACGTCTCCCAAGCCTCAGGTTTGTGACGGACTGCATCACATTGTCATCCAATATCTCCTGGTACTGAAGAGAATTCATGGTACCTTGCACACGCTGAAGCTTCCCTGTACCTGCAGAAGCAAAACAGCCCCAAAGCATGATTGACCCCCCGCCATGCTTCACAGTAGGCAAGGTGTTCTTTTCTTCATAGGCCTTGTTCTTCCTCCTCCAAACATAGCGTTGATCCATGGGCCCAAACAGTTCTAAATTTGTTTCATCAGTCCACAGAACTCTATCCCAAAACTTCTGTGGTTTGTCCACATGACTTTTGGCATACTGCAGTCGACTCTTCTTATTCTTTGGAGACAGCAAGGGGGTGCCGCCTGGGAGTTCTGGCATAGAGGCCTTCATTACGCAGTGTGCGCCGTATTGTCTGAGCTGAAACTTCAGTACCCACATCTGACAAATCTTTTCTCAGTTCCTCAGCAGTCACACGGGGACTTTTCTCCACTCTACGCTTCAGGTAGCGCACAGCAGTGGAAGTCAGCATCTTTGTTCTGCCACGACCAGGTAGCGTTTCAACAGTGCCCTTTGCCTTGAATTTGCGAATGATACTTCCTATGGTCTCTCTTGGTATGTTAAACATCTTTGCAATCTTCTTATAGCCATTGTCCTTCCTGTGAAGAGTAATCACCTCTTCTCTTGTCTTCCTGGACCATTCTCTTGACTTCACCATGTTTGTAACCACACCAGTAAATGTCTAGAAGGAGCTGAGTATCACAGTAATTTTAAAGCTGCCTAATTGGTGCTTATTATGCTTTATTGCTGCTCCGTGACATCCACAGGTGTTTTCAATACCTGATTGAAAACACTTGAATGAACCTCTGTTCTTCAGAGTGGTATTATTATTATATTATTATTATTTATTTATAAAGCGCCAGCATATTCCGCAGCGCTGTACAATAAGCACAGTACAGACAGGGTTACAATACATTGAACAACATTTGACAAACAGTACAGGAGGAGATGAGGCCCTATTCCCGTAGGAACTCACAATCTAGGAGGGTTGGGGTTGGAAACAGGAGGGGAGGACTGTAAGGTGAGAGTGATTGATGGTTGCGTCAGTGAGTTGGGTGGTAGGCTTCCCTAAATAGGAATGTTTTCAGGGAGCGTTTGAAGGAAGAGAAGTTAGGGTAAAGTCTGACAGTACGAGGGAGAGCGTTCCAGAGAGTGGGGGCTGCGCGTGAGAAATCCTGCAGTCTATCATGGGAAGAGGTGATGCGGGGAGAAGCTAGGCGCAGGTCACTGTTTGACCTTAGGGAGCGGGCTGGGGTGTATTTGGTGATTAGTGAGGACAGGTAGTGGGGAGCTGAGTTAGTGAGGGTTTTGTAGGTAAGGATAAGGATTTTGAACTTAATTCTGCAGTGGATGGGGAGCCAGTGAAGGGACTCGCAGAGGGGAGCGGCAGAGACAGAGCGGCGGGTGAGGTGAATTAGCCTAACGGAGGCGTTCAGGATGGATTGTAGGGGGGAGAGGCGGGACAGAGGGAGGCCAGATAAGAGATTATTGCAATAGTCGAGTCGGAAGATTACCAGGGCGTGTATGAGTTTTTTTGTGGTGACAGCGGTAAGAAATGGCCGAATTCTGGAAATATTACGCAGTTGGTATCGGCAGGAGGAGGAAAGAGATTTGATGTGGGGGATGAAGGAAAGAGCAGAGTCCAGTGTAACTCCAAGACAGCGAACTTGGTTTGATGGGGAGATGGTGATACCCTCCACCGTGATAGAGAAGTCAGGAGGTGGGGAGGCATTAGAGGGAGGAATAAGTAGGAGCTCAGTCTTTGACATGTTGATCTTTAGGTGGTGGGAGGCCATCCAGGAGGAGATGCCAGATAAACAGTCACTGACTTTTGAAAGGACAGGGGGAGAGAGATCAGGGGTAGAGAGGTAGATCTGAGTGTCATCAGCGTAGAGGTGGTAATTAAAGCCAAAGCTGTTGATGTTTTTGTCCAGGGAGGAGGTGTAGATGGAAAAGAGCAGAGGACCAAGGACAGAGCCTTGAGGTACACCAACAGATAGAGGCAATGAAGAGGAGGAGTTACCAGCAAAGGACACACAGAAGGACCTGTTGGATAAATAGGAGTCAACCCAAGCAAGTGCAGTGTCACCGAGACCCAGAGAGTTGAGGGTCTGTAGAAGGAGGGGGTAGTCTTTAAGGGGTTGAATAATTGTGTCAATGAAGAATTCACAAAAGAAACATTTACTACTGTATTACAAAACCAATTGATGTCATTTTAGTTGCATATGGTTCTTTAAAAAGTCCTTGTAGGATTTCATTCTGAATACAATTAGAAATGTACACTAAATTCCCTAAAACCCTTTACAGCATTGGGGGTTGAATAATTTTGAACACAACTGTATGTATATTGAAGGGTCACTGTAGGGTTAAAACAGGGGAAAGGCGTAAAATAGAAGGGTTAAATATTAGCCCATGCTGAACACATGCATGCCTTCCTCCTGTTTTAAACTATCCATTAATGCTCACCATCTAATACAGCTCCAGACTCCCTCACACTGATCTAATAATGGCAGCCGCTGTTACTTCCTGTAACAATGGTGTGCCAAAGTAGGTTATTAGAAGCTCTAAATTTGTGTAGAACAAAGCAGAATATTAGGAGCTGGACTGCTGGAGGTAAACTTCTAGAAGGCCACAGCTACCTGGCTCCTACATTTGCCAAACCCAGTTTGAGAGTCCTGGAGGTCTGTAAATACGTTTTCATCTATTAACTGTTTATTAAGGATGATGGATTTTTTTGAGGCCTAAATATTGCTTTCACACTCTTTTTTTATTGGTCATTATTGCATGTTAAGTCTTTTCTACTTTTTGGACTCTTGTGCAAAACTACATTGGAACCTTTTCCAGTTTTATCATGTGGATTTTTTCTGCCTGCAGGTGAGCCACACTATACACTTCTGGGAGTACTCATCTGTCTGTTCTTCTTAATGGTGCTTCTCCAAAAAAAACAAAGGAATACACATTTATTTTGTATCTATTGTTATTTGCTCTTTGGCTATTATTTTCTGCCATGTGATCCATAACATTTAACGTGACAGGCACTCTTTAAGGAGATATAACGTTTTGGGTAAAATAAAGAAAAGGAGCCAATGTGCAGTACATCTGATCTGGCGGACTCGGTATTTCAGTTCACACAGTAGTGCCCCTGAAGACACTAAAAACAACACGTCTCTTTCTCAGTCTCCCTTTTTGATTGCATAGATCTATCCCCCAGCAGCCGTCACTGTGTCTCAGGTTGCAGAGCTTCCTCCACTTGTTTTGTCGGTTCAGAGATCAGAGGTTCTTGCATGTTGGATCTGGCAGCGCCAGGGGCCAATTTCTATCTGTGTGACAGCATTTTTAATTTAACAGCGCTGCCTTTGATGTTCTTCAAATATTTATAGGCGAGTTTAGATGACTCCAGTGGGGATTTTATGTTTAATATGTGTGATGTGTCTATATATGTTCTTGTAGGTGTATTTATCTGTGTGCGTGTCTTTTAAATGTAACGTTAAGGCCAATAAAAAAAGGTATCACTATGTACTGCTATACTCTGGTGATTTTGGCATCTGGACTAACACAGCTTATCCAATCTACATTATATATATATATATATATTTCCCAAAGATTCAGACGCACACGGAGACTGGCTTAGATGAAAATAAAAAAGGATTTTAGAAAAACATTAACTTTTCAGTTCCCAATGGAACGTTCATCTAAGCCAGTCTCCGTGTGCGTCTGAATCTTTGGGAATTTATATTACTGAAATATACCCAGGACATACTTTGAAACGAGAGAAATCTCACTGTATCCTTCTTGGTAAAATACTTTATAAATAAATAAGTACTGTGGGCTAAATTACACACTTCACGCAAAAACGCTCGCGCAACGCGTGAATTTGTGCGGCAAGCGTTACACATTTACGCACTCAATCACCGCTGGATATACAATCCTCGCGCATTTTTTCATCCATCGAGCAATAAGAAGTGTAAACCGGACGCACACAAATGCTCGCGCAGTTCCGTTACGTGCACAAATAAGTGTGCGCACAGTTTTTTTCTCGCGATTCAGTCAATCAGAATTAAGAACCACAATTATCTCACGTTAAGTTTTTGTGCCTGCCAAAGTCAATCAGAGTATATATGCTGCAGCAATAATAAATGCACACACAACTTCTGCATTTTATTTGTTTGGTATGAGTAGAATGTGTAACTATACTTTGCAGCATTTTTTTTTTTTTCTGGGCTGGTGTATTTGAATTCGGCCAGGTCAGTCAGATTTGCCGTTAACCAGCTTTTAGGAGTTGCTAAAATTATGCGTGCAAAGGCCGTGCGTTACAAACTGCGCATAGATTGTAATACCATCCGCGCACATTCGCATTTGCGCTCACAATGTTAAGTATAGGACGTGCGACGTACAGTAAGTTCGTGCAGGTTCACCCGCTGTAGACGATTACGCACGTTTGTTGCGCTGACTATGTAATACGGCATTCGGCGCAAAGGGTTTTACCCCTCGCGTTAATGCGTTTTTGTGCTTGCGCAAACGTTTGCGCGAAGATTGTAATTTAGTCCTGTATATTCTATAATTTTTTCACCTTTTTTCCAATAATTAAAAGACACATAAAACCAAAATAAGTATTCAAATAACAGGCAATATATGCAGAGTCTAGAGGATTTTAATTTTAGATTACGCTATCACATTAATAGCAATAATGAGAGTAAAGAATGTGACATACGACCTGCATTACCTTATACTTAAGCTGCCACCTTGAATGCCTTAAAACAAAGCATCTTGTGTGACTGAAGATTAAAATTGGAATGGGTCAATTGACAGTGTCTTTAAAATAATATATGACTCTGATGTTGCTATAGTTGGTGTGTTAATCACCTGAACTATCACTGGGCGTTAGCAGATCATGTAACATTTTTCTTATGGAGGTGGGGGCAAACA
This sequence comes from Leptobrachium leishanense, assembly GCA_009667805.1. Lineage (NCBI taxonomy): Eukaryota > Metazoa > Chordata > Amphibia > Anura > Megophryidae > Leptobrachium > Leptobrachium leishanense. The sequence goes on from CM019063.1 coordinate 127,274,365, forward strand.
AACTGTTTTTGCCTTGTTTTTTTCTGTTGGTTACAATATGAGTTTATTTCCCAACTTTTAAAATATGTTTTTTTATTGTTATTATTTTTCTTATTATAATCAATGGGAAATAACACTCTCTCCTTAATACGACAGTATCTGGAACTTTCACAAACATATACTAAATAAAATAAATGTCATACTCAAGTTCTGGGGGCATTCAGCGCTTACTACTTTGTGTTTACTCAGTCAAGCCAGGTATTATTATGTATGTTCACCTGCATCCTTTCCAGAGATAAGAAGTCCTGGCATAATTTTGCACCTGAATGTACGTTCATGATGAAACACGCTTGCAGATATGCAAAGGGAAATCTGTTTAGGAGTCGTGGACGGCACCGCGTGCCATTGGTTTGAATTTCTTTATTGATACTTATCTTTCAGTTATGTAGAAAGGTGAAGTGAAAAGGATGCTGGGGTTTCCCTCCTCCATAAACTCTTCAGGATAATGCGTTTATTCACGTTCATTTTTTTGTTTGGTCAAACTTTTTCCTAAATTTATGATAAAGAATTCATCATTTGTGCTTCATTTGGTGTCTATGCTGCCCCTATGACTAAGAACTGCCAACTTGTTTAAAGTGCTGTATTAGGCTGTGGTCAGACGAACGCAGTGTTCACGTCCGTGTTACCGCACATAAGTACGTCCGTGATAGTATACAATTGTGTTAAATGTAGCCCCACACACGAAGTACGTCCGCACAGGAGTGCGGACGCATGATGGATGTGGCAAACGGACGCAGGTTAGGCAAGAACGTAATACTGCTAGAACGGACATGCGACATACGCAACGTCCGCATAGCTTTGTGTGTGAGTGATGGAACGTGGTCAGACAGACTGCATTTATACGTCCAGCATTTTTGACGGACAAAATGTTTTTCATTGTAATTTATTTTCCCTCCTACATCCGTCAAAAAAAATGTCAGTCAAAAAAACGGACTGTGTGGCCACTACCTTGTTGTCAGTCAGAAAGTACGTCCGTACTGCACGGACGCACAGTCCGTACAAAATGTGCTCGTCTGACCCTAGCCTTAGGCTAGGGTCAGACGAACGCATTCTGTGCGGACTGTGCGTCCGTGTACATTGGATGTACTTTGACTGAACACAAGGTAGTGGCCACACAGTCCGTTTTTGTGACTGACGTTATTTTTGACGCATGTAGGAGGGAAAATAAATTAAAATGAAAAACATTTTGTCCGTCAAAAATGCTGGACGTATAAATGCAGTCTGTCTGACCACGTTCCATCACTCACATACAAAGCTATGCGGACGTTACGAACACAGCGCACTCTGTGTGTCCGTTCTAGCGGATTTACTTTCTTGCCTAACCTGCGTCCGTTTGCCTCGTCCGTTATGCGTCTGCAGTTCCGTGCGGACGTACTTTGTGTGTGCTTTGTAAAGTGCTACAGACTCTGCTGGCGCTATATAAATGACTAACTGTTTGCCATTCCTTAGGATAATAGTAACAATTAGTGATGGGTCGAACACCCCCGTGTTCAGTTCACATTCAAACTCGAACACCCAAAAAAGTTTGACCGCGAACTCGAACACAATTCGAACACCATGCAAGTCAATGGGGCTCAAACATTCGAAAATTAAGATCCCCTCCAGGAGGGCATATATGCAAGATATTGGCCATAAAAGGTGTATGGGGGTCCAGGTACTGCCCTGGGGGACGGGAAACAATGAATTATTATTTATTTAATTTTTTTAAAAAACAAAAAACATTTGTAACCCTTTCACTGCTGAGTGCTGAGCTCATTTTTACTCCTTTTGCTCATGTTTAAACACGTTTTGAAGCCATGGGAAATGTTTGACCAACAAGGAGTGGGAATTGTTTGACCAAGTAGTGGGAAATGTTTGACCAACAAGGAGTGGGAAATGTTTGACCAACAAGGAGTGGGAAATGTTTATGAATCCCATAGGCTTCAATGTTAAAAATATTCCCATTTTAGTTCAATATCTAATAAACCGTTTATTATTATATTCTGCAGTAAAAGTCTCTTTATTTTTAAAAAAAAAATAGGATCTTTTAAGCATTTTTTGTAATTTTTTTGATTTTTTTTTTCTCAAACTTTCTGTGAACGTCCAGAAAAGTTCAAAGTTTGCGAACTTTCGAACAGCCAATGTTCGAATCGAACTTCGAACCGATTCGAACCGGCAGCCCATCCCTAGTAACAATGTGTACAGTACATATACGTATCTTGATCAGCGCAATAAAAAATGCTATCAGGATCTTGGTGTCTCTCATAGATCAGCAGACCATATTTTGGTACATAAAACAAAATATAAAAATACACAATGGTGAAGTATATCAAATATATACTATAAATAAAATGCAATGAATGATGTTTCACTCACAAACATCGAGCCTAGCACTGGCTCTAAGTGGAATTGTACGTTTGGGTTGTTTTTTCTTCTATATTGTTCACAGGTGACCCACACCTTACACGGCTGTTTCCCTTCACATATCAAGGAACCATATAAGACAAGAAAAGACAGCGCAACTCTTCTTGTGCAGAATGAAAATATAAGTGTATATATGTTTTTCAGCCAATTTTTCACTTACACTTGTTGGAGCTTCAATAGCTCTAAGGTTTGCGCATATGGATTTTTTCAGGCTCGGGCAAATCCACAAACCACCAAAAAGACACAGGCTGGATCTTCTTTTCGAAAGAAAATTTAATAAAATAAAAACATGTAAAACAAATGGATAAAAACAGGTACCTAGGACGCGTTTCGTTGCACTAGTCGACTTGCTAGCAACGTGCAGTTCCACTTAGAGCCAGTGCTAGGTTCTATGTTTGTGAGTGAAACATCATTCATTGCATTTTATTTATAGTATATATTTGATATACTTCACCATTGTGTATTTTTATATATTGTTTTATGTACTAAAATATGGTCTGCTGATCTATGAGAGACACCAAGATCCTGATAGCAATTTTTATTGCGCTGATCAAGATACGTATATGTTTTTTTCATTCACCTGGTATAGGGAAGACCACTGTGTTTGATCAAGTTTTTGGGAGATTGGTGGTGGACATGATTTGTGGCGCTGACCTGCTTGTTTTATAATGTGTACAGTACATTGATTACACGTGTATCATAATGGAATGGAAAGAAGAGAATGCAGTTCTTGAAGTCACCTCATTGGCATTTCAAACACAGTTTGCCTTTGCAACACAGGGTCATCTTGTTTCTTGGACATTCGTTAGTAGAATTCCTAGAATTGCTTTACATTTAGAATTTGTGCAGGTAGAATTGTCAGGTCTATTCAAAGAAAGGTGAAACTCAGGAGAATGACTGGAGAAGTGAAAATTCTAGGTCAAAATGGCCAAACCAGAAAAATTCTCCCATTTATCTCACTTTCCAAATCGGCTATTTGGCCTAGATTGTTCTCTTCTCCTGCCAGTTCTCCTGGATTTCACCTTTCGCTGAATAACCCTGTATGTGCATGTACAGAGTAATTTGTGAAGACCCGAACCCAATGTTTTTTGATCTTAAACAAATCCCAACCCAGCAAGTGTTGGAAGTGTCCACCATTTTGCTAGGCACGTGACAACACTGCGCTGCATGTGGCTAAAGGTTCTTAATATTGCAATATTAATGTTTTGGATCTATTTCCTAATGTTAAGGCATTTATCGTTGGGGCTTGTTATGCTGCATTCATTCCTTCAGATAGCCCCACAGCAAGAAATCTGGGCTGGTAAGACTTCTTGGCCTTGGATTCTTGGAAAACAAACACCTCTGGATTGTTGCCATTGACTCCTATGATGTGTGGCATGTTGAATCATCTTGCTGGAAGTAACCCTGTGTCAGTTCCAAAGAGTAAGCCATTTTGTTCCATTGGAGTGCTGTGCATGTGCTGGCATGGGATGTGCTCACCATAATCACCATAAGAGATACGTTTTCTAGAACTCTCATTAATTTCCTTTCACTCATTTAGGAGTTGTAACGAAAAATGATGGTTTGCTTCAACATGAATCACCTTGTACCTAAAGTTTCCTTTGTCTTGGTGGTAAGGAGGGGAAACCAGTGACCCGGCGTCAGAGTCATGGGTGCACAAGGCTCATTGAGGATCTAGGGGAGGGAAAGCTAGCTCTCCTTGTCCGACCACACAGAGGAGTTACCTACAGTTATGGAAAATCAAGCTAACCATAGAGGAAATACAAGAAATCTCTTTTATTTTTGCGTGGTTTACGGAAATTTGGATATGGACACGAGTTGCCCACTTTTAATCTCTCTCTAACAAACTGTATTTGCAGAAATTTTAAAATAAGTCCGTTTGATGTTGCAGTGGTTTCCGCCAGGTTCGTCACAGTGTAAACTTGCCTCACAGACACTGGGCTGATATAATACCCAGTCTTAAAAGTGAAACTATGGCGTCTTCCCAGCAGAGAGGAAAAGCCTGGGATTAACAGGAATTGTTCCTCGGCAAAGAGTATGAGCTTGGGAAAGGAGTTTTGGTATAAGAATGGATTAATGAATGAAAGCAAGTAAATGTTTAATGTACAGCCCATCCTATATTGTGTAAATACAACATCCCTTTTTCTTGCTGAACCTTTGAATTCACTTTAACGGCAACGTCAGTGGACATAGACATACATACTCAATATATGATGGAACGGGGGCTACATGTCTTTCGTGACTTGTGACTGTAGATATATCTTGTGTAGCAGAATGTTATTAAAGTGGTAACACAGATTGCTGCATTACCATAGCCACAAAGCCGAAGGGTACAACGCAAAGGAATTTTTAGGCGCTTTATAAATACTTGTAACTGTAACTGATCTGATATGTGTGTGACGGAACCATTGTCTTCCGCCTGTCCTGACTCTCCAGACACCCCTTCGTTGCGGTCAGCCCGGCTACTGGGAGCGCTGTCCTCAGCGCCTCGAGCAGCTTGACCCGCTGCTTCTGTTTCTCTGCCCTGGAGCCGTTAGGAATTTCCAGAAGGCCGCTCTGTGCCTTCTGAGGTGGAGTGTGTAGTGTAGCGTACCTGAAGGAGACACCAGACGCGGCTGTATGTTCCAACAGGATTCTCTCTCTGTCTGAGCTTTAATGAACAAAAACGCCACAATTTATGCTGAGATCCAACAGCCATAATTTGCATAAATGACACACATTGTCCTACTAAAATGCTAATTACATTATGTCAGGTAGATATTTACAATAAACATTCTTTACAATAAACATTCTTTAGCCTTTAGCTCACACAACATTTACATAATCTATTGTTCTAACACATCAGATTAAAAAACAAACACTATCCCAGACTTCTTGAATCAAACATGCAGCCAGATAAGGGGAAAAGCCCTGTTGCATAAATTACACAGCAGTAAAGCTTGTTTACTGGTTATACAAAAACACATTTACCTACAGGAATATAAGTATTTTTAAAACTAAAGCTACGCCATTTTTCACTAAACTAATTTAAACTAAAACCAAACACTGTAAAATATATTTAAAATCACACAATATAAATGAACATAAAGTCTCTTGGGGTTTGAAGCGTGGAGCGCCACGTCAGCTCCATGACAATGTGCTCAAAGTAAAACTCCTATAGTTCTTGTTTCTACCATATAAAGTGGACCTGGATTGAAAGGTTAACCTTGTTACTTGGTGTGGGATTAGGGTAAATTAATTGTGTTTGTGTACAACTGCTTCTAAACTGATGACTCAGTGCCAGTCTGAGCAATTATACAATTGTTATAAATACACAAGGATGTATCCTCTCAAGTCTTCTTCTGAGGCTTCCCTGGAGACGAGGAAATCGACGTTGCTCTTGCTGTAGCATTGCTGGCAATTGTATTGATCTGCGGTTTTCTTTCTCTGTACCTGATGGCTCAGCAAAGGGAAAGGTATGATGTATAGACAATTTACAGTTATGCTTGATTTGAGGGATATGTATTTGTTTAAGATATTCTCCAGAATGGTAACTTCCCCCTTCTTCCCATTCTTTATTTTGTTAATGATTATGCTGTTTTTCCACTAGCCGTCTAAGCGATTTGTGTCCCTTTAACTCTTCTTTCTTCGGGGATAGGACTTTGGGCCTAGAATGCTGGATGTTTGGTCGATGTACAATCCTCACACTGGTTACTCTCCACTGCTGCACAGTAATATTAGTGATCTATTATACTCTAATAATTGCTGCATTATTTACCTATAGACAGAGTTTTGCGTAAATTAAAACATAATCTGCAGTTTAGCAGTTGTATAGGTAAGTGAATGACATCTCTTCAATATATGTTTATGTAATGGTTCTAAGGCCACTTCAGATATGGTTGTCCATTATCTTCTCATCTATTGTCACCACGGGAAAATGTGTAGTAATTAACCCTTCTTTATGTAGTATCACTGACATCTTATCCTTTATTACACACTGAAAGTTCCGTGCATTTCGCATCCCTCGGTAGCTGGTAAAGAACCCTTTTGCCTTTATTGTTGGAGTGTCAGCTATACTGTTCTGACAGGGCCTAACAAGGCCGAAACAACCATCAAGGGTTGCTGCATCCCTCATGCAGGGAAGGTTACCTTGGCTTGTTTGTCCTGGCCACCCATTCTGGGTGATTGCAGACCGATTTGCTTATGGAATAGTCCTCTCTGTAACACCATCGAGCTAAAACTTTATGACACCTGAGGGGGGACAGCCCGTATGGCAGGCAATTAGTGCTCTCTTAAACTTTGGTTTTGTTCCCTTTAACGACTGGTGGGTGTCACCCGTCAGGAGTGGCTAAATGTCAGTGAAGATTTACAGGTACACCTTGCCGACAGGTGCCGTCATGAGGCGTAGATTCTGCCGTGGCGCGCATCATTGGCTGCAGGGGGACGGCCTGAGTGCAGGCCGTCCACGTGCAGCCAATGACGCACACCACATGACTGCGCGTGTAGGCTGCAGGAGGGGCCCCAGCGGTGCGTACCTGTACGACATGTGTCTTCAAAGCCTTCCCGTCGCTAGGCTGGCATAACATGTCCTGGGGAGGTAAGGAGTTAAGGTTGCCCTGCTTTCATCAATGTATATAGCAATGAGCCTCATAGATATGGCAATGTGAGGATTCTGGTGGTCAGCAGATGCTGGTCGTGTTTTAGCTGGCAGGTGGAAATGGTTTTAGAGTCTGTGCACTTTGCTGCGGAAACAGATAGAAAAAAACATTACCTCAGGTAGTGGTGCATTTATATAAAATGTCATTTCTGTTTGCATACTGGCACTATTTGTGCATAGCTTATGAATGCTTAGACTTACATCTTTTTTATTAACTATCTTTATATATAATATTAGTATTTTTTTTCTTTTTTAGTGTACTGCATATTGTTTTTCCTTCTAATTGACTTCCTGGCTGGCCATCATTTCGGCGATCCCATTTACTTTGTACTGTTAAGCTGCTCTGTTGGAGCTTCCCAGGAGACTTAGACATGTGTTATTGATATGGTTGAGCTAATATTAGAAATTGTAAGGAGTATTAGGAAAATGTACCTTCCCGCAAAGTGAGTTTGCCTTATGGGAATAGGGCTTGAGTTATAAAAAATAACTGTGTGTATCCTTAGCTTTAATAATTGTTGAATACGACTCATTGAATAAATACAGGCTGTTTTTTTTCTTTGTATTAAAAGAAATGAAAAGGAAAAAACAGATGTGTATTTAAATTAGAAATTGTCTGGCTGTAATACCTCTGGTTCAAGACAAGTTATTTATTTATTTATTTATTTGAAAAGGATTTTACCAGGAAGGATACATTGAGATTTCTCTCGTTTTCAAGTATGTCCTGGGTTCGAGAACATTGAGTGGTTACAGTTGTTACAGAAATACAAAGTAATAAAATGCAAACTATTAAAAACAAAGTGATCTAGAGGTGGTTCTCAGAAGAATTCCATTAAATGGAACTAAATGCCGATTAACAATGTTGCCTTTGCATCGCTGTTACTGCAGTTGCAAGAATTTCATCTCGTATCCCATCATCATCAGTTAATTACTAGTCTTTAAAATTATCAATGTATTTTTTTTGGCTTCTGACACCGAATGTACTTGTTTGAACAGTCATTATTCCAAATTATTTCTTCGTTTGAAATGCTAATGATATATTAGAGCATTATACATACATAGGCATTAACACCTGCGATCGCTATGACATCTCCATGGATTATTGATTTATTGCCCCTGTTCATTATGTATAAATGAAGTGCTACATTAATAAAGCCAATTCATGTTAATTATATTTATGCTCCTCCTTGCACGCCATGAACCTCATCCTCTCCTCCTGGTTGTGGGTTTGTATGTTTTCTCATCGATGCTCAGACTGTAACTGTAGTCTGACATTTTCTTTCCATGAATGACCTTCAGTTGTTACGTAAACAACTTTATATTTTTTTTTAAAGTAACCAAGCTAAAGTAAGCTTAGCAGTAGTCACTTTTTGAAGCCAGTCTGTGCTAAAGCGTGGTGGTAGCCATCTTGAAATTGCTTTACACTACAATTACCAAACTTTATGTCAGACATGTCGTTCAGAAGCTAAAGCTAAAAAAGATTTGGTAAAAATGGCTATTTGAAGTCCCTCTTGATGTTTTTTGTCCAATTTACCTAAGCATAGCTTAACATATTCAGGCCTGCCAACTACTTCATTTAACTGTCTAACTTCAAGTTTTCCCATGGTCCTCTTGCTCACACGAAAGCCCTTGGGTGCCCCACCCCATCCCCAGTTTTGGGAGGACTAAGTGGAAAATGCCTGTTTAATGGCACTCTTGGTGCCGAAGTAGTTAAGATCAGGACTTTTTAAAGTCTATACACAAGTGCTAATACAGTGATTGTGCATCGGCAGCCTTGAATGGCTGCTCAGCCATGCAGGGTGCCATCTTGGCGTGCATTTACGCCAGGATGACACGCCCCGTGTGGCTGCTGTCTGTGTCACAAATTGCATCTTGACCATGCCCCATTGGCCACCCACTCAATCTCAGACCTGGCATAGTTGGCAGGTCTGCCTATTTTGTTTTGTTCGTTGTGTGACGGTACGCTTCAGGGGAATATCCGGTACCTAATAAAGGTAGATCACATGGGAGACCTTTTTTCATATCTGAGGCGTGTGAGTTTTGCATGCTGCACTTTTCTTGCAATCATCATGGAAACCTTATATCTGTCCTGAAAACATGGAATACCTGTAGTTACAGTTTCTTAAAAGACTATAATATGGTCTGTGTACTGATTGTATATGGATCTTCGTGAAAGTGCTTCTCAACAGAAGTAATGGTTAAAGTATTACATGAACCTTTAATGTGTATGAAATACAGTCCGGTCCAGAAATATTGGGACATCGACACAATTCTAACATCTTTGGCTCTATACACCACCACAATGGAGTTGGAATGAAACAAACACAATGTGCTTAAACTGCAGACTGTCCGCTTTAATTTGAGGGTATGTACATCCAACTCAGGTGAACGGTGTAGGACTTACAGCAGTTTGCAGATGTGCCAACCACTTGTTAAGGGACCAAAAGTAATGGGACAGAATAATAATCATAAATCAAACTTTCCCTTCTTAATACTTGGTAGCAAATCCTTTGCAGTCAATCACAGCCTGAAGTCTGGAACGCATAGACATCACCAGACGCTGGGTTTCATCCCTGGTGATGCTCTGCCAGGCCTCTACTGCAACTGTCTTCAGTTCCTGCTTGTTCTTGGGGCATTTTCCCTTCAGTTTTGTCTTCAGCAAGTGAAATGCATGCACAATGGGATTCAGGTCAGGTGATTGACTTGGCCATTGCACAACATTCCACTTCTGTCCCTTCAAAAACTCTTTGGTTGCTTTTGCAGTATGCTTTGCGTCATTTTCCATCTGCACTGTGAAGCGCCGTGCAATGAGTTCTGCAGCATTTGGCTGAATGTGAGCAGATAATATTGCCTGAAACACTTCAGAATTCATCCTGCTGCTTTTGTCAGCAGTCACATCATCAATAAATACAAGAGAACCAGTTCCATTGGCAGCCATACATGCCCACGCCATGACACCACCACCACCATGCTTCAATGATGAGGTGGTATGCTTAGGATCATGAGCAGTTCCTTTCCTTCTCCATACTCTTCCCATCACTCTAGTACAAGTTGATCTTGGTCTCATCTGTCCATAGGATCTTGTTCCAGAACTGTGAAGGCTTTGTTAGGTGTTGTTTGGCAAACTCTAATCTGGCCTTCCGGTTTTTGAGGCTCACCAATGGTTTACATCTTGTGGTGAACCCTCTGTGTTCACTCTGGTGAAATCTTCTCTTGATTGTTGACTCTGACACACATACACCTACCTCCTGGAGAGTGTTCTTGATCTGGCCAACTGTTGTGAAGGGTGTTTTCTTCACCAGGGAAAGAATTCTTCAGTCATCCACCACAGTTGTTTTCTGTGGTCTCCTGGGTCTTTTGGTGTTGCTGAGCTCCCCGGTGCGTTCCTTTTTGAGAATGTTTCAAACAGTTGTTTTGGCCACGCCTAATGTTCTTGCTAGCTCTATGATGGGTTTAATTTGTTTCTTCAGCCTAATGATGGCTTGCTTCACTGACATTGACAGCTCTTTGGATCTCATCTTGAGAGTTGACCGCAAAAGATTCCAAATGCAAATAGCACACTTGAAATTATCTCTGGGCCTTTTATCTGCACATTGTAATTGGGGTAATGAGGGAATATCACACACCTAGCCATGAAACAGCTGAGAAGCCAATTGTCCCATTACTTTTGGTCCCTTAACAAGTGGGAGGCACATCTGCAAACTGCTGTAAGTCCTACACCGTTCACCTGAGTTGGATGTACATACCCTCAAATTAAAGCTGACAGTCTGCAGTTGAAGCACATTGTGTTTGTTTCATTCCAACTCCATTGTGGTGATTTATAGAGCCAAAGATGTAAGAATTGTGTCGATGTCCCAATATTTCTGGACCTGACTGTATGCTTACATAAATAAACTTTTGTGAATATGATATTGTCATGTTGTTTCAGGGCATTCCTCACCAGTAATCCATTTTAGGCAGGTTGGAGGCCACGTACATAGGATCAGATTAAAGTTGCACCCCTTTTTAACCCATTGATGCCGGGCGGGTCTGAATGCTGCTGGGCGTAATAGCACGCCTTGCGGCTGTCTGGCGACTCCTCCAGCCTGCCTACCTAGCCAACGCACCACAAGCCTCATTGACTGCAGTGGGGTGGCCATTCTTCAACCGTCCCGCACCAGCCAATGACGCGTGCCGCACACGCGTGCTATGCCCCCCTACAGCGTTCAGGCCCACCTGCTGACAGGATGGCATAGTGTGCCCTGTGGCGTTAAAGGGTTAAGTTACATGACTTTTTCAGACTGGTATATTAACTCATTGTTGATACAATTGGTCACATGTGCTGCCATGGTGGTGGGGAGCTATTATTTAATAAGCGCTGATGATTGTTGAAGTTGAAAATCACAGTGAAGCTTCTCCTGTGGCTAGAATTTCATTTATAAAATGCTGGCATTTGTCGAGTCCATAAAATTTCTATCATGTTATTAGATCATCAAAGAGATATTCCAAGCACAACACTGTAACCACAAATTGGTTAGGTTCTGGCATAAGGACACGGAGGTCCTTGTCATAGTGTCTCCGTTTGCATTCTTTATTGTTACATTTAATAAAAAATCCCTGCATTTCCAAACTGTCCCCATCCTCGTATATCATTACAGGAAGCTGCACGATCTGGTATAATATAAGTATTTGAACCTTTTTGTCACCTGATGAATTATTATTCAGGCTTTGTGCACAGAAACTTCTCCCATATTTTATGGAGGACATCTTATTAAAGACCTTAATGATCCAAATTTTGCGCACTGCACAGGAAATAATAACATAACTCAGTGGCTCAAATTGATGGATGGCAATTAGTAACTTTGTAACAAGTCTGGATTTCAGTGCCTGGTTCTTTGTTACTGCAGTCATTGCAAACTCAGGGTTGGCGCGGTTGCTGCTTGTGGGAGGCACAGCTCTGGGATAGCGGGGGTTTGGCGGAGGTCTTAGTTGGCAGGGTTGTGCAGGAGAAACACTGTGGAAAATCTAATTTCTAACCACAAAACTACCACTTGTTTATTTTAGTTAACACCTAGTAGGGACTCTGTTAAATGCTGAAACGGCACAAAAAAAAAGACGTTAAGTTGGAAGACAGATTGCTGAGTCGAGCTGGAGACCAACATAGTTAATGCAATTGGCAGCCATTACGGCAAAATGGTAGCATTGGATTAGCCCATTTGCTGATATAGACCAGGGTAATTTATTCTTTTTTAGGTGATTCTATTATGAATTCTTCATTAAAAGTGTTTGTGCCAGTCTTCTTCATGATGCCTTTGTGTGGATAATAAACTAATTATGTTGGAAACTATTCAAGAAGGAACGACTTTCCTCTTCCTTGAAAGGTGCATCGGCTCTCGGTGAACAGGCTTCAGGTGTTTCAATCAGCTGAAATTGACTGAATTGTAGCTGATAGTCCAATGCCTCTCAGTAGTTTTGCTTTAAGAGACATCTGATTGGCTGAAATGTGCTAGTCGCAAACGTGCCGTTACGTCAGAACAGCGGTTTAAGCAACTTCCTGCCGAGGGAGACCATGGAGTAGAGCAAGGTTTTTACTCTAGAGCAGGAGTCTGCAACCTTGGCCCTCCCCATGCTTTGGAACTTTATTTCCTTTGAAGCTCCGCCAACTAATGATTGGGCTGAGCATCATGGGAGATGTAGTTTCAAAACATCCGGTGAGCAAAGTTGCTAACGCCCTAGCCTAACGTGTTCTTCCAAGGTTTGCTAAATAAATATAGAAACATAGAAAAATGTCGGCAGATAAGAACCTTTCGGCCCATCTAGTCAGCCCAATTACATGGATACTTTACCTGGATTTATCTTTTGTTTAGGATAGCCTTATGCCTATCCCATGCCTGCTTAAATTCAATTACTGTTTTGGCCTCAACCACTTCAACTGGAAGACTGTTCCATGTATCCACCACCCTCTCAGTAAAATAATGCTTCCTGATGTTACTTTTAAACCTTTGCCCCTCTAATCTAAGACTATGTCCTCTTGTTTTGCTACTTTGTTTCCATTTAAATATACTCCCTTTCTCTACCTTGTGGATTCCCTTTATGTATTTAAATGTTTCTATCATATCTCATCTGTCTCGTCTTTTTTCCAAGCTGTACATGTTAAGATCATTAAGCCTTTCCTGGTAACTTTTCTCCTTCAAGCCGAGTAACATTATTGGTCCGTGTTCCTTTGTATTCTGTATATATTTGGGGAGTGTCCACTTGCTTAAAGGCATTATACACTGAGGAACAGGCAGCTTGTAGATGATTTTTGCTCTAATTAAATAACACAGTCTTACTAGTGGAACAGGGGTTCACAAGCGCATTTGGCTCCTGCTTTGGATTTCCTCTGCTTGAGAAGCTGTCTGGGAGAGAGGTGTAGTACCATCTGTCTACATATAAATTTGATTAGAGAAAATTATATCAAGCAGTGGTCTGATGAGTCTATTGCTAATAAATCTAATCTTCAGAATATAAAATCATGTCCTAATCCAGATGGAGAGCCAAGTTTTCAGTGCAGAATATTTCAATCAATGTATTTTACAAAATAAAGTTTGAATCATTCAATCAAAAAGGAACCTCAGTTTTGCTCTTAAGAGGTTATTCAGAGAGCACCGAATTGGCCACGAATTTGCACCGTACGGTGCAATTTCGGGGCCATTCGGCTATTCAAAAAGCTGGTAATCTGACAAATATTGGAAAATTGCCGGCAAAATACGGTGATCTTTAGTGGCAGTGAAATCCCCATAGAGCTGTATTCTATTCAGAGAAACCCAAAGAGCACCGAAATATCAGTGAAATGTCCTGATTCTCAGTTGTTTCAACAGGCGAATCCCATAGGTTTCCATGGAAAAAAATTCCCTGTTTCATTAAATATTTATTCAACAGTTTATTATTTTTATTTTTTTCATTTGCAGCAAAAAGTTTATTTTATTATTATTATACTTTATGTATATAGCGCCAGCATATTCCGCAGCGCTGAACAATGGGCACAATATAGACAGGGTTACAATACATTGAGACTGAACAACATTTGATAAACCTGTACAGGAGAAAACGAGGGCCCTATTCCTGTGGGAACTCACAATCTAGACGGGTTGTGGTGGAAACAGGAGGAGAGGACTGCAAGGTGAGAGTGATGGACTGGTTGGGGCAGTGAGGTGTATCAGTAACTCGGGTAGTAGGCTTCCCTAAATAGGGATGTCTTAATGGAGCGTTTGAAGGAAGGGAAACTAGGCTTAAGTCTGACCGTACGAGGGAGAGTGTTCCAGAGGATGGGAGCTGCGCATAAGAAATCCTGCAGTCTATCATGGGAAGAGGTGATGCGGGGAGAAGCTAGGCGCAGGTCACTGACCTTAGGGAGCGGGCTGGGGTATATTTGGTGATTAGTGAGGACAGGTAATGTGGAGCTGAGTTAGTGAGAGCTTTGTAGGTCAGGGTAAGGATTTTGAATTTAATTCTGCAGTGGATAGGGAGCCAGTGAAGGGACTCGCAGAGGGGAGCGGCAGAGACAGCGACGGGTGAGGTGGATGAGCCTGGCGGAGGCGTTCAGAATGGATTGTAGGGTGGTGAGCTGGGAGAGAGGGAGGCCAGCGAAAAAATTATTACAATAGACGAGTCGGGAGATTACAAGGGCGTGGATGAGTTGCTTTGTGGTGTCAGCAGTAAGAAATGGCTGAATTCTGGAGATATTACGCAACTGGTAGTGGCAGGAGGAGGAAAGAGACTGGATGTGGGGGATGAAGGAAAGAGCAGGGTCAAGAGTAACTCCGAGGCACTGAACCTGGCTTGATGGGGAGATAGTGATACCCTCGACCACAACAGAGAAGTCAGGAGGTGGGGAGGCATTACAGGGAGGAATTAGTAGGAGCTCAGTCTTGAACATGTTAATCTTTAGGTGGTCAGAGGCCATCCAGGAGGAGTTGCCAAATAAACAGTCGCTGACTTTGGGAAGGACAGGAGGAGAGAGATCAGGGGTAGAGAGGTAGATCTGAGTATCATCAGCATAAAGGTGGTAATTAAAGCCAAAGATGGTAATGATTTTTCCAAGGGAGGAGGTGTAGATAGACAAGAGCAGAGGACCTAGGACAGAGCCTTGAGGTACACCAACTGATAAAAGCATTGAAGAAAGACCTGTTAGACAGATAAGAGTGTATCCAAGAGAGCGCAGTGTGACAGAAACCAATAGAGTTGAGAGTCTGTAGAAGAAGGGTGTGATCGACAGTGTCAAAAGGAACTCAATGTTCTTGAACCCAGGACATACTTGAAAACGAGAGAAATCTCAATGTGTCCTTCCTGGTAAAATCCTTTATAAATAAATAAACAAATAAATAATTAAAAAAATAAGCAGCTGAGAGGTCAAGTAGAATGAAAATAGAATAGTGGTCGTGGTTTTTAGCCGTTAGGAGGTCATTGGTGACTTTGAGGGCAGTTTTGGTTGAGTGTAGGGGACAGAAGCCTGATTGCAGGGGATCAAGTAAGGAGTTAGAGGACAGGAAGAGGAAGAGGCAGTTGAAGACTAGTTTTTCAAGGAGCTTAGAGGTGAATGGAAGCAGGGATACAGGACGATAGTTGGATGGAGATTTGGGATCGAGGGAAGGTTTCTTTAGTAAAGGGGAACCTGTGCATGTTTGAAGGCGGATGGGAAGGAGCCAGTGGAGAGAGATAGGTTGAAGATGTGTGTGTGAGAGCAGGGATGAGGGAGGAGGAGAGGGGAGGAATTAGATGTGAGGTATCAGATGTGATGTTATTTTTTTTTTTTAGGCAGTCGTAGGGATTTTTTGAGCGAATTTTTTAATTCCAATTTTTTTGACATGGTATTTTTTTTCATTCTGTAACAGACCTTTTTATTGTTATTCATAGGCCCTTATATATTCCAGGTATTTTCATGCAGTAGTTTTTTTAAAACGCAATTTGTAAATTCTTTTTTTATTATTATTATTTTTTATATACACTATATTGCCAAAAGTATTCGCTCACCCATCCAAATAATCAGAATCAGGTGTTCCAATCACTTCCATGGCCACAGGTATATAAAATCAAGCACCTAGACATGCAGACTGTTTTTACAAACATTTGTGAAAGAATGGGTCGCTCTTAGGAGCTCAGTGAATTCCAGCATGTAACTGTGATAGGATGCCACCTGTGCAACAAATCCAGTCGTGAAATTTCCTCGCTCCTAAATATTCCACTGTCAACTGTCAGCTGTATTATAAGAACGTGGAAGTGTTTGGGAACTACAGAAACTCAGCCACAAAGTGGTAGGCCACGTAAACTGACGGAACGGGGTCAGCGGATGCTGAGGCACATAGTGCGAAGAGGTTGCCAACTTTCTGCTGAGTCAATCGCTACAGACCTCAAAACTTCGTGTGGCCTTCAGAGAGCTTCATGGAATGGGTTTCCATGGCCGAGCTGCTGCATCCAAGCCATACATCACCAAGTGCAATGCAAAGCGTCGGATGGAGTGGTGTAAAGCACGCCACCACTGGACTCTAGAGCAGTGGAGACGCATTCTATGTAGTGAAGAATCATGCTTCTCCATCTGGCAATCTGATGGACGAGTCTGGGTTTGGCGGTTGCCAAGAGAACAGTACATGTCTGACTGCATTGTGCTAAGTGTAAAGTTTGGTGGAGGGGGATTATGGCATGGGGTTGTTTTTCAGGAGCTGGGCTTGGCCCCTTAGTTCCAGTGAAAAGAACTCTGAATGCTTCATCCTAACAAGACATTTTGAACAATTCCATGCTCCCAACTTTGTGGGAACAGTTTGGAGCTGGCCCCTTCCTCTTCCAACATGACTGTGCACCAGTGCACAAAGCAAGGTCCATAAAGACATGGATGACAGAGTCTGTGCACGCCAGTCAATTTCCTCCACACCAGAGTCCTGACTTCAACCCGATAGACCACCTTTGGGATGAATTAGAGCGGAGACTGAGAGCCAGGCCTTCTCGTCCAACATCAGTGTGTGACTTCACAAATGCACTTCTGGAAGAATGGTCAAAAATTCCCATAAACACACTCCTAAACCTTGTGGACAGCCTTCCCAGAAGAGTTGAAGCTGTTATAGCTGCAAAGGGTGGACCAACGTCATATTGAACCCTATGGATTAGGAATGGGATGTCACTTAAATTCATATGCGAGTCAAGGCAGGTGAGCGAATACTTTTGGCAATATAGTGTATATATACCACTGTTTGGAGGTTTGTTGGGTTTTTCCGGTGACCTGTTCGATGGAGCGCCGACTTTATTTGGATCAATTCGGCGGTCTGTTTGGCGGATCATCAGATGCATTTGGCGGGTTTTTGGATCGATTCGGCAGCTTTGTGATTCGATTCAGCGGCTTCGTGACAGTTTTTCAGATGCATTCGGCGAGTCGATTTACAGCACTTCTGAATTCTGAATGCTGAATTCACCACAGGGTCGGCGAATTGAACTCACCGAAGTGCAGCGAATGGAAGAGCACCGAAATGTAGGTGACATTTCGGTGTGCTGTCCAACATTTCGGTGCTCTCTGAATAACCCTGTAAATTATAGGTTGATGGTTGGCTGAGCATTTTGAGTTTATTTTACAACAGTCAGAAGACCCCCTTGTTGGCCAGCTTTGCATTTAAGAACCAAATACCGATCCAAAAATATTCATCTAAACAAACATTCTTTAAAATGAGTATGTTGAAGGGACTGGGGCAGGGTCAGTCGCTTTAGATGAGAGATGGGAGTTATTTTCATACCTCTAGTAACGCTGTAACCTATGAAACACCCTCCCATGTCCTGCTTTGCAGAGCCATCAAAGCTCTTGTTCCCTCTCATAAATGAGTTCTGTGAGCTGCTGCCTGCGCGCCGCATACTGTGAGAAAGGCAACACTCAGAGCAAAGCCCCCGCTTCAGATTGGATTGCAACAGCCTGAGATGGCAAAGCATCCTTTCTAGTGGAGTTCTGTTACCTCCTCTTGAAAGCAGAGTCCAGTAAATTGACTCCAGCTAGAAACAGACACCATGCGGTTAAATAAAAATAAATAAAAATAAGGAGCTGGCCAGATTCCCAAGATTTGTGGATCAACAGCAGAAATGACTTAATAGCAGAAACCTAAGCTTCCCAGCCAGATCCTTTATGTATGTTTGTGTGACACCAGGTGGAAAGTAACTTGTTCATCGATGGAGCCGAACACAAGTTATTATCATTTTTCATACAGCATCAATTTTTTAATAGCCGACTCATTCCAACATAAAACTAGAAAGTTGAAAAGAAAAAAATACAAATATTTATGGACAGAAAGGAAATGTGTGACGCAGGGATTGATATTTACTATGTAGACCTTAATGTCATCACAACACAATGGAATGCAAAACAATCTATAATACTTGACCAAAGGTACACCGCATGTAATTCATAGATTTGTGTATTCCTGCAGTACACAGCATTGACACTTTTAAAAAGTATTCAGTCATGCAGTCCTTATGTTCCAACATACATGGTATGACTATGGTGCACGGTTGCAAAAATCACCGACCAGTTCTAAATTTCCAATAGAAGCAACATCAGCCCAAGAACTAGTCATTTGGTGTTTCATCAAAAAGTTATTCATGGTTTAGCAACCCCATACAACAAAATCATTGTTTGCTTCTCTGATGCGTGGCTGAAGCATATTTTTTAGAGGAGGAACAATGGTTTGGTCTATTGTGTATTTCAGGATAAGCTCCTTAGTTGTCTTGAAAACATGATGATGTTCCATTGATGTGCCATCATATAGCTAATCATGACATTGTTAAGATTGTTCTGTGTTTGATGGAGTGTGACGCAAGGTTCAAACATTTCATCATATATGCTATTAAATGCTATGAAAACATAATCTAAATGATAGATTTATCAATGTGTTATTTGCAAAACAAATGGACATCCGGACATTTTTGACGTGTGACTCAATGGGTTAGAAACTTTAAATCATGACCAGAAGCCACTGGTGTTCCTTACAACTGGAACATTTTCCAAAAGCACATTAAGTCTTCAGATCCAAAACCATAGTAATGCATTATTGTTTATCACATCTGCCGTGATATGATCGTATAATCGTATGCCAAGTTTTTAGCCTCAAAATTATTACTTTCATTGGAACAGAATTATCAAATAATTCTTGGCTCCCAACGTAGTTTTTGTTCCAGAGAAATGTAACTTCTTGATACATTTCTGGAAGACATTATGTTTTGAAGATCTGGAAGTGTTATAGCTCTTCTTGACCTTTTCTTATTATAAGGGGCAGTTCCAGACTCTAGGAGCACAGATCATTTTATAAACACTATGTCAATATAATTCACTTCTACTAGCAGATATAATCCTGCAGTGAGTACATTCTTCTACTTGTTCGCTCCACCTCCTTTGTTTAATTATAGTGTTATTTGGCGTAATAGCTGTAATTATTGCTCTATGCTGTGTCTCTTAAAACTAATTATTCTGCCATCAGTAGTGAAACAGTATAACAAAAAGAAAAATGAGGGTTAATGGTGAGATCAACACTATATTACTATTCCTTATTTAGAGTCTTCAATCAGTGCTGTGTTAAAACTGATCTGTCTCTTTTTAGACTTCTCTGATTGGTGAATTGGCCAAATGTCAACATCAATTTTTTTTGTAGCGCAGAGATTTGTATAGAATCAGGAGCATATCATACCTTTTCACTACTCGGGGCAAAAAGACCAGTTCATCACCTATGATATGCTGATGACCATAACAGAAGTGAAAAATTGCATTGAGGGAGTTGCCTTCAATGTGTGGCAAGGATGTCACCGCTCATATGTGGAGAAGAATGGCCCATCATTGCCAGTGGCCATGTTTGTTATGTTGCTGGCATAACAGATGTCATGGGTCCACTGCCGCCCCAATTGATGTGCTGCTCGGACGGTCACCCTTCTCGCCTCTGCCTCGGTATGTCATTGTATAAAATAAATTGGACGTATAGAAGCCAGAGGCAATATTCTTCGAGTCTGAAGTCCCAAGGCTCCTGGGTTTGTCCAGCCATGATTTAAGGCTTGACCTTTACATTGACCATATACTCTATCATGAACAGGGCTTGCAAAGAGATACTATATTGGTGTCAAAATTTGTACTCATTTAGCATCGTCATCAATCTGTAGGAAAACCTTTTTTAAATGCATTTAGGACCATGTGATGGTGAGGTCATGCATCAGTTTATTGGACATGTTATATGGAAATTGTCTCTGCTGTTCATCTTTACACCTCTTTGCTAGATGCATGGTAGACCATCTGCTATTTCTCCAAGTCATGGGACCCTGCTACACACACTCGGCATGGCACGGTCAAGGGCTGGGTAAAGCGACCTTTGAAATATTTCAGTCTGAAGACGCTGGGGTTTGAATTTCAGGGTAGGATTGGCGGAGAACTGACTGGAAAAAATGTATATGTATAAAATCTTGCCTTGCTCCTAAAAGTGGTTTTTGGCTTGTAGGTTTTCTCAGTGGATCTCATGTTTATTATACATTTGTCAAGTCCTGAACCTATGGAGTTGCAAACTGAAAGCCTAAATTGGAAAACTAGTTGCCCTACAGGGTTATTCAGAGAAAGGTGTAAACCAGGAGAATTGGCAGGAGAAGAGAACAATCTAGACCAAATAGCCGATTTGAAAAGTGAGATAAATGGGAGAATTTTTCTGGTTTGGCTATTTTGACCTAGAATTTTCACTTCTCCAGTCATTCTCCTGGTTTTCAGCGTTCTCTGAATACCCCTGTAAGTTAAAGGAACACTCTACTCAAAAATCACCCCCCCTCCCGTTTTTTTATCCTAACCTATCCCTATTCCCTTAATAAATCTTTATTTTTTACTTGTAACTGTAATACTTACCCTAAAATCCTCTTGTTTCCAGCGGTGTTTTTTTTTTTTTTATATATACTCACCTCCCTCCTCTTCCGCTCCCGTCCTTCTTGCATTGAAGTTGCCTTCTGGTTTACGTGAGAAGCGCGCATGCACGCCTCTCACGTAAGCCAGCCAATCGGCAGGCTTCCTCCCGGCTCCCTCTGAGGATTAGTGTTGCGCGCAAGAGGATGCGCGCAACACTAACCCTCAGAGGGAGCCGCCAGCTTCTGCGGTGAGTTAGAGACGTCATCGCGCTGAAAGCGCGATGACGTCTTCTACTCGGCAAAAGTCGGCAGAAGCGGGAAATATGATTCCCGCTCTGCTGACTGACAGCTGGGAGGGCGGAGTAAACTTCTCCGCCTCTCTCAGCTGTTTTCAGCATTTACAGCTGAACCGCTGAGCGGAGGGAGGGGGGACAGAGGTCGGCATACTCCGGGCATCATGGCCACTTAAAATAGCTTAGGTGGTCATGTTGCTTAGAGTATCCCTTTAATCTATTTTATTAATTCACTATTTCTTTTGCTTTGTTATATTATGAGAATACATATTATTTTCCTCCAGTACCTTGTGATGAACGTGCAGTAACAATTCAGTCAGTGGGCATCGATTGGATGCTTTATGACCCTGTTTAAAGGGACACTACCAAGCTATAGCTAGATTAGGTGTGCATTACAAATAAAACCCCTTGCTAAACACATGCTGCTCTTTTTTTTTTTTTCTTTCTTCGGAGTAATTGCATGCAAAAACAAAACATAAAGGGCAGTATTACAATGTTGGTGCTAACTTAACCAGAGCAGTTGTAAACTGAAAACCGACATAGGCTATAATGGTTCTGGTAAGTTTACAACAACTCTGGTTAAGTTAGCACCAACTATGTAATATGGCCCAAAATTAGGTTTAGTCAGGTTGATTTCTTTCATGAGGCAACATTTACCAAAGGTTTTTCTTTACTTTTGTTTCCTTATCTAATCTACAGTATTTAAGAGTTTAATGAGATGGAGGAGGAAATTTTTAGTTAAGACAGTAGGGGGATATTCTTCAGGCTACATGGGAGAAGCAACGGCAGCTGTATGAGATAAAACAGGAAGCTTAAAAGACTTCTAATCAAACCTCTGGTGATGTCCTTTGAATACATCCCACTCAATACAATGAGATTTGCGACAGTGATAGATCCATAGACTCGCTTATATGGCCATTGCCACAGAGTGAAAAGCAAGTGAAGAAAAGATACTGTGGGGGGGGGGGCAGTTTACAACACAAAAGATCACAAAATGGATTAGGGCTGCAACTAACAATTATTTTCATAATTGACTAGTTGGCCGATTTAAAATTTTTCGATTAATCAATTCATCGGACAACAAACAATAAAATTTTATTTGGCTACATACCACTCAATTTTGTACGTATATATGCAAACTGCGTAACTTGTGCACACAAGACACACGACACCTGGTCGGAGTGATAGATTGATGGTGTGCATTTGCAGCACAAGCTCATGTCTGCTTTCTACCTGAACGAACGCTGCAACGAGCGCTCGAATAGACATGAAAATACTAGCACAAAAGCAGGAGGGATTGCAGCTCTGGTCCGGAGAGCGGAATGTTGGGTGGGGTGGAGGCACAGGACTACAGTTCCAAGTCAGAATAAAACACCAGTGGTACAGCTCCTCCACCCAGTTGCAGTACCCCAGAGTCCATGCGATAGTTCTGCCATTGCTGTAAACTAAATATAAACAAACTGGTTATGACATAACCCTAGAATTAAATCATACTTAGTAAAGCAGCGACACGTCTTCTCCAATCAGCCCTGAAGTAGCATCTGAAGGTATTACTGTTTAACTCAGACTGACTCGCGACATTGTGTGTTGTACACAGGCCGATTAATCGACCAACCGATTAATTGATAATGAGAATAGTTGACAGCAATTTTCATTATCGATTAGTTGTCGATTAATCGATTAGTTGTTTCAGTCCTAAAATGGATGCACTCGGTGACACATGCAGAACAAAATATTTTCTTAACTAAACATACAAGAGAAAAACAAAGCACATGTAAGATATCAGCAACATAAAATAAACATATTCAGGACATTTCATTTTTCGGTGGTAGTGGCCCTTTAAACCTCTTTCGGAAAGCTGTCATATTTGCCCATGGGTGCTTTTGTCTATTCAGCGGGTTTAAGGAGTTAAAGTGTGTGAATAGTTAATGGAAGCGGGTGGCGGTGTAGAAACCTGCGCAGCCAAAGCCATAATGATCCTTTCAAAAACCCACACCTTTCCTCCGGGCTCATTGAAATGGTAAGATCAAAGCACACACACTCACAGACTCACACACACACACATCCTTCAAAGCAATGCACGATTGATACTGAAAACGGAAAAACTGCTGGTGATGTAATATAGCTTTTTATTTCACCCCCTCTCGCCTCCCTCCTTCTTTCTCTCCCTCTCTCTGTTTAAACAAAGGCCGCCCTTGTTTATTTAGAGAAGCAAAGTGTGCTGAGAGTTGGGGAGGGAACTTGAAAAGATACCCAGGTATTTCAAACTGCAGCCTGATTTCGGGGAATACTGCCAAATATTACAGACTGATTACCACCCAGGTTGATTGGGAGTTTGCCTCCCCTTGCTTGCTCGCCCCATTTTTTCTGTTCATCTTTCCAGTTACTAATACTTGTAGTTAAACCTTGAGCTAGATGGGAACAAGACAGGCAGAGCTTTTATCAAGCATCTCGGGTTAAACATCTGATACAGATATGATAGTTCGGTAGTTAATGCTCCCGCTAGAGTAGCCCTGAGTCATAGATTCTTCTCGTAGTCCGGTTCATCAGATACTACTTTCTATTCTTCCAGGTTGATGTGATGAGCACCATTAAGGCCGCGGTCAGACGAGCGTACTGACTCGCCTCCTGATGTCCGTCGCACATTGGGACGTTTCGATGGGGCTGGCCATAGGAGGATCGAGCTTTGCAGCGCTGAGCGCACTGACTGCACTCAGCTAGGTGGCCACATGGGCGTCAGAGGGAATGAACGTCCACTCTAACGGACGTTCCTTCCACTCTGATGTGCGCTCATCTAAAGTTGGCTAGTAGTAATGTCTAAATCCTAGTATTTATTAGGAAACTGGAAAACACTACATCTACCCTTGCTGACATATTACATTCTGGACTAAGCCTTTCATCCCTCTGTGCTCAATATAATGATTAGAATTCATCTGAGTAATAGCACCATCATTCCAAGGTCATACCTGCTAAATGAGTGGACTCATGTAACACAAGAAGCAAAAGAATACATACCGTGCAATCTGTTTTATTTATATTTTTAATATGAAGCTCCTTTGCAAGGTTAGTTTCTGGCACCAGAGTGATGAAGAAGTCGTTCTGTCTTGTATGTCTGGAAATCCTAGGTTGATGTACATTCGATGGAAATGTACTCTGCATATAGCAAGTAATCTATTAAAAGAGAATTTGATACTCCATCATTTTAAGGAGGGCAACAAGGAGGGTAATTATTATGTCAAAGAAATTGGGGTTAGCCTCCTTTAGCCTATACGCATGATTTTATCTTTTTTTCCTTCAATTTTAAACAGTTCCATACATCCTGGCACAGGTAATAAATGGTTTATCAAGATCTAATTTAAAAGACCGAGCCAAGCCAAAAGACTTTATATGTGAGTGCCACCAAAAAGTATACATTCTTGCTTCTGCCTTCTTCCTTAACCCTTTTATGCTGTGACGCGTACAATGCCGTCCCCGTGGCGGGTGGGACTCAACATAGCAGGTCCCATATAGCACATCCCGCTTGTGTCTATGGACATTGTCATGCCCACCCACCAACTGTCACTCGGCTTTCGGCATTTGCTGATGCGGGACAACCGGGGCTCAGTATGTCCCCCTGCAGCGTAGGTGGGCTGGAGGAGGGGCCCACCGCAGCGGAAAAGTGGGGTGTGCTAGTACGCCCCGCCGACATTAAACCCTTCCGGCGTGTACAACCAGCTTAGTGGTAAGGTTTTAAGGGGATATTCTACACACTCTGACCACTTTAGGTTTCTCCTGCAGCACCAGGCAGCCGGGAGGTTTGAACTTCCTGGTTGACGTTCACTAGTTCGGTTACTCGAGATGATCACTCGCGATTTCCCTATGGGGCGCAAATTGCATAGAAAAGCTCGCAGACTTCCGGGTTTTGAAGTCTCCGAGCTGGAGAGAAGGACCTGTGCGCAACGAGGGAGAAAAAGTTAAGTTAAAAAATCTAGAAAAGGGGAAAAAAAACAAAACAAAATAATTGGACAGAAGCTGGCAGCAGTTTAAGGGAAAATGTAGAGTTGGGTTGAGGTTGCTGACACCTGCCCTAGGGTCTTGCTGAAACAGAAGCCTTACATGGTAATATGGAATACCAGTATGCACATGACATCCACACATATAGACTCCTATATTCATACACCCCTGTCTACCTAGAGGGCTTTTTAGGGCCTCACATTGGAGCGTCGCCTAAGGCCTCACTGGCTCTAGGGCCGCCACTGGCCCTTTTGATGTGTCTTTCCCCACTTCCTGAGTTGTCTCAATACCTCTTTGATGGATTACTGCATTCTGCTTTATCAAAGCTTCAGAGTTTGTGCGTCTGGTTAACCATAAAACAAAGACTTCGTTCTGTTCTTGTCTGGCTTATTTGCTTGGTTACCTTGTGAAGATCATATGTTAAACTCTGCTATACCATGATTTGATTTAAAAAACTTTTTATCAAGATTCCAAACGGAATAAGAATAGATAAGAAGATGAGGATGCATGTAAATAGCACTACCCATTAATATAACGCTTGTAAAGTAGATAATATATTGCATACATATTCTTTTTTTTAATCATTGTTTTCTATCTGGCACAGTGAGATGGTTAGGAAATTTCAAAGCAACTCTCACTTTCACCTCAAATCTCTGTGATGCATTAATTAAATGTCACATAAATTGTTATGTGATATCTTATGCAAAATGGAAGCTATTTGGTA
Organism: Leptobrachium leishanense; assembly: GCA_009667805.1. Taxonomy (NCBI): domain Eukaryota; kingdom Metazoa; phylum Chordata; class Amphibia; order Anura; family Megophryidae; genus Leptobrachium; species Leptobrachium leishanense. The sequence goes on from CM019063.1 coordinate 127,300,304, forward strand.
CAGAATGCCAATTTATAAGACTCGTGGTAATAATAACATTCTGCAGAATTCTAGGCCTAGGCTCGACAGATCCACAGACCAGGTTGCCATGGGCTCCTATAGATTTGCCTCCAGCTCCATGATTTCTAGTTTGTACTACACAAATTTTTTAATCTTCTCTGGTTCCTAAAAATGTGTAGTTGACTTCTAATTTGTCATTCTGACTTCTAAGCTTGACATGCATGTCACATCCTTTTCTAGTCCATACAGTGCCCACACTGTAATAGCCTGCTATTGGAATGGTCCATGGCACAGAAAATGCAAATAACCATATGAAAACATAATATACCATACCCTACCAAATACATTACATTTCAAAGACTAGCAGGGTTACTCAAAGAGATCCGAATTGCTTGAGAAAGGTACCTTTCTTGGCCATTCGGCTATCCAAAGAGCAGGCAATTCGCCAAATCCTGGTGAATTGCCTGAACCTACGGTGCCTGTTCGAGGGCCTGTTCATGGGTTTTGCGGTTCGTTTTCATCGAGTTTGCAGTAGCTTTCCCCTGCAATTCGGGGACCCTGTGGTGCTTGCTGAATACACCGCAGGGTCACCGAAATGGGATCGGCAAAAGGAACCGAATTGAAGAGAGCGAAAAGTCACCAAACGTGCAGTGACTTTTCGAATCTCTTTGAATAACCCTGTAGATCTTTTCACTGGCAGATCCAGAGAGGAGGTAGAGGGGGCATGTGACCCCCCCCCCCCCGGTGAAATCCCATCAGAAGAGATACAGGGGTCCTTTGGACCTCTGTATCTCTGGTTCAATACACCTTAAATAGTCAAATGTCAGCCTGATTTGTCCAATGACCCCAAATATGACCATGTTTAGTGGAAATATAAAAATGGATAGAAGTAAAATAAGAAATATAAATGTTTATTCTGTTATTTCCTGGATGCACTCTATATTGTGCATACTTCTATATATACGTTTGTGTATATATCTGTGTAAGTGTGTATATATAGCTATGTGTGTGTCTCTGGGTGTTTGTATGCAGCTGTGTATGAGTGTTTCTGTGTGCATGCCTCCCAAAAGTCTCTAAATTTGTCCCAAATCCCACTGTACCTATTTTATGTTTTGGCCCTCATTCTAGAAGCTTCTCTATGTAATTCATGGAGTGCAAGTATATAACAGAGCTGCAAAGCAATACAACCCTTAGCAATGAGTCTCTAAACTATAATAAATGTTGTTAGAAATTGCTCTGTATGAATAAGATACTTTGCTTTTGTCCTAAATCACATTTTTAATTACCCAATTGCCCAATAGGAAATTATGCCATTTAAAAAGTCTGGGAATAGCCTAGTTTCTAAGCCTGTCTCCATTGGCTTCTATTCTGCTTCCCTAAGCAAAGCTGTGAGGAGTGGATGCTTTAGACTAGTGAAGTTTGTATTTGACCAGTACTCACACGATGAAGTTCAGCAGATAGCTTCAACTCAGCAAAACTGACACGTAGAAAGATGAATCCAGTTGAAGAGTTTAATGATCAGACTGACACTCTTGTAATAGTGTACAGCAATGCAGGTAAAAAGACATTGGTTTTGTCCAGCAGTGAGCACAGAATGGCTGCTATGTAACCAGGAAGTCCCTTAGAACAAGACACTGAGCAAAGGGGTGTAAACTAGCTGGATACATAAAGCTAAGGAAACCCAGCAGGGACAAAATAGCTATGAATTCAATAGCATGTAAGCAGCAAAGGAAGATTCAACACAAAACAGAAAAATATACAATAAATCCTAAATCCTGGGGCATGATAGCTTCTCTAGATGGTATGTGTGTACATGTGGATAGCTGCGCATTGTTTTTGTAGGTGTGTGTCATGACTGTCCCTGTTATTGCAAACCAAACACCAGAATTGTTTGGGTCCCCTCCGAAATATTTGTCTAGATCCCCCCCCCCCCTGCATCTGCTGCATGTATAGTCCAAACGTTGGGACCAAAAATACTGTTGATATACTAAGATGTTTCTCTGGGATTTTATAGCCTGTTTGTATGCAATGCAGTTTTCATTCCAGTATAAGTCAACTGTGTAGTCTGCAGATAATACTCTTGCTTATGTCTTGTAGCCCATGGTTTTATATTTTTACTCTGTGGACGGATTATCTGGGTCTCATAATCTAGAACAGAGGTCAGCAACCTTGGCCCTTCAGATGTTTTGGAACTACACTTTGCTGTGATGTTCAGCCAACTTAATGAGTGGCTGACAATCACAAGAGTTGCAGTTCTGAAACATCTCCAGGGCCAAGGTTGCTGACTCCCTGATCTGGATTTTTCTGTTCTTGATTTGGTGTCTCTCACCTTGGTGTTTTTTTACATTGGTGGCATCAGCAGTGCATGTTCTTCGTCACTGGTTCCTAACCTCTGGGTCAAAACCCGAATATGTGTTACCATTAATTGGCTCAGATACATCTTTTTTTTTTCTCCTTCACCAGGATAAAAGAAAGGTTGGTGATACTTCCTTTCTGACAGTGGAATCCTCCAGTGGAATATGTTTTTTCAGAATTTTTTTTTATACTTTATTGAAATTCCAGAAAAACTTCAGATCTTACTACATTCTATATGTGCTGCCATTTGGCTTGCGTCATGCCGGCTGTCGGGCAAAAAAGAAGGATTTACTTTTACACCAAAATTCAGATATACACTATATTGCCAAAAGTATATGCTCACCCATCCAAATAATCAGAATCAGGTGTTGCAATCACTTCCATGGCCACAGGTATATAAAATCGAGCACCTAGGCATGCAGACTGTTTTTACAAACATTTGTGAAAGAATGGGTCGCTCTCAGGAGCTCAGTGAATTCCAGCGTGGAACTGTGATAGGATGCCACCTGTGTAACAAATCCAGTCGTGAAATTTCCTCGCTCCTAAATATTCCACAGCCAACTGTCAGCTGTATTATAAGAATGTGGAAGTGTTTGGGAACAACAGAAACTCAGCCACGTAGTGGTAGGCCACGTAAACTGACGCAGCTGGTTCAGCGGATGCTGAGGCACATAGTGCGAAGAGGTCACCAACTTTCTGCAGAGTCAATCGCTACAGACCTCCAAACTTCATGTGGCCTTTAGATTAGCTCAAGAACATTGCGCAGAGCACTTCATGGAATGGGTTTCCATGGCCAAGCAGCTGCATCCAAGCCATACAGCACCAAGTGCAATGCAAAGCGTCGGATGCAGTGGTGTAAAGCATGCCACCACTGGACTCTAGAGCAGTGAAGACGCATTCTCTGGAGTGACGAATCGTGCTTCTCCATCTTGGCAATCTGATGGACGAGTCTGGGTTTGGCGGTTGCCAGGAGATTGTTACTTGTCTGACTGCATTGTGCCAAGTGTAAAGTTTGGAGGGGGGATTATGGCGTGGGGTTGTTTTTCAGGAGATGGGCTTGGCCCCTTAGTTCCAGTGAAAGGAACTCTGAATGCTTCAGCATACCAAGACATTTTGGACAATTCTATGCTCCCAACTTTGTGGGAACAGTTTGGAGCTGGCCCCTTCCTCTTCCAACATGACTGTGCACCAGTGCACAAAGCAAGGTCCATAAAGACATGGATGACAGAGTCTGGTGTGGATGAACTTGACTGGCCTGCACAGAGTCCTTACCTCAACCCGATAGAACACCTTTGGGATGAATTAGAGCAGAGACTGAGAGCCAGGCCTTCTCGTCCAACATCAGTGTGTGACCTCACAAATGCGCTCTTCAGGAAGAATGGTCAAAAATTCCTATAAACACACTCCTAAACCTTGTGGACAGCCTTCCCAGAAGAGTTGAAGCTGTTATAGCAAAGGGTGGACCGACGTCATATTGAGCCCTATGGATTAGGAATGGGATGTCACTTAAATTCGTATGCGAGTCAAGGCAGGTGAGCGAATACTTTTGGCAACATAGTGTATTTTTGCATTTGAGAGCTTATTCAGTAAGCAACGAACATGCCACCAAATTCCGATGAACGGTGAATTTCATCGTTTGGTTCAGTTTTGGGACAGTTCGTCTATTTACTGAATTGTCAATTCTCCAAATACAGGCGAATTGATGGCGAAATATGGTGCTGTTCGGCGATCTTCAGCGGCAGCAAAAGTCCCATAGAGAGGAAATGGTTTGTCTATTCACAGAAGGACGAACTGCACCGAAGTGTCAGGGAAATTCACTGATTTTGCTGCTATTATATAAATGGCCCAATAGGAAATGATGCCATCTAAAAAGACTGGGAATAGCCTAGTTTCTAAGCCTGTCTCCATTGACTTCTCTAGATGGTATATGTGTACATGTGATTAGCTGTGCATGTGTTTGTAACTTTGTGCCATATGACTGTCCCTGTTATTGCGAACCGAACACCAGAATTGTTTGAGTCCCCTTCGAAGTGTCAGGGAAAGTCACTGATTTTGCTGCTATTTCGGTGCTTAGTGAATAGACCCTTTAGTTTTAATTTCGAATGCTACAATCAGTGGATCATCTTTTGTTAATCTTCTGTATCTGTTTTTACTCTCTTTCTTGTGTTTTCTTATATAATGTATATATACTGTGTATATATATCTCATTTTTTTTTGCTGCAGAAAATGATGGAAGAAGGTGATTATTGATTTGGAGTGCTCTTTCCTGGTGTTTTGTGATATATATATATATATATATATTACACACATTTGGGACATTAGTTGATGGATCTGTCAGCAAGAATTTTGCCCCAGAATTTGCCCCACAGGTGGAACGACTCCTATAACCAGAGAAATGGGTTTTCTGTCTTCTGAGTGCGGCGTTTGCTAACAAGTTTGAGTTTAATGTGTCCGGCCGTGAGAGAGGAGATCTGCCGGCTGCAGCCTGCTGTCCTTTGAAAGCTGAGATCTTTAAAGTGCAGCCAAATGCTTAGTGAGTGAGGAATGATGTGCAATGGAAAGATTGTGTCTTACTTCCTGCTAACATGCTCTGCATACTATACCTCATCTATTATACCTTCTTCAAAGCCGCGGCTCAAATCTGAGGCTTCGCTGCCATCTCCCCTTCCATTAGGCCCCACGACAGGCTGGATGTCTCACTCTTTGATTCTCTCAATCCTCTTTTATTCCATATAGTGAATTAATATCTATTACCCACTGACTATTTATTTTACGGCTTTGAAACACTGGATGTGATCATGGATTTTTGAGTTTGGTTTGCAGACATCGACTATAGCATCTTGAAATGGGCTTTCATTCACTTATCTTGTGGTATACAGGTAGAACTGTTTTGGATATTAGGTTTTCAGGAATTCCTTGATTTTGTCAAAAAGACAACTAAATCCTATGACATTTTGTCTAATACTTTGACAAATGGAGTCGGATACATGACATTGTATCTTTACATTATGATTGTGTCCTGATTCATACCTCTACATTTTAATGATTTAACAGACTTATTAGAAGGAGTAACTGGGGAGAATGAATATTTGTTTTAATTTTTTTTTTTTCTCCAAGTGCCTGCAGGTCCTTGTCAAGACTTCAGTGAACACTTTTGGTAAGAAAGCCAGGAAATGTAATTCCCTGGTTCTCAGACTGACAGAGTCAATGTACTGTCTTGAAATAATGAATTCCTACTAGCCTGTTTAATGTTGTATTACAGGGATTTTTTTTCATTTATTTTTTTGAATTGTACTGCGTTTCTTTTAAAATATACGCATAATTCAAAAGGAGTTGACTAAGCTTTTTGTGTGAATTCAGAATTATTTATGAGTACCATCTTCTTTTCTCTTGTAAACACCCTACAGTCAGACATCCTGACTGGCTGGAGTCTTTGGCATCATCTAACCATGTTTCATATGGAACTAAATCAGAATATGCATAAATACATATAAACGTCATATATTGACTCAGTTTTAAAGGTAGGAGGAGATCCCTTTTCCCTTTCACTGTAGTCAGCCATTAAACATCCTTAAAAGGTTACTCCAGGTAGATGGACAACATTCCTGCCTTTTTAAAGCTTAAAATAAGATAACAGTTAAATTATTATTATATGTATGGCAAACGCACGTATTGAGGATGGAAAAAAAACATGATTATAATTGCCCAAAAGAATTAAATCAACAAAAAAAGCTTATTTGCAAGTGTTGTACAGTTGTTAGCTGATCGCTGATGCCATTGTTGGCGCTTGATGCCATTTGCACCGGTATGGTTTTTTTTCATTTCCCGTTTACCTGGATGAGAGTGTGTAGAAATGTTTCCGTTGCATATTATTGTTTCCTAAAAAGTGTGTTTTAAGAGTCTTGTTTGGATGATGCACATTAATGTTGTCATATCAGGGTGTAATGGAGGAGGTGATAGTTTTAGCTCTCCCATTGGACTTATGACCCTTCCGTTTATCTAGACTATGCTTATACAAGGTCAGGGGTCAAGGTGCCCGATGCTTGTAGAATCCTTCTATTTTTTTTCTTCTTTTCTGTGCCATAAAGGGAGATTCTAGTGATATTTGAACTTACTGCACCATGTGTAATGACTGATTCAAGTGGAGACTGATTGCTTTGGTTCTTAAAATGTATAAGCGCGCATACTTTAAGTGAACCTGTACTCAACAGATTTACTTTCCCGGGGATGTCCCATCAAGGGGTGGATACTGCATTGATCATAGAGATGCTGAGCACCACCATCATCCTGCTTCGTGGTTGTTGCTTAAAAAGGGTCATCATGCAATGCGTGATCGGCTCTCAGCACATTGGCAGGTTGACGTGTCGGTAAATGTGCTGACAGTCAATCAGCTGCTTGGAGGGAGCAATGGCTGCCCTGTAGGATGGCAGTTGCCACTGGAAATGAGTGACCGCAAAACATTTACAGGGAATACATCAAAATTTTACCATGTATACGTACTATAGCGAGCGATTCCCTGTCATATTTGTCCAACAAGTGTTGTGTGTGTCACTTTAAGACATCCGTACATGATTACAGAGCTGGAGAGTGTTTGACATCCCAGGCCAGTACCATATTCTCTGTTTGCATCTGATTTTTCTTTTGGTGATAGTCTTTGCTAAGCCGTGCGCCTGGCAGAGACCTCGGCTGATCAAGTCCTTGTCATAACTTCCTCAAGGACGTAGGTTCATTAAGAGCAACTGGCATTTCATCCCACACATGCCATTCCAACACACAAACATATACACACACACACACACGCGCGCACATCACAGCTACCGGTCTGGCATTCCTATCCGCTGGAGCCCTGGCTGTAATGTACATGTAGGCTCCGAGGGGCGTCTATTCCAAAATCCGTTTGCCCTTAGAGAATCAATCCCTCGCATGATGAAAGTGAACAATGTTTCAAAGGGATTGCGCCTGTGAACATTTAAAAAATGTAGGTTGATTGCCTTTCAGATATCACAGTGTGTTCGCGAATAAATCTTCTAAAAATAAATTGGTTTTCAAAACCAAGCAGGGCAGCTATATAATGTGAGGCTTGGCGTGGAACCTCACAATGTGAAATTCCACATATCATTAGATACCATACATGCTGAAGAAAGGCTGCACGGTTTGGTTGCAACCCCTGTTAAAGCTGGTCAACAGGTTGCCCTCCAAATGGAAACTACATTTCCGAAGACGCTTTACCAGTCTCGTATAACTTGAGTTTGAAAACTGTTGTGTGTGTGTGTGTATATGTCTTGTGTACTTTCAGAAATTATAAAAGAGGAAGATAACTCCTTAATTGTTTGAGTTTTAATGGGTATAAATGCTGTACTGTCTATTTTTTCTTTAATGCCAGTTGAATCAGCAATTCTACATACAAAAACATGAGATGAACTTGAAATATAATGTATTTATCACTGTGTATCCTTGCTTAAAGTACTGGTCTTAGGAAACTGTACTAGTCTTAAGAAGCCTTAAAAACAAAGCCTGCTTTAGATAATAAAACCATTTATTTGTTTTATGGTTCGGCCAAACCTATTGAGATGTGAGGAACCGACTTGAAACAGTAGACGAAAAAGCAATATGGTGGATATGGTTCCTTCCAGTAGGGGCAACTTTTTTTTCCCCATGTGACTGTGTGTTTGTTTCCCTTTGTCCTGGTCCCATACTGTCATGTTTCCAGGCATTTATATGTTAAAATATTCCCTCAAAAAAACTGACAAAGAAATAAAATGCAAATCTGTTTCATAACACAACTCAACACTCATCCGTGTTCTTTTCCCTAGCTCTTTTTTATCAGTGATCATGCACACTACCTTTTACATAGTTTTTCATAGTTTACCACAAGAATGTGAAACCAATATTTCATATATGTCAGATAGGAATCTGTGAAATAATTTTCGTGGAAGCGGTGATCTCTGTTTTATTTTCGACCAGCCCATGCCATATGGATTAAGGCCGTAAACCCCCCTCCTCACCAATTTATTGTTAGCATTTGCGAATTCCCGGCTAGGAGTAATATCTTCTAATGCTGGACCATTGCTATGTTTAACTCCCGGATCATTGCCATCCTCAATAGCCACTCTTTTTGAGTGACCCTTGCCGACCTTCAAAAGGACACCCTCGTCATCTCCCTAATCACGTTGTTCCTTTCATAGTGAGAACCTTGTGTCCCAAGTAGAAGAGGGATACCGATAATAAATCCTGATCTTCCTGGGCTTTCATCTTCCCAAGAATGTCTTGCAACTGTGTAATTTATATAGACACATGTTACTATTTTATCCAGTCATCTGATGGGATTATCGGCAGATAAAGTAATGGTATGCGGGTGCTCCTTTCATATATATATTTGTACAAGTTCCCAAGATTCTGTGGAAATGAGTCTAATAATCTTTACATGGGTAAATGGTTCATACATAGTGTATATCTGGACAGTGAATATGTGCTTGTTGTGATTGATCTGGAGGATACAGGGATGAAGTCACAAACTATGTCTAGGCTCTTCTTTTCTTGTGATCCTTGAAACAGAAGATATATAGAACTCGTGGTTAAAGATATCAAAGGAATTGGGATGTCCTTTTGTTTTTCTTCATCTATGGACACCCACCTCCCGGTGAAATATAGTGTGTTCCCGTTGATGGTGTCCCCCTCCCATGTACCCATGCCCAGCCGCACCCCAGAGCTCGCTGCGGCAGCTGCAGGACAGGGAGGGCGAGCATGCTTTCTGCCCAGGCAACTGCTCCCCTAGCAACCAGCCCTTTGAAGATGACCCCCTTGCGGTTTGCTTGTTGTCTCCCTTTTGTAGAATTATTGATTGGAGTTTGGGGGAGGGGTGTACTTCAGTCTTTTCTTGTAAGTTTTCCCAGCAAGACTTTTTCTTTAACATTTTCCATGTTTATCTTGTTTTCACATTATCTATCTCAACTGATATATATATATTACTTAAATACATATCTCAGATCAGTTGCCTCATTAATGCACAGTGAATACTTGCTCTCTGTTTGTTCCTTTCATTTTACTAGGACTAGCAAGATATATGAAATAAGACAGAAGGCTCAGCACATTCTCTCATTTTCAACCCCCTACCCCCTCCAGACCTGAGCTTCTCCCACTGCTTGCTAATTTCTCTTTATTGCTCGTCTGCACTCATTAAAACCATCTAAATATTTTGTCTTTGATGCTTTCATCTCGTCTTTTACAGAAACGTGTCTTTATTACTATAGTTGAGCAGGCATGCAGCTCACGTGAATACTGTTCTACGTGTACCATATTATTATGTTGAATAAATGTGCGGTGTTTGTAATGACATGATAAATAAAATCAGTATCCGCTGCAAAATGGCAAATAGATACAATGTCCTCTCTACATGGAAACTACAGCATCCACTTTACATGGGAAGTAGATGCTGACGCTCTGTAGAAACCGATAGATATAGCATCATTTGCTTGGAATTTCGCTGCAGCATCCTCAGTATAGAGTTCAGACACAGCACCCTCTGTATATAGAGAATAGACACAACATCCTCTGTACATGGTGATTAGATATATCTTACTCTGTCCATAATGGTTACATTCAGCATCTTCAGTAAAAAAGACAGCTAGGTAGAGCATCCCCAGTATGTAGCAAATATGTGCATCATCCTCTGTACGTGGAAGCTAGATAAGGCATCCTTGGTACAAGAAGGTTAAACACAGCATCTTTCGTACATAATCCTGTATACATGTCAGTCCAACACGGCATTGCTATACTTACAGGGTTATTCAGAGAGAATCGAAAAGTCACCGCATGTTCGGTGACCTTTCGTTCCCCGAACTACGGGGCGATTCAGCAATTCTAGTTCGCTGACCCTGCAGTGTATTCAGCAAGCACCGCAGGGCCCCTGTAGTGCAGGGAAAACTTGCCGCAAACCCACAGAACACTCACCGAACACTCACTGGACACTCACCGAAAACCAGCAGAAACCGCCGTAAAAACCCCACCAAACACGTCAGAAAAACCCGACTAGCCGCCGATCACAGCGCAGAGCAGCTGCTGGAAAAACTCGACAAGACGCCAAACGTGGTGAAAAAAAAAAACCCGTACACTTGAAAGATTGAAATTTTGAAACGCTGATTGCAAAAAAAATACTGAACGAAAATGTCTGGAATTTACACATAAGATCCTATGAATGATAATAAAAAGGTCTGTTAAGGAAAAAACAGAAGAAAAAGTTTGCCGAAAAAATGCCTAAAAGATCTTAAAATATCTAAAAAAAAAAAAATAAAGAGACTTTTCACAGCAGAATAAAATAATAAAGTAATAAACGGTTTATTCAATATTGAATTAAAACGGGAATATTTTTAACATTGCAGCCTATGGGGTTCACCTGAATAAACCTGCCGAATTAAACCACTGAACAGCAGGGCATTTCGGCAACTTTTCTCTGCTGTTTGGTGTCTCTGAATAGACGAAGCATTGCTTCTCTATGGGGGATTTCACTGCCCTCGAACAGGCACCGTTGAATAGCACTGAATAGTCAAATGGCCCCGAAATGTCCCAGTACGCTGAAATTCAGTGTCTGGTTACATTTCGGCGACATTTCTGCCCACTCACTGTTGCTTTTTATCTTCTTTATGTACCTTCTTTGTTAAACTTCAGTTATTTTTTTTAACAAAATATTTTACCAGGAAGGATACATTGAGATTTCTCTAGTTTTCAAGTATGTCCTGGGTGGCGAGTATGTACCGTTAGGTGTCTTGCCAAGAACACTTGCTGGAGAGGTGCTCCTGCCGGGATTCGAGCCTGTGTCTCCACGGTTATAGAGCAATGATGTTACCTCTACTCCATCCAGCCGTTCATTTGAATAGCTTTAAATCAGAAGCAATAAATAGATAATTGTTTGTCAACCAAAAGCAAATCGACTAGCTATAACTCCTTTGCCTTCTCTCAGTTTTATGTAACACTGGCTGAAATGCATTTCTTGCTCCACGGAGTAACTTACTTTTCCTACTGGTGATTTTAACTATAAGAAACTAAATTTAATGATAAGAGACAAAACCTGAACCATAAGCACTTGGATGAGTATACTACATTTATGAACCTATAATCTCTGTATTGACTTGTGATCTGTAGTTTAAATTTCCATCCTCTGGGAAATACCTAAAACTTTAACTTCATTCCTTGATTTACTAGAATTGCAATCGTGTGTATCATCCAAACCTTAAAAATATCAAGTATTTAGGGCCCTATTCCCTAGCCAACACTAAAATAGGGGCGCTAACCGAGAAAACCTGCGCTACAGAGGGAGACTGTGGACTATTTGTCTCCAGTCTCTCTCTGCTCACAACCAGGAGAAGCACGGATCGGGCCACCGTTCTCACCGCGGGTTGACTGAGTATCTGATTTATTGGGGGGGGTTTAGGGGGTCAAGTTCTGCAGGAACGCTTAGGAACTCCGTTCTCTCATATTTTAGCAGCAGGAACGTAGTTCCCTTTTGGCTGATATACTGTGAAGCTACAATACCTATAGACACAATTTTATAAAACTTTAAGCGTTTTTCCTGGATTTAAGTATATTTGGGAAGGCATGGGAATGACAATTTCTCAGTGTTTGCCAATTTCTAGGACTATATTACAATCTTTACGCAAAAACCCTCTGGCAAAAGCGAAAATTTTTGCGCCAAGCGTTAAACATTTGCACGCTCAAATCCCCGCTGGAATTACAATCCTCGCGGCTTTTTTCTTCCGCCGATCAATTGTGCCCGCAAACAGTACGCACACAAATGCAGGCTCAGTGCCGTCTCGTGCAAAAATGTTTGTGCGCAGTCTTTTGCAGCCATTCAGCCAATCAAAATGAAGAAACACACCTAACAAACGTAACTGAATTTGCGTCTGCCAGAGGCATCGGAGACAGGATCTGCGTCTATGATGCTAGATGAGCACATATGCTCCAGTAATAATACACACACACCTGCCATCATCCATTATATTGTTGCTGCATTACTTTTTATGGTATTTTTTTTTATTTTGGGTTAGCCAGGTTGTTCAGATATGCCGTTACTTACCACCAGCTTTTTGCAGTTGCTAAAATTATGCGCGCAAAGGCTATGCGGTAATTACCGCGAATAGATTGTAATACCATCCTTGTACCAGCGCATATTCGTGTTTGCACTCACAATGTTAAGTATAAGACGCGCAAAGTACAGTAAACTCACGCAGTGTTCGCGCAGGTTCACCCACGGTAGACGTTTGCGTGCGGTTGTTGCACTGACTATGTAATACGGGATTAGGCGCAAATGGTTTTACCCCTAGTGTTAATGTTTTTTTGCGCCGGCGCAAACGTTTGCGTGAAGATTGTAATTTAGCCCTTATTCTTTTAGGACTTGACCCTTGGGTACTAAATGATTCTGCAAAAGTGGGATCAGTTAGCACCAGCTTTTAGGTGTCACCAAATTTTTGGATAGTGCATCAGTGCGAAAATTAGCCCTAGGACTTTGTAATACCTTACTTATCCTAATGCTAATTACTGATCATAGAAACATAGAAAATGTCGGCAGATAAGAACCTTTCGGCCCATCTAGTCTGCCCAATTACATGGATACTTTACCTGGATTTATCTTTTGTTTAGGATAGCCTTATGCCTATCCCATGCTTGCTTAAATTCAATTACTGTTTTGGCCTCTACCACTTCTACTGGAAGACTGTTCCATGTATCCACCACCCTCTCAGTAAAATAATGCTTCCTGATGTTACTTTTAAACCTTTGCCCCTCTAATCTAAGACTATGTCCTCTTGTTTTGCTATTTTGTTTCCTTTTAAATATACTCCCTTCCTCTACCTTGTGGATTCCCTTTACGTATTTAAATGTTTCTATCATATCTCCTCTGTCTCGTCTTTTTTCCAAGCTGTACATGTTAAGATCATTAAGCCTTTCTTGGTAACTTTTCTCCTTCAAGCCGTACACCATTTTAGTAGCCCTTCTCTGAACTCTCTCTAAGATGTCTATATCCTTCTGGAGATACGGTCTCCAGTACTGCACACAGTACTCCAAGTGAGGTCTCACCAGTGCTCTGTACAGTGGCATGAGCACTTCCCTTTTCCTACTCCCCATGTTAAGTATATGATGTGCAAAATACAGTAAGCTAGCACAATCACAGATGTGCGAAGGGATTTAGCGTCAAGAAGGTAATATGGAGGCTCGCGTTAAAATCACTTAACCTGGCGTTAACGCTTACTCACCCGTACGCTACAGTCAGTGTTCACTAGGGAATAGAGCCCTTAGCATTCTGTTTGGTATGAATACATGATCTGATTCTGAGCACATATGAACTCTCTTTTTATTTTTATTGCTTAGCATTTTACGTTTGAGAAGATTTTATTAGCATAACATCACATGCAATCACAAGTACTACAAACCATGCATGCTATACTTAAAAAGCGATTGTGAAGATGGTTCCTGAGTTCAAGGTGACGTGCGGTACTAGCTGTAAGTAGTAGAGCTCAGGGAGCTTTCTTATCTGTAAAACCGCTTTGAAGTTAGTGATTTCTCAGTATATCATTTCAAAGGTGAACAAAAGCTGTTTAGGTCTCAACTGGTATTTCAATGGTTCACTTGCAGAGTGAAACTGTACAGTAGGGGCTATATTACAATCTTCACCCAAAAAGCCTCGTGCAAAGCGAAAATATTTGCGCCAAGCGTTAAACTTTTGCGCGGGCAAATCACCGCTGTAATTACAATCCTCGCGGCTTTTTTCTTCCGCCGATCAATTGCGCGCGCAAACAGGACGCGCACAAATGCAGGCGCAGTACCGTCTCGCGCAAAAATCTTTGCACGCGCAGTTTTTTGCACCCATTCCCCATAAGGGATTTAGGGGTTATTATTTCAGAGGATCTAAAGGTAAGTATGACTAATGTACTATGTAATAGAGCAGCAGGAAATGCTAGCAGGTATTAGCAGTAGGAAAAGGGAAGTGCTCATGCCACTGTACAGAGCACTGGTGAGACCTCACTTGGAGTACTGTGTGCAGTACTGGAGACCGTATCTCCAGAAGGATATAGACATCTTAGAGAGAGTTCAGAGAAGGGCTACTAAAATGGTGTACGGCTTGAAGGAGAAAAGTTACCAGGAAAGGCTTAATGATCTTAACATGTACAGCTTGGAAAAAAGACGAGACAGAGGAGATATGATAGAAACATTTAAATACGTAAAGGGAATCCACAAGGTAGAGGAAGGGAGTATATTTAAACGGAAACAAAGTAGCAAAACAAGAGGACATAGTCTTAGATTAGAGGGGCAAAGGTTTAAAAGTAACATCAGGAAGCATTATTTTACTGAGCGGGTGGTGGATACATGGAACAGCCTTCCAGTTGAAGTGGTAGAGGCCAAAACAGTAATTTAATTTAAGCAGGCATGGGATAGGCATAAGGCTATCCTAAACAAAAGATAAATCCAGGTTAAGTATCCATGTAATTGGGCAGACTAGATGGGCTGAAAGGTTCTTATCTACCGACATTTTCTATGTTTCTATTCAGCCGATCAAAATGAAGAAACACACCTATCAAACGCTGAATTGCGTCTGCCAGAGGCATCGGAGACAGGATCTGCGTCTATGATGCTAGATGAGCACATATGCTCCAGTAATAATACACGCACACCTGCCATCATCCATTATATTGTTGCTGCATTACTTTTTTATGGGCTGTTTTTTTTTTGGGGTTCAGCCAGGTTGTTCAGATATGCTGTTAACACCAGCTTTTTGCAGTTGCTAAAATTATACGCGCAAAGGCTATGCGGTAATTGCCGCGAATAGATTGTAATACCATCCTCGTACCAGTGCACATTCGCATTTGCTCTCACAATGTTAAGTATAGGACGCACTCAGTACAATAAGCACGCGCAGGGTTCACGCAGGTTCACCCGCGGTAGACGATTGCGCGCAGTTGTTTCTCTAACTATGTAATACGGGATTCGGCGCAAATGGTTTTGCCCCACGCGTTAATGTTTTTTTGCGCCTGTGCAAACGTTTGCGTGAAGATTGTAATTTAGCCCTAAATGAATGTAATTTAGCTTCATTAGTTTTTACATCGGGTATATTAATAAAATAACACTATTTGTCTGACATTTATAATCTTCCACTTAGTGGAGACTAAATAGATATATCAGGGTTATTCAAAGAGATCCGAATTGCTGGCGAAAGCTAACCGAACAGTGAAATTCAGCGTACGGTTACATTTCCTGGCCATTCGGCTATTCAGAGAGCAGGCAGTTCGCCAAATGTTGGCAAATTGCCTGCACATACGGTGCCTGTTCGGTGCCTGTTCGAGGGCAGTGAAATCCCCATAGAGAAGCAATGCTTCGTCTATTCAGAGAACAAAAACCAGCAGTGAAAAGTTGCCGAATTCGACAGGTTTATTCAGGCGAATCCCATAGGCTTCATTGATAAAATTATTCCCGTTTTAATTCAATATCTAATAAATGTTTATTATTTTATTCTGCAGTAAAAAGTTTCTTTATTTTTAGATTTTTTAGTATTTTTTAGGCAATTTTTGGGATTTTTTTGCAGAATTTTTTATCCATTTTTTTTTAAATCCTTTTTTCTTTTTTCTGTAACAGCCCTTTTTATTATCATTCATTGGATCTTATATGTAAATTCCAGACATTTTCGTTCTGTAGTTTCTCTGCAAACAGTGTTTCACTTTTCAAACATTCAAGCGTACTGTTTTTTTTTTTTCACTCCATTCGTCTGCGGTGTCGAGCTTTCCCAGCGGCTGCTCTGCGCTGTGATCGGCGGCTGCTCGGATTTCTCTAGCGTGTTCGGCGGGGTTAATGCAGATGTTTTTGCGGGTTTTGTTCGCCGGGTTTTGCGGTGAGTGTTCGTCGGGTTTGTGGTGGCTTTTCCCTACACTACGACGGCCCTGTGGTGCTTGCTGAATACACCGCAGGGTCGCCGAAACGGAGTCGCCAAATCGCACGGAATTGAAGAGCGCGAAAAGTCACCGAACGTGCGGTGAATTTTCGATTCTCTTTGAATAACCCTGATAGTCATTCATTGTACTCCACTTAGTGGAGATATAATAGATATAGCCATACATTAAGCGTTATACAGTTGTGTTCAAAATTATTCAACCCCCAATGCTGTAAAGGGCTTTAGGGAATTTAGTGTACATTTGTAATTGTATTCAGAATGAAATCCTACAAGGACTTTTTAAAGAACCATATGCAACTAAAATGACATCAATTGGTTTTGTAATACAGTAGTAAATGTTTCTTTTGTGAATTCTTCATTGACACAATTATTCAACCCCTTAAAGACTACCACTCTGAAGAACAGAGGTTCATTCAAGTGTTTTCAATCAGGTATTGAAAACACCTGTGGATGTCACGGAGCAGCAATAAAGCATAATAAGCACCAATTAGGCAGCTTTAAAATGACTGTGATACTCAGCTCCTTCTAGACATTTACTGGTGTGGTTACAAACATGGTGAAGTCAAGAGAATGGTCCAGGAAGACACGAGAAGAGGTGATTACTCTTCACAGGAAGGGCAATGGCTATAAGAAGATTGCAAAGATGTTAAACATACCAAGAGAGACCATAGGAAGCATCATTCGCAAATTCAAGGCAAAGGGCACTGTTGAAACGCTACCTGGTCGTGGCAGAAAGAAGATGCTGACTTCGAAATATTGGGACATCGACACAATTCTAACATCTTTGGCTCTATACACCACCACAATGGAGTTGGAATGAAACGAACACAATGTGCTTTAACTGCAGACTGTCAGCTTTAATTTGAGGGTATGTACATCCAACTCAGGTGAACGGTGTAGGACTTACAGCAGTTTGCAGATGTGCCTCCCATTTGTTAAGGGACCAAAGGTAATGGGACAATTGGCTTCTCAGCTGTTCCATGACCAGGTGTGTGATATTCCCTCATTACCCCAATTACAATGTGCAGATAAAAGGCCCAGAGTTCATTTCAAGTGTGCTATTTGCATTTGGAATCTGTTGCTGTCAACTCTCAAGATGAGATCCAAAGAGCTGTCACTATCAGTGAAGCAAGCCATCATTAGGCTGAAGAAACACCCATCAGAGAGATAGCAAGAACATTAGGCATGGCCAAAACAACTGTTTGGAACATTCTCAAAAAGAAGGAACGCACCGGTGAGCTCAGCAACACCAAAAGACCCGGGAGACCACGTAAAACAACTGTGGTGGATGACCGAAGATTTTTTTCCCTGGTGAAGAAAACACCCTTCACAACAGTTGGCCAGATCAAGAACAGTGTGATGCACATCTGCAAACTGCTGTAAGTCCTACACCGTTCACCTGAGTTGTATGTACATACACTCAAATTAAAGCTGACAGTCTGCAGTTAAAGCGCATTGTGTTTGTTTCATTCCAACTCCATTGTGGTGGTGTGTAGAGCCAAAGATGTTAGAATTGTGTCAATGTCCCAATATTTCTGGACCTGACTGTATGTACCCATATGGATGAAGTTACTATGGGAGCCATCTGAACCCCGAAGCGTAGTTCGCGCTGACCAGATACGTACACATCGTTGATTTTTCGGTTTAGGGGAAACTACTACTTATCTGGTCTAGCTTGGGGATTTCGGTGACAGTGCATACTGTGGGCGCTTACCATTCTTCTCTTGCTATACTGATCTTAGACTATTGCTGCTTTATCGTCCTGCGCAATTATCTTCCTGCAAGCCTTACATTTTCTATAAACAACATTGGTCTTTGTGTCTTTGTTTCTCGTTTCATAGAGTTTATGTGTGAGTTACAGTCCAATCATTCCCAACATTTGCTTTATGACAAATGCTCAGTGTTTGGATTTGCAACTTGTACGAGCGCTCAATGCTCCATGGAGGCTTTGCTTTTGTTTGTACTTTACTGTACACAATGGGAGGGCATACAACAGCGCATCAAAAATAATGGCGGCACAACATTTGCAGTATGTAATGCGTTACCTCTTTTCCATTTTAAGCATAATATTAATTACTGGTCTTTGGCCAGGTGCTGGTGCTGGAATTGTAGCAGAAACTCCAAACCAGTGTTGTTTAAGTGTCTGAAAACATGTTTTTGTTGTCAACTCCTAAAAATATAGATCAGAAGGATGTATATGAAGAATCAGATTGCATTTTTTTCTACTATTCAGTATCAGTTGATACGATGCAGCAGTTTAAATGGACCACTGTCTAAATGCAGCTAAATTCTAGGATTTTGTACTTTTATCCACAAAGTCGAATAGGTTTTATGCGCTATAATTTAAAAGGACTATTTCTGTTTGAAGTATTTTTGGATTTGTTGTAAGTCTCAAGAGGTTTTCAGCGCTGGCACTGAACCCTGCCCAGACCAGGAAGTGATTCAGCCAATCATGAAACTCCTATAATTTTGTATGGTAAGACTGAGCTTGCTCTCCCTGTCTCTCTATCTATAAACATATATCACTGTTCACACAAAATTCACACTGTGCTGGGGCAGACGCCAGGATGTGACCTCATGCAGAGCCACACAGAGCGGTATTATCACTCCTTGTGGCCAGCAGTGACTCTGCTATGTTAAACCTGCTGTCATCTACTCTTCCACTCATGTTACATGAGGCCATGGGTTTGGGGAAACTATTACTACTCTGAGAAGGTTAGCCCTGGCCATGTGTAAAAATAAATTACGAGTAATAGATTCTTTCTAGTAAATTACGTGCCTTTTTTTTCTGAATTCAGAGCCACTCTTTCTGCAAATGTAACAAATACAATTTACGTGCGGCCTAAATTATTCTGTACGTTTCTCTGCACAGAACAAACACTCACCTATGTTTGCTTTACACATTTTATGAGCCTTGGAAATATAACTATGATTACATACACCTGCAAACATATACAAGGTGGCGTTAATGAACTTGCTTTTTTGGCATAATTTTTTTAAAAACTGGGATGGTCTTTTATAACATGTCTTATTGGACACATAGAGGGCCCTATCACCTGGTGTGAGCTAAAACGACTTCACTAACGGAAAATTCTAACGCGATTCGCTAAAAGATAGCGCCTGACGACCCACCAACAGATCACCTTGTCCGCGGGAGTCTGTGTACAAGGTCGTTTAGCGCACAATAGGGAAACTCTAAGACTTGGGCTGAGACCCACCACTAATGCAATTGTGTACAGGATAGAACTGTTTTTTTTTTTTCCAGTGCAGAGTGCCGGGCCATACCTATCCCCTGCCCTCACAAGCTTGAATAAGTATGAACACATCCAGTGAATAGCCCTCACCCCCTGCATTATTAAAATCCTCCAAGGTGTCTGTATCATCCATGTTTATATGCACACATATATTAATTAAGACTGATGGGCATTGCATGATAAATGCCACCCAACAGCATGTAGAATCATTACAATCAGGGTAATTCGAAGAGATCCGAAAAGTCACCGCACATTCGGTGACTTTTCGTTCTCTTCAATTCGGTTCCTTTCGCCGATCCCATTTCGGTGACCCTGCGGTGTATTCAGCAAGTACCACAGGGTCCCCGAATTGCAGGGAAAAGCTACCGCAAACCCGACGAAAGCAAACCGCAAAACCCGGCGAATGCACGCCGAAAACCCCCAAAAACATCTGGATTAACCCGTCGAAAAACCCAAGCAGGAGCCGATCACACGCAGCGAAGCAGCGGAGACCGCAGACGAGGCAGTGAATAAATTAGCAAAACCGTTTGTGTGATTGTTTGAAAGTGAAACGCTGTTTGCAAAGACACTACTGAGCGAAAATTTCTGAAATTTACACAGGAGGTCCAGGGAATGATAATAAAAGGGCTGTTACAGAAAAAATAAGTAAACTTAAAAGAAAAAATCGGACTTTTAAAAAAAATAAAATAAAAAAAAATGCTTAAAATATCCGAAAAAAATCTATAAATAAAGAGACATTTTGCTGCAGAATTTTATAATGAACGGTTTATTAGATATTGAATTAAAACGGGAATATTTTTAACATTGAAGCCTATGGGATTCTCCTGAATAAATTTGCCGAATTAAACCACCGAATGGCAGGGCATTAGGGGAACCTTTCACTGCTGGTTTGTGTTCTCTGAATAGCCGAAGCAGTGATTTTCATGGGGGTTTCACTGCCCTCGAACAGGCACCGAACAGGCACCGTATGTTCAGGCAATTCGCTAGGATTTGGCGAATTGCCTGCTCTCTGGATAGCGGAATGGCCAGGAAAGGTAACCGAACGCTGATTTTCAGCATTCGGTTACCGTTCTCAAGCAATTCGGAGCTCTTTGAATAACCCTGTATGCATTTAATAGATCCAAAAGGAAGGCCAGGTGAGCAACAATAATGCTGCAGCAAATAAATAATACATGTTTCAGGCAAGATTTATCCATGTGTCCCTTTAAGCATGGTCCAAATGGTCACCATAATAATCAACTGCTTACATACTATGAATAACCCCCAGCATTAAATGTTTAAAATTAGGCAATATATTAGAATTAGGATAAATGTGTATAAAGGATACATATATATCATAATACAGCCTACTGCAACAGCAACGACATTGCTGACCAGATCCATTACTATGGTGTATGGGGCCAAGATAACACCTGTACTGTTTTTTAGAGTTACCACCAGGGTTGAGCAGTAGGTAAAATTTTGCGATCAGCGTCCGTCTAAAAATTAGCGCAGGCACCAAGTGATCTGTTGGTTACAATAGCGCAAGTGCTTTCTAGCGCTGCCCATGTTAAGTATAGGACGCGGTAATTACAGTAAGCTTGTGCTACGAATCGCAAATTTCCGCAAGCTAAGTGATTTTTCTCGTTTCTAGCGGGAAGCAAACGATCTGTTGGTCAGACGCTAGACTCATTTTATCTGGTGCTGACGCAAAAAACATGCTGACGCTAGGGTTAGCTCACACCAGGTGACTGATAGGGCCCAGAGAAAGGTGCAAGAGTTTCACAGAAAAATATGCTTGGCGTTGTCATGGGGTTGTAATGCTGACCCAGATTTAAGGCCACAGTGACATCAACACTTGCTTTAGGAGTAAAGAGATGGGAAAACGTACATGATGAGAATTCTTCTTAATGTAACATGCTCTTTATTCATTGATTTGTTCAGGATAATCTGCATTCTAGGAGCCACTGGCTACCCATCCCTTGGATTTGCATACACCCTTAAATGTAATGTGTGTGTATTAATTAAACATTTTCCAGGAGAAATTTAACTCCTAGATCTTCCATCTTTTAAATATTATTATAGTTTGCACTAATTTACATAATTAGTGATGTAATAGGAAGCAGTCAGATTAATTATATTATTATTTCACTGATATTTTCATGGTGTGAATGTATAGATTTGTATATTACATATTCATAGATAGGGCTGTTTGTCAAGGGTCCCAAGGTAGTGTGTAGGGGCGAGATTTGATTTCTATCGCGTACACTACTCTCATTTGCTTTATCTTCCCTCACAATACGTCTAGAATAAAAAAGACAATGACCTTTTTCCATAATTCTCTCTAATTCCTGAATTGTGTCCTTGAAAGCGGGATGTTTGACTGGAAATTTGGAGTGTACGGTAGCTAACTAATTTCATGTGAATTGGCAGTTAAGGCCGTGGTCAGATGAGCGTTTTTAAGAGCGGAAAGAACGTCCTTGAGAGTGGACGGTTCCACTCTGACGCTTGTCTGGCCACCTCGCTGAACGCAGTTAGTGCGCTCAGCGCTGCAAGGCTCGATACTTCTATGGAGGATCACGCTTTGCAACCCCGTCCAACGCGCATTGTAGCGCTTCGTCAGGGAAGGCTTTCAGAACATCCGCAGCATGCCCGCTGTAGCATGCACAATTCGTGTGCGCGCTACAGCGTGTGGCCGGCCCCGTCGAAGCGTCACAATGCTGCGACGGTCACATCCTTTAGTTGATAATCAAGTGCTCTCTGTAAGTATTTGAAAATATTTAGTAAACCCCCCCCCCATAATCCCATATGGACTGTGATTGGGGAGGAATTATTGAAATTTGTGGGCCCTATTACAATCTTCGCGCATACGTTTGTGCCCGCGCAGAAATACATTAACGCGAGGGGCAAAACCCTTTGCGCTGAACGTCGTATTACAATGTCAGCACAAAAAAGTGCGTATACGTCTACCACGGGTGAACCTGCGCGAAACCGTTGCACGAGCTTACTGTACTACACGCATCCTATACTTAACATTGTGAGCTCAAATGCATTTGTGCGCTGGTACGCGGATGGTATTACAATCTATGCGCAGTTTGTAACGCGCAGCCTTTGCGCGCATAATTTTAGCAACCCCTGAAAGCTGGTGTTAATGGCAAATTCCTATCAACCTGGCCGAAACCCAATACACCAGCCCAAAAAAAAAAAAAAACAGCAAAGTATAGTTACACATTCTACACATACCAAACCAATAAATTTGAGAAGTTGTGCGTGCTTTTTTTTTTATACAGTATATATGCGCAGATTGAGGCGCAAAAACTTAACGTGAGACAATTGTGGTTCTTAATTCTGATTGGCTGAATCACATGAAAAAAACGGTCCGCACACTGATTTCTGCGCGCAACGTTGATGCGCGTGTGTTTGTGCGCGTCTGTTTTACGCGAGTTATTTTTTGACCATGGAAAAAATGCACGAGGATTGTAATACCAACGTTTAATGCTTCGAGCAAAAATTCACCCGTTGCGCGTGCGTTTTTGCGTGAAGAATGTAATAGGGCCCAGTGTGACTTGGCAGGTCTCAACTTCTAAATACTAAGTGATACTTGAAACCCCAAGGGTTATTCAAAGAGCACCAAACTTGCCACTGAATGCACCAAACGTTGAATTTCACCTTACTTTCACCTCCAATTTCGTGAAATTTCGGCTATTTAGAGAGCTGTCAAGTTGCCAAATACTGGCGAATTGAAAGTGAAATACGGTGCAGTTCGCCACAATTTGGTGATCTTCGGCTGCAGTGAAATGGTCCCATAGAGAAGTAATGGTTAATCTATTCAGAGAATGCCGAACTGCAGCGAAACGTTAGTGAAATGCCTTGATTTTTGGTTGTTTACTTCAACGGGTTTAAAAAGGCGAATCCCATAGGTTTGAATGTAAAAAATATTTGCGTTTTTATTCAACCATTTATTCTTTTCAGTTTCAGCAAGAAGCCTCTTTATTTATTTATTTTTTAGAATATTTTGGTATTTTTTGGACTTTTTAGGCTAATGATTCCCATTTTTTTATGGCGTTTTTTTATTCTGTAACAGACCTTTTTGTTATTTTTTACAGGACCTTTGTTTATTATTTTCACAAATTTTCATGCATTTTTATTATTTTAAACACCTTTTAAAAACATAGCAGGATTCCGTTCTTTTTTTTTTTTTCTGCAGTTCGATGGCGTTCTGTGGACTGAACGGCTGTCTTCGGCAGCAGCGTTCATCAGTATTCGGCAGGCTTCACGTTCAGTACACTTCGGGGACCCTATACTGAATAGTGAATTAACCGGAGAGTCGGCAAACTGGAATCGCCCCAAAGTGCGCCAAACAAAAGAGCACCGACATTTCCCTGAAATTTCAGTACTCTTTGAATAACCCATCTAATGTTCTGTAGAGTGTTATTATAGTTTGGAGTAGGACGCAAATTAATTCACATGTTGTAGCCATCCATGAGTAAGTAGAAGTTACACTTGTCTTGGACAACATGACCACCTGGCTGGCTACCATGTAAAAGAGTAGATCAAATGGTTTGCTATCATTTTTGTATGAAATATGCAGAAGAAACGGTTTTGCGCCTATTCACTATCAGGGCGGCTGCGTGGACCAGAAGTATCTAGCCTGCTTCATAAAACGTAAAAAGGAAAAAAGTTGTCATTGCTCTCACCACTGTAGCTCCATGCGAAACAAAACACAATGAGAGGTTTTGGTTTACTTGAATGGCCATTGAAGTGCAAGCCCACCCGCCATGTCACTGCACCTCTGGGTCAGGTGGGTCCTAACCTAATGAAACCAAAAGCTGCTTTTCTAGGGAACCACGAATGCCCATGCTGCTTGTCAGCTAAAAGGCAAACTGATGGGTTATATTTATACCCTCACCAGGAACAATTCCACTTTTGGATTAAAAACAAAACACGGAAAGGGGCAGCAGCAATAGTTACCTGACTGGGACACAACAAAATATACATATGTGCAGAAGAAATGGTTTAGTGCCTATACCTTATCAGGGGTCCCTGCATGGACCAGAAGTATCTAGCCTGCTTCATGTATAAAACAATGTACCAGCTTCATGATTTTCCAATATCAGTCAGATCGCCATCTTTTTGGAGTTCACAATGGACTTGTATGGAAACTCTGACGGAAAATTATTGAGATGATGCATTGTTTTGCAAATTTTTTTATTTTAATGTTTTAGCTTTTTTTGTTTCTTCGTTGTTTCCCATTTACCAAAAATGGGCAATTTTCAATGGCTGTTATTGGATTACTCGTGCCATTGGTCTGTTGGGAGTTGGTGATCTGTGACAACTGGATGGTTGTAGTTCCAAAGAGTAAGATAGAAACACCACTGGCAAATATAACTACACAAACACACACACACACATATACACACACACACACATACACACCTCCCCCTCCCCAAAACAAACCTCAGTACATCCTCATT
This sequence comes from Leptobrachium leishanense, assembly GCA_009667805.1. Taxonomy (NCBI): domain Eukaryota; kingdom Metazoa; phylum Chordata; class Amphibia; order Anura; family Megophryidae; genus Leptobrachium; species Leptobrachium leishanense. The sequence continues at coordinate 127,325,296 of CM019063.1, forward strand.
GATTTCATTTCTAAAGCACAGAAGAATGCATGAAGTGATGTGCAGAGTTCCTTGCCAAGCTGAGAGAGGTTGGGAACATAACTCGGTTTCTGTTGCTTCATGCCCCGTAGCAGTAAGGAATTTGAGCCCGAACAAAAGAAAACTGTAAAACGCTGTGTGTGTGTTTTGTGCCTTTAACCCTTACTCTGCTGGGCACCGGAACCTAGAAGTCTGAGTGCCTGGGATCTAAATGTATTGAATCTCTTTTTATATTTTTTTTCAACCAATGACCAGACCCATTGTGTTACATTTCATGACTGCTTAGGCATGGTACCTACCAGGGGCCATGCCCCAACAACCTCATAAATAGACACAGACACATTAAGTCCGATGGAAAGGGCATAGGCCAAAACTTTATTGGATTTTATTTATTCTTTATATAATTTGCAGCATTAAACTCTGAATCTAGCTGCTTTTACCCCAATTCTGACCCAACCGCCTAATGGCAGAAGGCAGTTGCCACATATAATCCCACACAAGCTCGTCATTCTGCGCAGCCTGAGGCCTGCGGAACTCGTCTCCCCACTGCCTCATCCTTAGGTGGCTTGCATATTGCACTTCAGCTGGCCAGAATTAAAAGAACTCACCTGAACCATCTGCACGATGCACCTCTGGGGCAACCGGCTCTGTCGCCATGTCCCAGCCGCAGCTGCACTCACAGTTGCCATTACAACAGGACACGCGAGCAGCGGCTGTACCACGGTTTGGGCCTCGTCACTGATCGCCATTGCTTATAAGCCGCAACCAAGGTTTCCATAAACCCCGTTGGTAACTGGTCGACCATGGAGCCGCACTGGCCGTAGCGTTTGCACCCCTTGCAAGCTCCCACTCTGTACCCAAGTCTGACTCAGGTGCTGCCAACAAGGTGGACAATCCCCTGGAGACACCTCGAGCTGGCACATGGTGACGTCCTTTCTGCTCAACGACTGCCCATGCTTAGTCTTTGGTACTACGGTCGTCCTCTCCATCCACAGACTCAGCTAAATCCTGGTCATCTGAATAACCTTGCGTGTAAATGAGCCCAGCACCTGCTGAATCTAGGCGACGGCTGTTCTTCGTGCCATGCTGGCGTTTTGGCACTGTTCCGTAATCTGTGTTGCCAATCCTGGCATCCGGAGGTGCTGGTCTCTACTGTGGCTTCTCTGGTGACTTGAGGTGATCCGACACCATTCTCTGACATTTTTAATTAGTCAGCTGTGTTCGTTTAAGTGGAACCGGTGAGTTTTGAACATTTTGGGACGGCTGCCATTTTGCGGGTGGAGCTTACGCACCATGTGTCCTGTTGAGGCTGGCGCAATCTGAAATTTTTTGGGACGGTGCCATTTTATGGCGTGATGCGGCTGAGGTCGCCGCGGGGCCAGCCAGCTGCGTCATGAGCTGCCGCCTAGTTTCCTTATCTCCAGCAGGAGGAGAGGGTGGAATGCCACCAGCGTCATGTGGACAACTATATGCCATCTTTGTCCCGATCTGACTCCACCCCTGTGTCTCTGGAGGTCCCCAGGTCCTCTGCCCTGCCACTCACGATGCACGGGCACCCGGAGGGGGACAACAACTCACCGGCCCTGGTAGTAGTGATCCACTCTCGCTGTCTGGAACCTCAAACTGGGGGGGCTCAGTCTGCTTGGTGGATTGTCAGCTCTTGTGCCTGCAATATCCTCTCCCATTGCCCAACAGGTTTTTAACTGTCTGCTCTTGTGGTCTCAATATCCTCGACTGGACATCCAGCTCAGCTATAATGGGTTTATTTTGGTTTTATTTGGGTTTGTAAAGTTCTTTGCTGCTGTAATTTCTTTGGCGTTGATCTCAGGCTGTCCAGGAGCAAAGAGGTCTGCCCCTCCCCTCTCTGACCATAAATACCATTAGGTGCCATAAAGTTCTCCTTGCCCCAATGGTCACTCAGGTTTCTAACCTGACTGTCTGGCCCATGCCCTCAGTCGTGTCCCCCTTCTCGATTGGTCCAGGGGGCCCTTTCTCTGCTGTTGTGTCTTAAGGAAGTTGATTGTGATCAAATCTGACGCATCCATTGCTGTTCTTTGCACCGGCATAGTAACCTTTTTACCTAGGGACCAACATCATTTTGAACTTTTGCATATTATAATTTCATCATGAATCACTCTCTGTTCTCCTAAATTTCATCAAAAGCTTTTCAGAATCCTGTAATTCTCTTCAGAAGGCAAATGCATCTGCTAAAAAGCCTGAATTATATGTAATTATGGGACCAATTATAATATAAAGGTGAGCATAAAAGTGAGGATCGCTGAAGTACAGAATAATAGACAAAACAGGAGAACTATTAATTTTTCTTTTATTTTCAGAGACATCAGAGAGTTACCTTCCTGTGATTGCATCTGATGCAGAGGGTGCAAATCTTGGAAGTTGGTAGTATTATATTGTCCTTTAGGGCTCGGGGGTGGCAAAATGTCATTTTTGGACCACCGAAGAAGCTCTGGCTATGCACTGTTTATGACCCACTTTGTGTGTGCTTCTGGATAATTGAAAAAGGAAAGAGCCCAAATATTCAGGCCATGACGCAGACTTCTTCTCTCGGTCTTATGTAAGGCATTTTGCAAGGTCTGCGTGGCAGTGTACTTGCATGTGTGAAGGGTTGGTTTTCAAGTGCAGGAGCTGGGTGCTTTAATCTTGACTTGCGATCAGCAAAATATACCTGTAGTAAGAGGTATTAAAGGAGGAGCTGGTAAAACTACAAAGTCTTTGTTTTCAGTCAGATAAAAGGCATGTGTACAGAGTTAGACAATTTTACTAGCCTGGGATGACTTATAATTTCTAGATAACAGGTCATAAATGACCTTGTTTTTTTTCCACAGCTACATGAGGTACTGAACAGTACTGATTTTTTCACTATTTTATACGGTAGAGAGTATACACCTTTTTATGGACTAACGCTGTATTGCTAGAGCTAGAGAAAGTACCCTCACGTATGTAGAAGTGAGCTAAAGACCCTGATGATGTTAATGAGTACTTAATTCCAGGTTGTCGTACTGGTGAAGTTGGATATGGGCACACATTGCCTAGCTGGTTGGGTATGGTTGTCTAAAACACCTATATGCGGCAGGGGTTTGGGTACCTCCTGGGAAACCATAAGGCAAGATGAACCTCACCTTTGTTACCTTAGCCAGATAGTAGCTACACTTTTATGAAGAAAAGCAAATATGTTTAGCTTCAGAATTGTTAAAAAGAAGGTATATAATCATTCCTTAATTTCAGATAAAGAGCAGCTGCCATATATCACCCTTATCTTATCAGCAAAGTTAAAGGGACAAAAATATCCCCTCCAAATAGACGCTAACCTGTTCTCGGTTTGTACTTCTGCATCTATGTTAGGTTTCCTCTTCTTGATCTTTGGCATATAGAACATTTTCTTGTTAAGTGGGTGCTCTCCAATGCATCATTAGTTTTGCAAGGAAATTCAAAGACCTCAACATCTTTTTTTGACTGTTCATACCCCCTAACATTGACAGATAAGAAATCTCAGAAGTCGTGTATCTGTAAAACAATACTAGGAGATCAGACACACCTGGGGAGGTTGTCCCAGATCTGCCACTCTATGATCTGAGAGGAAGTCACGCCAACTTACCAATCAGAGATGCCAAAGAGGGTTATTCAAAGAGATTCGAAAAGTCACCGCACGTTCGGTGACTTTTCGTTCTCTTCAATTCGGTTCCTTTTGCTGATCCCATTTCGGTGACCCTGCGGTGTATTCAGCAAGCACCACAGGGTCCCCGAATTGCAGGGAAAAGCTGCCGCAAACCTGACGAAAACTAACCGCAAAACCCAGCGAATGCACGCCGAAAACCCTCAAAAACATCTGGATTAACCTGCTGAAAACCACAGAAAAACCCGAACAGGAGCCGATCACACACAGCCGAAGCAGCTGAGACCGCAGAGGAGGCAGTGAATAAATTAGCAAAATAGTTTGTGTGAATGTGTGAAAATGAAACGTTGTTTGCAAAGAAACTACTGAGCGAAAATGTCTGAAATTTGCATATGAGGTCCAGGGAATGATAATAAAAAGGGCTGTTACAGAAAAAATAAGTAAACTTTAAAAAAAAAAATCGGACTTTTAAAAACAAAAAAAAATTAAGAAAAATGCTTAAAGTATCCTAAAAAATCTATATATAAAGAGACTTTTTACTGCAGAATTTTATAATGAACGGTTTATTAGATATTGAATTAAAACGGGAATATTTTTAACATTGAAGCCTATGGGATTCTCCTGAATTAACTTGCCGAATTAAACCACCGAATGGCAGGGCATTTCGGGAACCTTTCACTGCTGGTTTTCGTTCTCTGAATAGTTGAAGCAGTGCATTTTCATGGGGATTTCACTGCCCTCGAACAGGCACCGAACAGGCACCGTATGTGCAGGCAATTCGCCAGGATTTTGCGAATTGCCTGCTCTCTGGATAGCCGAATGGCCAGGAAAGGTAACCGAACGCTGTTTTTCAGCGTTCGGTTACCTTTCTCAAGCAATTCGGATCTCTTTGGATAACCCTGTAAATCGATTCTCAAATCTTCTTGCACTTGTAGAAATAACCTACAGTTTTCTTTAGGTCGTGACTACATTTTGCTTTTTTGGAAAAAAAAATCGTGGGTTTTTGTGGATGGTGATAGAGATCTGAATTTTTTGAACTTTGGAGATGTATACCAGTGCCATGGAATCGAAAATGGGAATTTTAATCCATCACAAAATTGTCGGTTTAGTTTTTCTTGAGCTCCACAGTTCCGGTGGATGTGTTTTATTCCAAGGATGGTGGAAGTAATGGAAGCATTTTCATTTGTTGTTTTGGTGCATATTTCAGACATTTACAGTGCCTTTTTGACATAAATAAGTCCTATGAAATGATTTGAGGTAATTTATTTCCTTTGTTTCCATGTATTTTTTTTTATTAAAATTTCGTTTTTTTTTCCTTTTGGTTTATTTATGGTGTGTTTTTGCCAAGTTTCTATTCAATCACTGTAAATGAGAACCCATTTTGTGCTGGAAATTAAATGCTTAGGCATTTTGGGATGTTTGTATTGTGTCATATTGTTCCATTGTGCAGGGAGTTTCTACAGTTTTTAAAGTCACTTATTAATTTTTGGCAACCTTTTCTGGAAAACCACTTGATTGATTAGTCCTTTTTTTTGTCACAAGTAGACAATTTATGTGCCACTTGCTTCACTTTACGAAGAGTCACCATTGGAACCTTTAATGAGGACATTTATTTCTGATGTGAGACACACTGCTCTCGATAATATGCAGCAGAGTGCGCTGTGCAGCATCCCTTTCATAAAGTAGGATACGATAAGTCTGTGTCCCCATTCAGTTTTCTTAGTGACGACTTCTTCCATTTCCTCTCTCCCTTGCACTTGGCTGCTCCTGCCCTGGCCCTGGGTGCCTGCTGAGACTTATAACATGCTAATATACTCCCCTGAGGGATCTAGGGGGAGGCTGTTTGTCACAACGCCTAAGTCTGAAGTGTTTCCAACAGCTTCCGGATCGGTCGAGGGGTCTCCTCCCTGATGGGATAGCCGCCTGGCCTTGATTGCACTCGTCTCTGGATATTCCAGGAAGCTGCGGGTGTACATAATCTGGCTTCCTCCTGGGCCCCTGCACGCAATGTTTGGGAGGCTGCCGGGCCTTCCTGCATTTGGGGTTAACCTCATCCTCTCTGGTATCAGGTCCTGAAACAGTGTGACAAACAGGTCGCCCCAGTTATTGGGCATGCCATTTTTTTGTTTTTGCTTTAAACACTTGTCTGCTCTTCTTTAACAAATGATCATAACAACAATTTTCTATTTTATGCTTAGCCATCTTTCTGGTATTAACAATATGTTACATTTGTTTCTATATAGGCAACGATGGGCTATATTACATACTGAGCGCTAACTGTAGTGTTTGGATATGTAAGCGTTAATGTCAGGATAAGTGACTTTAACGTATCCCCCCTATTACATCCCTAATGCTAAACCCGGTAAAAATCCGTTACCTCATCGGTGATTGCGCGTGCATTCTGCACTTTGTGCACCGTATTTTACTTTGCGACCCCTTTTTAGTGTGAGGTTTGTAATCGGCCGGTGATGTTTTCTTCTCTTTTATTCAAGCAATGCGGTTGACTTGTTGTCGCTAAGATGCAAACTACCAATGTACGACCCAGGGCAGGGGTGGTCAACACCTACAGGTGTTTCGGGAACTACATCTCCCATGATAATCGCCCAGTCATTAGGTCGACACAGGCTTGTGGGAAATGTAGTTCCAAAACATCTTGAGAGCATCAATATTAAGCATCTGTGACTGTGGTGGATATTCAAAGAGTGCCGATGTTAACAGAACTTTCAACAACAGGAGTTTCTCAGATTTTGTGTAACTTGGGGGAAAAACCAATGCCACTCTTTGAATCTCGTACAGTGTTATTCAGAGAGCGGTGAAAAGCAGGAGAATGGAAAATTTTACGTCAAAATAGCCAAACCAGAAAAATTCTCCCATTCATCTCACTTTCCAAATCGGCTATTTTGACCTAGAATTTTCCAGTCATTCTCCTACTTTTCACCTTTCTCTGAATAACACTGTATGTATACAAATTAGAGAGATGATTCGTGAATTCACAACTGTAAAAAATGTTTTTTTATAAGGATGTTAAGGACTGTTTGTATGATATGCTTTGTCTATCGTTTGGTCTTTTCCTCTCACAGATTAAACAGGATGGAGCTATAAATCTCTTGTAGCCTGAGACTGGCAAACAGAGGAGTTCAACAGCAGCTGGAGGTTATCAGTTAAATACCCCTGGGATAGAGAGTGGTAAATTTGCCACTATGGACACAGAATCAAATCAAAATCAAATCTAAATAAGCTTTATTGGCAGGACCAAATACATTTTAGCATTGCCAAAGCATATGGGGAGGTTATATGGGGTGGAGGGGGGGGTGTAGTGGGACATATATGGGGGGAATGGGCAAGTCCATGGACATTATCAGGGCTAAGGGATAATGTGAAGTGGGATGGGGGCGAGTCCGTGTTTGAGATTTATAAGTCCGGGATCTCTCATGTTCCTCTCAGTCTGTGACATTCTGTGACGTATTGGGCAGATATTTTCCCCGCCGGCTCCTCTTCTCCCAGTATGATGTGGAGTTTCCTCGTCTCTTCTATAGAGGTGAAGTCCGGGATGAGAGCGGAGAGTCTCTGGAAGGGAGTTTCCCTCAGTGCTGAGTACTTGGGGCACTGTAGGAAGAAGTGGACCTCATCTTCCAGGGCCCCCTGGTCACAACGCTGGCACAGTCTATTCTCCCTGGGCTTGTAGGTCTGTCTATGCCACCCTGATTCGATTTCCAGGCTGTGGGTGCTCAGTCTGTACTGGCTCAGGATCTGTCTGTCCTTGGGGTCTTGCAGTAGCTCCAGGTATGGGGCCAGTTTGTATTCCCTCTGTAAGGATTGGTAAATGGTGAGTTTCTGAGAGTTTGCTATATCATGTCTCCATTCTCTGATATAGTTTTCCCTGGAATCATTAATTAGGGCCTTTTATTTGATATTTTGTCAGGTTGCATTCATGGGGGTTTTGGATGATCAGGGTGGATATGAGTTGTTGCAGCCCACATGGTTTGGGGTGGCCCTTGTTGCCCAGTAGGGCTTTATGGTGGTATGAGTTGAGGCTGCTGATGTTTAGGTGGTCCCAGTATGATAGCGCCCTCTTCTGTACTGCAAGAAGTAAGGGGAGTCTGCCCAGGTCGGCTCGGCAAGCATTGCTAGCGTGCTCCGATGGACTTGGAGGAGGTACTTGCCACTCTCCAACACTCTCCTCATTATCTCTCCCACCAACAAGATGACAAGTCTTCAGAGACAAAGCTCCAGATCAAAGCCTTTTATTCATATGTTCCCAGGTAATATATATTCATATACATTATGGTTATCATCGTCACACTCACAGGTATAAACCAGTATCAGAAAGCAATAAAAAAAGGATGAAAACCTTGCATGGAAACTACCTCACAGGACTTCACAAATGTATCTGTACTCGTGTGTATACATCTATTTTTATGTATAAACCTAGAGGTCAATAATTTTAGCAACTCCTAAAAGCTGATGTTGATGGCAAATCTGAACAACATGGCCGAACCCAAATACACCAGCCCAAAAAAAAATATATCTGCAAAGTATAGTTACACATTCTACACATACCCAAACCAATAAAATGGAGAAGTTATGTGTGCATTTATTATTGCTGCAGCATATATGCTCAGATTGACTTTGACAGGCGCAAAAACTTAACGTGAGATAATTGTGGTTCTTAATTCTGATTGGCTGAATCGCGTGAAAAAAACAGTCCGCACACTGATTCCTGCGCGCAACGTTACTGCGTGAGCATTTGTGCTCGTCCATTTAACGCGCGTTATTGCTCGATGGATGAAAAAATGCGCGAGGATTGTAATTCCATCGTTGATTTTCGCGCGTTAACGTTTAACGCTTGGCGCACAAATTCACGCATTGCGCATGCATTTTTGCGTGAACAATGTAATTTGGCCCAATGAGCGTTAACATGCTACTTCTGATTGGGAAGCATTTCCTGCCACAAAATGTTTAAAATACATGCAGACAAACATACAGACGACGCCGGCCACTTATGTTTAACTGTTGTTTTTCAGTCCTGTAGACTGAATAGACAGTTTAGTGGTTTCGGAGCCCTGCATAAATTAATTTACCATATTAAGCAAGCTGTTTGCCAATGTACCTGCATTTTTTAGTTTTTTTAAATGGACGTGAAAACGCTGGACTGATTTAGGTGAACTTAAAATCTTTCCCATAAATAGAAACCACATGTTATCTGTAGAGTGGAGATCCCCATTAAAGACATGTGTATGGGTCGCATCAACTTGCGCTACTCCATAAAGATTGGTGTGGTGGAGTTTCATCTCTATAAGTTATATTCCTTTGTTCTAAGGAACGAGACACTTATCATATCTGTACTTTGTCTCTTCCTGTGATTTGTTACCCTTGGCTGTCGCCCAAGTGGGTGAGCTGAAGTTTACACACAAGATTAAAGGACAGAATGTGGTCCTTTGGCTTAATGAATGGGAATGTAGGTAAATAATAAAATAATAGAAAGATGTCCCCTCCACATTACTAGGACCGTGCTCTTACTATATGATAAGCATGATTTGGAAATAAATTGAATTTAGCAAGTTATCTGTCAACAGACACAACTATTCCCTTCACTACAAAATTATTTACAATTAAAATACTAAAAACTCTAGAATTTATGCTTTTTTTTAATATATTCTAGTAAATAAGGTGTATGTCATTATGGAAACATTCTTCTGTAGGAATAAGCCTTGCATTATTTGTTAAAAACACCAGCAGTATTCCTTGTGATCCTTGCTTAACCCTTTGCTGAGGACGATACGCCCTTTGGTTTACTGTTTTTGTGCAGAGAGGACGCGCAGTGTTGTCTTTTCAATTCTGCAGATCAGCGCAGATCTGGGAATCGATCCACAGGAGCTGACATCTTGGATGTCAGCCTTCACTGTGAAACCTTTCGAATTGCGTGATGACATCAGAAAGAGGACTTTTCTCTCTTCCAGCAGGGAAATCCCTTTACAGGAGATTTCTTTTTGAGAAAGTATTTTACCATGAAGGATACATTGAGAATTTTCTCGTTTTCAAGTATGTCCTGGGTGGCGAGTATGTACCGTTAGGTGTCTTGCCCAAGGACACTTACTGGAGAGGTGCTCTTACTGGGATTCAAACCTGTGTCTACACAGTCATAGAGCAATGATGTTACCTCTACTCCACCCAGCTGGTACAATACAGGAACAAAAGATCCTACTGGAACAAAATTTCCCACGAGGCCCATCCAACCCACGACAGCCAAGATTACTGACCCCTGTGGTAAGAAAATCTAGAAACCAACAGCAAATTTTTTAGCAGCCAAGAAAATTTTTAGCCATAGATTTACACAATAAAATCTAGAAATTTAGGAGCTAAAGGTGACACTCTAGGGGCCAGTGTCTCCCTGGATTTGTATGGATTTGTCAAGCTTTGTATTAAGGGTATCATTTACTTGTTTTTGAGAGCTCTCCTTCTTTCCATGTCACATATTCCCAGTGGACATTGTCGGTCTATCAGCATAGATGACTATGCTAATTGAAAAGTAGTACATGAAGGGAACATTTTATGACTAGATATTTGTTAGCATTCTGGCTGACACGTTGTATAGACAGATTTTTATGCCCTTTCAAAAATGTCTAAGTTGTTTTAGGCGCTTCACTTTAATGTATAGTTTTCCCACTTCATACTCTAAGGGCCACATTACAATCTTGGTGCTAGCATTAGCACTCACCTGAGTGAGCATTAACGTTAGCCCAGGTAGCCACTGCACATTACAATCCAAACGCTAACAGGTTAAGTAACCTGTTACCGTTTGGTACCTTGCGTCTTTCAGCGCGAGGTTACTGTACTTTATGCTCCCATATTAAGTATAGGGAGCGCAAAGTGTTAATCAGCGTTAGGATTACAAAGTCCTAACGTGATTAACGTCCGGTTGTGGTTAGCAAAAAGTTAACCACAGCCTGAACTCGGTGCTAACAGATTCTGCTGGTGCAGAATCCGTTAGCACCAGACAAAAACCCCCCCAAAAAAATCCAGATACTCACCTACTATCCCGCGGCGAGGACTGCGGCTCTGTCTGCCTCCTCTGTCACCGGGAACCGAGGGAGAGACTGGGGGAAAAAGTCCCCCAGTCTCTCTCTGCAGCTCACTACGCCGACCTGTCGGATCTCGCGAGGCGAGATCCGGCAGGTCATGTGACCGGCAGGGGGAAACTCAATGGAGTCCTATGGCGCTGCCGCAAGCATCCCGGGGCATAGCGCCCGCTAACAATGCAGGCAGCTTTTTAAGCGCCTGCATTGTAATCTCCCGTTAAAAGGGGGGCGATAAGAAAACTGCGGGCACAGTTTATTCTCCCTAGTGCCCCCGTTTTAACGGGAAGTTTGTAATTTAGCCCTAAAACCCTTAGGGCAATATTACGTAGTTGGTGCTAACTTAACCAGAGCTGTTGTAAATTTACCAGAGCCATTATAGGGCCATTACATTCCTATCGCTAACGTTAGCGCTCACCTGAGTGAGCGTTAATGTTAGCCCTGGTGGCTCTAGTGCGGGCGCACCATATTACAATCCAAACGCTAATGGGTTAAAAAACCCATTAGCGATTGGTACCTTGCACTTTTCAGCGCGAGGTTACTGTACTTTGCGCTCCCTATGCTTAACATGGGGAGCGCAAAGTGTTAATTAGCGTTAGTATTACAATATACTAATGATAATTACCAGCCGGCTTCGGTTAACCCGACAGTTAACCACAGCCTGACTTGATGCTAACGGTTTCCGCTGCTGCAGAATTCGTCAGCACCAGCCAGAAACACCCCCCAAAAATCAAATACTCACCTTTTATCCCGCGGTGAGGACCGCGGCTCCAACCGCCTTCTCTGTCCGCCGGGAGTCAGGAGAGACTGGGGGAAAAAGTCACCCAGTCTCTCTCTCTGCAGTTCACTACGCTGACCTGTCGGATCTCGCAAGGTGAGATCCGGCAGGTCATGTGACCGGCAGAGCAGAAGCTAAATGGAGCCTTATGGACTCCATTGAGTGGATGCTCACGGTGGCTCTTAGCGCTGCCACGCGCATCCCGCGGTTTAGTGCCGAATTACGATGCAGGCTGCTTTTGTAGCGCCTGCATTGTAATATCACGCCAAAACGGGGACGCAAAGGAGAACCCTGCAGGCGCAGGTTTTTCTCCCTAGCATCCCCGTTTTAGCGTGAAGGCTGTAATGTGGCCCATAGTCTATTGAGTTGTTAAGTTTACAACAGCTCTGGTTAAGTTAGCAACAACTTTGCAATACTGCCTGTAATGTTCTAACGTCTGTGCTTGATTGTATTGAGACCTCATTCCACCTCTATAGAATAATTCTTACTTAATCCTACCTATACAACATTCCTTTAATGATATATGGTCATGGGGTATTTTATCACTTCCATAAAATTGCTCATCAATATAATCCAGTGAAATTAAAAATATTAATGATTACCAGATAAAGCCTACTCAGTAGGTGTCCAAGTATTCTTATTTACCTTTGGTAAGTGACTCCAGGAGGGGTTGGAACGGAAGTAAAGCTTTTGAAGTGAAAGAATGCTTTCTTTAACCCCCCCCCTTTAGTGCAAACTCCAGTTATTCCTTCGCTGCACATGTATTAGTGTCAAATAACTTGGAGAATTACAAATATATTGACATATGACATGGGTGGGGAACATCTAACTAACTAACATCACACACCTCACCAAAGAGAAGCAGTTCCAGCCATCACATTAGGGGTGAGTTAAATTTCTTCCTAAATATATGGGGCACAATGGTTTTGTGGAGATTCAGACGTTTCTATGAGGTTTAACTAATAGAGAGAGTTCGGGTAATGTTTCCTTATTACAAATTGGAAGCAATTTGTTCTATGTTACTTTTTTTTCTTTTAACTTGAGTTCTAAATACATTAATAAATCTCTTAGATGCTGAGAGAGAACCATGAAGAATGTGTATTTATATTTTGCATGTGAGGATCACCCTGTGTTTATTCTTTTATATAGGAGTCAAGTAGATGATTGTACTAAAAGTTCTAAAACTTCCATTAGTGTGTAAACGATAATCTCTCTCTCTTATATATATATATATATATATATATATATATATATATATATATACAAAATAATAAAAGTGGCGGCACTCCAGGTCTATAACGCAAAAAACTTTGATTTATTCCATATAAGTCAACGTTTCAGCCCCAATACAGGACTTTCCTCAGGACATAAACACAACAAAAAAAACATAAAAACTTATAAGTACTACCGTACTTACCCCTCCCCTCAATCGGCATTCTCACCCACTCAGTGCGCATGCACCAACTCCCGACACAACGGGATGACGAGGGTAGCGTGTAACCCCGGCAACCAGGGACACAGAATCGTTCCCACACACCAAAGTGACTGAAAACATATAAAAACAATTAGCAAGGATATATTGGATGATAGAAAAGGTAATCCCAGGATCTAATTTGGGCCAGTTACGTTCATTCATGCAAGATCCATCACCAAAATGATTGAATTCATCAAGTCAAAAACTAATGCCCCCTACTGGAACTATAAGCCCCTACTACAGAAGGCTATGTGACTGTTAACCCGTTTGCGTTATAGACCTGGAGTGCCGTCACTTTTATTATTTTGTATCGAATTGAGCTAAAAGGCAGGCACCGGGCGATTGTGATAGAGGTAGCTGGAGTGCTCGGCTAATGTTCGGATATATATATATATTTATAGATAGATACAGGCAAATATCCTACAAAACATTGGTTTTGTGTATTTATTTTGTTTGCTCTAACCCGTGTAAAAGACATTTTTCTAGTCACTGATGTGTGCAGCTGTTAAACACATGGGTAAAGTTTCTTTGAGGAGTATTTTATCAATAAGAGAAGGGAAACGCAGCTGTTCATTTCTTTAACCCCTTTCGCTATTGAGGGATTGTTTCTCACAACATCTGATTATTCTGGAAGGCATGTTCTGATGAAGGACAAAAAAAAAAACATTGACAAACAACTGGTCTACTTTTTCTTGCATTTAGACTAATGATTCGTTAATAAAATTATATTCTGTTGTACTAATAGGCTTCGAAGCTGAGGAAATATGTCGACATATTAGAACCATTTTAACATGTTGGCAGACTTTCTGACATGTTATTAAATGATATTGTAAACATACGTACTGCTTTATTTTGTATCACCCTAGTGTAATTACATATGCAAAATTGATCTTTCGTGGGCAAAAAATGAAACCAGCATAGGATGGACTTTTCTCATAGATTTAGGTTATTCTGGAAACCCAACAGGAAAAAAGTACTCACCTTTAGTAATGAGATATCTCTACCATGGAGAATCCAGGGTGAACAATGTTCCCATGAAATGAGTGCCGGCAGCAGGGAGGAGTCTATAATTAGGCAAAATAGGCAGCCACCTAAGGCCTGTACAGTATGGTACTTACTGGTCCACACACCTTAACATACATCAGCTTGCCCTACCAGGCTAATCTCTCAGAATCATGATTTTGCAGATCACCTTGGGGAAATGCAGACTGAATCCTGCAATCACTGAGCAGCAAATAATATCACTTGTGCTTTGCTTCAGATATCTGCAAAATCTGGCCTGGTTGGGCATCCCGAGGACATGTTTGAGAACCACTGGTCTATGACACAGTAACTCGCTGCATCCACTGGTCACGTCCACGCCATCATTCAAACTCTTACAAACAATATAGCTAAATATATACACCTCTATATTCATATACATATACTGACACTTCACCAAATAAAACTCTACACACATTCTGCTGTTTACTAAGAGAGATGTAAGTTTCTTGGGGTGCAGGTCTCTCTCTACCTCATTTCTCTATAAGTATGTACTACTCATTGTAAGCCATTTACTGCGCTGAGGAATATGTTGATGCAATACAAATAAATAAATATGTGTGAGCCTTTCTTTGTCAAGTGTAATTTTATGGGTTCTTTATTGTGTTTGTTAAGCATCAAAGCCCAGGCCTCATTATAAGTTTTGCCTTAGGCCTCACTAATGCTGGAGTCACCTCTGGCTGGCACAGTGGCTAGTCTGGGATGTGGTGCCAAGGAGGTCAAGTGGCCAAAGGGTCAGAAACCTTAAACCACTTGACCTTACATGCGAAGGTCAGGAACTAGGAATTCAAGTAAAGCTGATAGGAGCAGGTCTAGGATCGGCTTAAAGAGAAGGCTTCAACATGTAAGCAGAGGCACCAGAACATCTTTTCACTGTCTAGTATCTGCCCTAGGTTTCTGCCAGTTAAGAAAAGGGAACAGATACGCCGCAAATTGAGACACAACGGTTTTGTTGTGATGTTTGTTGGAAGTGAAAGTTATTGCCTGGGAAGTCTAGTTGTTTGTTATCTCCTAACATGTACTCAAAAAGATCAGAATAGCAAATAAAGTGGGCACAAGTACCTAGTGTCTTGTAGACATTTCATGGAGCAGATAAGCATTCCACCATGTATTTCTTGGATTTCTTTTACCACATATTTTTTGGATGTAAACAATATCCATAATTGTATCTATAATTTTTTTGAATTGTACAAAGGGTCTTCAAAATATAATGCATCATTGGGTTTCTGAATCATCTTGAGTCCACATTCCTCCATTGGGAAAACCGTTACATTTGCACAGTAGTGTTCATTCAAAGCTAAATGCTTATGCCCCTTAGTTCACAATCTCTATGTACCACTCAGTAGTGGTCTTTCAAAAGGGGTCTCAGCTTGGATCAAAGCTGTGTTCAAGGGTTTTAACTGGATGACAGATAATGTTTTCTCTAATACGAACATCCATAAATATTTCCTGACACATCTTTTTGTTTTCTCTTCTCTGTAAACATGTTGAGCAGAGACCCATGGTAGTTTGATTCTGATTTTCTTTGGCTGCTCCCCTCTGACTAATAGAACTGTGTGTTCAAGGAGCTTACAGACAATGCCCCTATGTCCCTCTTATTGACTCTTTGATAAGACTGACTGGATAATGAGAAATCAGGCCTAATAGACAAAGAGCTGCCTTATGTAGTGGTGACTGTGAATATGCGCTAGAGAATTCTCGAAAACATATCAAAGAAACTGAATAGGTTGTCTTTGCCACAAAATTCCCAAAATAGTGTGTATATATATATGTATATATATATATGGCTAAATTACAATCGTCACGCAACGTTAACGCTCACTTGCGTGAGCATTCACGTTAGCCGCGGTGTTTACCGCATATTGCAATCCAAACGCAAACGGGTTAAGTAACCCGTTTGCGTTTGGTACCTTGTGCTTTTCAGCGTGAGGTTACTGTACCTTGTGCTCCCTATAATTAACATGGGAAGCGCAAAGTGCTAATCAGCGCTGGATTACAATCTACTAGCGCTGATTACCGTCCAGCTGTGGTTAGCAAAAAGTTAACCACAGCCAGGACTTGGTGTTAACGGATTCCGCTTCTACAGAATCCGTTAACACCAGCCTAAAAAATAAAAAAATGAATCACATACTCACCCTCTGTCCCGCGGCGAGGCCTGCGGCTCCAACCGCCTACTCTGTCCGGCGGGAGCAGGGAAAAACTGGGGGAAAAAAGTCCCGCAAATCTCTCCCTGCGTATCACTACGCCGACCGGCCGGATCTCGCGAGGCGAGATCCGGCTGGTCATGTGACCGGCAGGGGGGAACTCAATGGAGTCCTATGGACTCCATTGAGTGGATGCTCACGGCTGCTCTCAAGGCTACCACGAGCATCCCGGATTTTACCGCGCGGTAACAATGCAAGCAGCATTTTTTGCACCTGCATTGTAATCCAGCGTTAAAACGCAGGCACAAGGGAGAAAACTGTTTTTCCTCCCTTGCGCCGCGTTTTAACGCTAGGATTGTAATTTGGCCCATAATGTGTACACAGAATTGTCACACTTTTTTTTGTCTTCATGTTTAAAACCACAAGCTCTTACATTCTAAACAAAATATTAGATAAAAGATCAGCATCTACTAGGACCTACATTTTGCACAACTTAAAGTAAAACATTTATTATCCCCTTAAATCTAATGATTGTCTGTAACAGGGCTTGACAAATTCAGGCGTCAGGTAGCCACTGGCTCCTAGAAATTTTAGTTTTGGCTCCTAAATGTCCAAAATATTTGAAGCAAATACATATACAGTTGTGTTCAAAATTATTCAACCCCCAATGCTGTAAAGGGTTTTAGGGAATTTAGTGTACATTTGTAATTGTATTCAGAATGAAATCCTACAAGGACTTTTTAAAGAACCATATGCAACTAAAATGACATCAATTGGTTTTGTAATACAGTAGTAAATGTTTCTTTTGTGAATTCTTCATTGACACAATTATTCAACCCCTTAAAGACTATCACTCTGAAGAACAGAGGTTCATTCAAGTGTTTTCAATCAGGTATTGAAAACACCTGTGGATGTCACGGAGCAGCAATAAAGCATAATAAGCACCAATTAGGCAGCTTTAAAATGAATGTGATACTCAGCTCCTTCTAGACATTTACTGGTGTGGTTACAAACATGGTGAAGTCAAGAGAATGGTCCAGGAAGACAAGAGAAGAGGTGATTACTCTTCACAGGAAGGGCAATGGCTAGAAGAAGATTGCAAAGATGTTAAACATACCAAGAGAGACCATAGGAAGCATCATTCGCAAATTCAAGGCAAAGGGCACTGTTGAAACGCTACCTGGTCGTGGCAGAAAGAAGATGCTGACTTCGACTGCTGTGCGCTACCTGAAGCGTAGAGTGGAGAAAAGTCCCCGTGTGACTGCTGAGAAAAGATTTGTCAGATGTGGGTACTGAAGTTTCAGCTCAGACAATACGGCGCACACTGCGTAATGAAGGCCTCCATGCCAGAACCCAGGCGCACCCCCTTGCTGTCTCCAAAGAATAAGAAGAGTCGACTGCAGTATGCCAAAAGTCATGTGGGCAAACCACAGAAGTTTGGGGATAGTGTTCTGTGGACTGATGAAATAAAATTAGAACTGTTTTGGCCCATGGATCAACGCTATGTTTGGAGGAGGAAGAACAAGGCCTATGAAGAAAAGAATACCTTGCCTACTGTGAAGCATGGCGGGGGGTCAATCATGCTTTGGGGCTGTTTTGCTTCTGCAGGTACAGGGAAGCTTCAGCGTGTGCAAGGTACCATGAATTCTCTTCAGTACCAGGAGATATTGGATGACAATGTGATGCAGTCCGTCACAAACCTGAGGCTTGGGAGACATTGGACCTTTCAACAGGACAATGATCCCAAGCATACCTCCAAGTCCACTAGAGCATGGTTGCAGATTAGGGCAGGCTCCGCCGGCGTCTTCTCCTCCTTGGCAAGCGGCCGCTGGAAATATGCAGCTTGGCTGCTCGCCGGAAACCACCTGATCAGCGCGAGGTCTCGTGCGCTGGTCAGGTGGTTTCTCTCCCACGTGAGCGGCCAAGCTGCATGTCAGCGGCCGCTCGCGTAGGGAGAGGGACGGCCAGCGCGCGGCTCCCAGATTCCGGCGCTGATTGCCGGAATCTGGCGGCGGCGCTGGGCCCCCCTCCAGTGGCGGAATGCCAGGGCCCGGTCGCAACTGCGACCGCTTCGACCCTGGTACTTCCGCCACTGCCTGCATAAGTTTCACCATAATTTAGCCCAAAAATCACTAAACTTGCTCTGCGTGTCCTAAAAGGTCTCCTCTTTTCATATAGGCTGACGCCCCAAGAAATTGTTTATGAATAGATTAAAGGAAAACCATTTACCGTAATTTGAAATATCATTTTTTTTGTTTTTAAATGTTTCTATACATCCTACAAATCCGCCACTTCACGGGCAGGTTATGGGGACCTCCTAGGCACGATATTTGAAGGAATTTTTCGTTTTTATTCTTAACCTTTATTTCATGGAAAAAACGTTTTTTTTAAAACTTTTTGTCCTTGTTTCCTGTCCCCCAGGGCACTACCCGGACCCCCATACACCTTTTATGGCATATATCTTGCATATATGCCCTCTTGGAGAGCACTCTAAAAATCGAACTTTCAAGTCCCATTGACATGCATTGAGTTCGGTTCTTGTTCAAGTTCGAACTCGAGCTTTTGAAATTGTTCGAATGCGAACCGAACACGGGGGTGTTCGGCTCATCACTTCTTCAGGTATCTGGCAAACCTGGCGAGGCGGAGGGTCCTGAGGACAGGTTTGGGAATCACTGATTTAAACGCTCCCTAAAGACCCTTCTGTTTAGGGAAGCTTACCACCTGACTCGGTAACAAGGCATCCGACTGACCCAAAAACAGTCCTCACCTGTCACTGCATTAACTCATCACTGCAGCCCCCCTTCCTGTTTCTAATCCTTTCACCCATCGAGATTGTAAATTCCCAGGGGAGTAGGACCCTCACCTCCTCCTGTATCTGCTTGCAGGAATGCTGACCTGCCTCCTGTATGTATTGTACAATTGTCCTATCTTTACCCATTGCACCTTTGTACACCGCTGCGGAATGTGTTGGTGCTTAATTTATAATAACTATTCTGATGTTAAACCCTCATCCTTCGATAACTACTTGGATCATTTCAGTTTTGATAGGCCTGGCATGAACATGGTAATTCCTGCGATTCCTGACTTATACATAAAGTGAACCTGTACAGGTGTGCAGTCACAACGCATCTGGAGGTGGCTATATCTGGAGGTGGCTATATCTGGAGGTGGCTATATCTGGAGGTGGCTATATCTGGAGGTGGCTATATCTGGAGGTGGCTATAACTGGAGGTGGCTATATCTTGGAAGTGGCTATATCTGGAGGTGGCTATATCATTGGTCAATGTGATATCTAACCCTTGATGCAATGTCACAGACTGTACTTATGTTCAATGGGTTGAGCTGTAACAGAGCCAACACTAAGCAGTGACGATGGCACACTGGCTGATGAGCTGTAATCTGTGTGGAATCAGTGGAGGGTCATCATGTAGCTTATCTACTCACAGCTGTCACTCACCTGTAGCAGGTATCAGCTAAACGTTGATAGGGAATTACTTAAAATTTGCTGTAAATATTCTTGTATAGGGGGTGGTTCCCTATCAAAATAATCCAACAGGTTTGGCATGACAGATTTAATTTAAAGAGACACTCTATAGACAGCATGACCATTATTTTTACTTGGTCATGATGACTTGGGTGTCTTCTCTCTTCCTTCAGCCTGTAAGCTATCACACAACCCAAGCTGGGCAGCTTTCTGGGATATACTGTAGGTGTAACGTTGGGGGCTTCCAGCCTTTCCGGTGTGCTTGAGGGCAGCATGTCTGATGCTGCTCGCTCACCAACACCCGGTTTAAATTGAAACAGGCAGGGAGGTGGCTGCATGAGGTGCGGCTTGAGAGGGGGGCGCGGTCCGGTGAAGGTCTTTTAAAAACCAACAGTTTCTTCTAAGCAGTGCCAGATCGTGGTTATCCATACCTGAGCTCCTTGTACCTGAATTCTCTCATGAATTAACCTGTTATTGACCTCTGCTTGTTTTCTGACTATTCTGCCTTCCGTTGCCCTAGACTATTTCCTTGTACTACGCTTCTGCACTGATATCGACCTGGCTATTCCATTTGACTATTCTATACTCTGTATTCCTGATTCTGGCTCGTCTGACTGCCCCCGTGTTGCTGACCTGGTTTTGTATTACGACATTGTCTTTGATTAACCCTTTCTGTCTAGCTAGTATACCTGGCCAATTCTAAGGACCAGACAGTTAGGGATTCTTCTACGGCTACCCTGTTGGTAGCTTTTGGGTTCTGTGGAGTGTTGGGCTTTAAGGACTGCGTGGTGGGATCCGGGAACCGTGACAATAGGCCAGAAAATGTTCAGAGCCATTGGATTGTCTGGACGTTCTAATACCAAGTTCCTACAGTCAAGTCACAGCCACAGCTTCACCAGAAGAGGCTAAAACGAGAAAATGTTTTTATACTAGAGTGTCCCTTTAATTTCCATGAATTATTCTGTTTATTATGTTTACTTTACCTGTCCACAGGGGTCTCTTTGTGGGCATGATAGGTTTCAACCTGTTTCTAGGCATAAGAAAGAATCTTGGAAGATGTGGAAAATTAAAAATTTTCTGTGGAGTTTTAAATTAATTCTTATGTGTTTTTGAATATTTACAAATTAATCCAGCAGAAAGCTTTATTTTTCCCATTATCGCTTCTTAAAGGGGTACTCTAGTGTTAAGATGAGAGCGGGGAGGTTAAACAATAACCCCTCCTGACCCACTTTCCATTTTAACACTTTTGGGCCCTATCACCTCTTTAACGCTAGCGCTCACATAAATGAGCATTAGCCCTAGGTTAATTGAGTTGATAGCATGCTGCAAAGATCACCTTCGAATCGCTAACGGATTAAAAACCCATTAGCGCATCTGTATTGCATCGGAATTCCACTTCTGCGGAATCAGTTGGCAGCAGATGGAACCCCCCCCCAAAAAAATAAAAAAATAAAATACACATCTCTCATCCCACGGCAAGAACGGTGGGCTGATCCGCCGCTTCTGGCTGCTGGGAGCAGAGAGAGACTGGGAAAAAAGTCCCCAGTCTCCCTCCACGATCACTCTGCTGACCTGCAGGATCTCACGAAAGGCGAGATCCTGCCGGTCATGTGACCCAGCAGCAGAAGCCTCCATGGAGTCCTATGGACTGCATGGAGGGGATGCTCGGGATGGTGCTTTAACGCTGCCCTGAGCATCCTGGAGCCTAGCAGCCACAATGGCAGGTTGCTGGACCCAGCGCCTGCCCCATAAACTACTGGAAAAACAGGAGCTCAGGGCAGCTGATAGTGACTAGGACTGCAACAACTAATCGATGACATTGATAATAATCGATTATGAAATTCGTTGTCGTTGAATCTGATCATCGATTCGTTGGCAGCGTGTTGTGATCAGCAGAGCTGTATACAGGCTTCCGGGAACCGCAGGAGCTGCCTGGTCGACATTTCCTAAATCTCAGCTGAAGTAACGCGAGATTCTGAGCCCGCCCCCTCTGAGATACTGAGCCCGCCCCCTCCAGCACGTAATGATTGCATGGCAGACATTCGTGAATGATCAAGCCCGGGCTTAGGTACCTTTCTGGCAGTGCTTAAAAGCCACTACAAAAGGAAAAAAAGACAGGCCCCATTAACCCCCTGCAGTACCAGCGCAAACCTCTGTTTTACAGCCTCAATCTGCTCAATTAACCCCTGTTGTGCCAACCCAAAACTGCCATACAGCCTCTATCTACTCCATAAATGCCCTGCAGTGCCAGCCCTAATGTCTGCCTTAAAGTCTCCATTTGCTCCATTAACCTCTGCTATGCCAGATGTTCTGGCATTGCAAGGGGTTAATGGAGTGGACTAGCAAAGGCTGGCACATAAGATTTATTTTATGATTTTTAATATCCAGTAACAGTTTCTTACATTTTTTTATGAATTCATTTTAATATTTGTAATTTAATATATGATTACATTACTTTGCATTTTTGCTGTGGAGCTCTGTGATACACTCATACACACTGCACAATACTGTGAGTTTTATTGCTGTGGAGCTCTGTGACACACTCATACACACCGCACAATACTGTGAGTTTTATTGCTGTGGAGCTCTGTGATACCCTCATGTACACCGCACGTTACTGTGAGTTTTATTGTTGTGGAGCTCTGTGATACATTCATACAAAGCACAATACTGTGCGTTTTATTGCTGTGTGGAGCTCTGTGATACCCTCATATACACTGCACGTTACTGTGAGTTTTACTGCTGTCGAGCTCTGTGACACACTCATACACACCGCACAATACTGCAAGTTTTATTACTGTGGAGCTCTGTGATACCCTCATATACCCCGCACATTACTGTGAGTTTTATTGCTTAGGATTCTGTGATACGCTCATACATACCGCATGTTACTGTGAGTTTTATTGCTGTGGAGCTCTGTGATACATTCATACACAGCACAATACTGTGAGCTTTATTGCTGTGGAGCTCTGTGATACGCTCATACACACTGCACTTTCTAGAGCAGTGTTAGTCCACTTCTTTTTCAGAATGTTTGTGGTTTTTGTTTTGATGTTTAAACATTTAACAGTTCTGCATTGATAATGTAATAAAGTTTTTATTCTGAAGCTTATATTTGTAGCACTCACTTTGTTCATTACATTAATTTAAATCAATGGGGGAAATTATCCGATTTATCGAAAAAACAATTGGTCAACTGATCGATTTTATGAAAATAATTGTTAGTTGCTGCCCTAATAGTGAGCTTTAATTTTTTTTTAACTCAACATCTTTCCAGCACCCAGATGCTCTCCAATCTTCTGGGCTTGACATGCTCCCGGCTTGCAGGAATGCTAGGGCCTGTCACATGGCTGTGGGTGGCTGAACTCTCAGCAAGTGTCTAGTCAATCCAATGATTGGGAAGGAGAGGAGGTGGGAACCAAATAGGTGCCTACTTCCTGTACCCAGAGCCTGAAGCTCAAGTCAGCTCTCGGGCAACTGAGTCTGCCCAGATTCCTGGAAATGTCCCTCAAATTGGCTGTATGACCCAACACGATGCGAAGTGGCACATGTCAGCAATGATAAATCTAACAATGATTTCTTTATATTATTATTCCAGTTATACCACAACCTAAAAAAACATTGAAAATAAAGTGTGGCAAAGAAGTGGCACCTAAACTTGATATGACTGTTCTTTGGTTGCATCTTTAACCCAGATTATAATGGTTTATATAGAGCGCTCGGATTGTACTTTGGGCAGGTGCCGCAAAGATATAATTATCTACATTCAAACATTTCAAACATCTTAAGAAGAGAACTTCTGTTTCTGAGGAGTGGCAGGGAGGAAGTTCTTTTGCCTTTTTAAAGTTACTTATCAGTTTGCAGCCGTATATTATTGAGTGAGTAAGTATATTAAAGATAGTCAAAAGGTTCTTATTTGCGTGCCGCATAGATAGTTCCTTTGATGTGAACGGTAATGACTTCTTAACTGTTTTATATATTTTGGTAGTGAAGAAAGATGATACTTTTATATATCAAAATTGTTTCTCAGGGACCGGCATTCAAAACGGGACAAGGACTGTGAAGATGGAACACCAAAGTAATAACGTTCTATGCCACATCTCATAAACTCCGTAAGCAGGCACCTTATAACTTTAACATATCTGACATGGGATACATACCAGCTGATCCCATATTGCACTATTTAAATGGACACTTTTGCCACCATGACCTTTATTGGTGTCCCTACCCTCCCCTCAGCTGATACAGCTTTCACCCTCCACTGCAATTTTTGGTATAGATCAGTGGTTCCCAACCCTGGTCCTCAATTACCCATAACAACCCAGGTTTGCCTGATATCTGATGCACAGCACAGGTGATATGATTTTCTTCTCCGTGATTGCAGAATTCAGTCTGCTTTTCCACAAGTTAATACTTAAAATCTTGCCATTTTGGGGTACTTCAGGACCAGGGTTGGAAACCACTAGCATAGTTTCTTTAATCTCAGAATACCACTATATATATATACAGGACTATCATAAGGACTGGCTGACATAATGTCTGTCAGGGGGCAAGCAATGTGTTGGAGGGCTGTCACTTTCCTCCACATTGCTGTGCACACCAGACTACCAAATCCAGGTTTTGTTTTAATGGACAATACCCTGAATGTATCCATGTACCCAAATATATTCCCAAATGCACCTTTATGTGATTTCACGCTCACACTGACAAATATCTAAGGTTACCAAGAAATTCTAACTCTTTATAGTTTCATACAGTCTTGGTAGACTGCTTATCGATGTATGGACTTGCTTTGCCAGACCCAGTTATAAATGGTATGTATTGATGTCATCATCTGGGTCAATAAAGGAACCTGGAAGGTGCCGGTTTTTACGTGGATGAGGACTAAGGCTCAGACCTCCTTTCCTATTATCACTGGTACTTGGGGAGAGGGAATTATAGTTGTCCACAACAGTATACATTAAGGGCACCATTACATAGTGCCCACTAAAACAGGAACGCTAAGGTGGGCTGCGCTATGGCCACTTAACCTAGCGTTAGCGCTCACACACCTGAAAGCTAACGCTAAATGTGTTGACCGCCTTTGCAATCAACAAAAGTACTAAGCTACCTCTATTGACCGAACAGATCCTGCACTTATGTATTTCTAGTAAATTCATGATATTTCAGGCACTTTTCAGTGTTTATGGAATTTACTCCACACTTGGCCGATGAGTTGTAATAGGTTTCAAGGACAAGAAAACAGTAAGGAGGTCCAGCAGAGATAGCTCGCATGCCAAGGATCTGTCTCTTTTGATATAAGTGTAATAACTAGCTTGGCAATATGTGCTACAGGTCAGATCCGTTTGTGTAACTCCTTGGCAGCGTATATTTTATTGAGCTTTTAGCTTATCTCTATTAAGGCAAGAAGAACTGGTTGAGTTTGCACAGTGTTCCCAAGGTGCAGGAGATAAGTAATGTTTAACATTTATTACTAATAGTGAAGAGATTATCAGGCCCTGATCATTTTATGACTCTCCCTTTGATGTTCCGCAGAGTAGAATATGCCTTTTGTATTGTTGGCCAGTAAAAGTTTATGGCACATTTTTGTTGTGGATGTTTTAAACACACTTGGGAAACTAGGACAGCTAATTACTTCCTTTCAAACCCTGCACATACACTCCAATTTCTACACCCAGGTTTCGTGTTTTTTTTTTCTTTTGTAATATTCAATCTTTCCAATCATAGCACGTGCCTTCTGAAACGTTGTTCTCCCGGTTCCTGGAAATATGCGATTTCTCCATGTTCTAGTTCAT
The DNA here is from genome assembly GCA_009667805.1 of Leptobrachium leishanense. Classification (NCBI taxonomy): domain Eukaryota; kingdom Metazoa; phylum Chordata; class Amphibia; order Anura; family Megophryidae; genus Leptobrachium; species Leptobrachium leishanense. Next base: position 127,350,740 of record CM019063.1, read on the forward strand.
GGGGAGGCTCCGAGTTGATTTGTCATATTAGCAGCTGAATTTGTGATGTCTGTGGAATTGCTTAATACCTGTATTTAACTATTTCAGCCCTGAGGTGTAACTGCAGAAACTCCCTTCTTTCTGCTGTGAAGATAAAGATTTCAGTGTCTCTTAAAGGCCACTGTAGGAAATAGAATGGACTCACGTGTAGTCAAGAAACAAGGCCGCCATCTATGGGTGACAGCTCATGATATTTTCAGAGGTTCAATGGCTCCAGGGGGCCCTGGCTTTTGTCAAACCATGTGCAGCTTGTCTAAGTGCCACAGATGTAAGGGTTTCTCCATGCCACTCAGTACCAACTCACCAAAACTGCAACAATTTTCTTTGTGGGCTGTGCAATCTGGGGCCTGTCAGAGCATTCTAAAGGGGTTATTCACAAAGCACTGAAATAACATTGAAATTTCATTGCTTTTCACTTTGGTGCACTTTTGGCGATTCCATTTCACCGAAACTATGGTGCATTTACTATTCTCCGAAAACCAGTGAACTGGCCTTGGCGAAATTCACCAAACTGCAACAAACGAAAAAGGATCGATCCTAATCTCTTAGTAGGAGTTTAAACCAATAAGAATGCATTAAAATGTCTTTAAATAATAAAGTCCTTTAAAAAAATAATAAAAGGGTCTATTACAGAATAAAAAAGCGCATTTTAAAAAAATTGGAAACAAAAATGTCAAAAAAAAGGATCAATGGATCAAAGTGAAAAGAATCAACATTTTTTAAAAATAATAAATATTACTTTTTTACGTTGAAACCTGTGGGATTCGCCTGGTTAAGCCTGTCAAACTGGATCAGCGATAATCAGGGCATTTCGCTGGCACTATGGTGCAGTTCGCTGTTCTGTAAATACATGGACCATTACGTCTCTATGGGCCAATTTTGCTGCCATCAGAGATCGCCAAACTGTGGCGAACAGCACCGTATTTTGCCATCAATTAGCCAGTATTTAGAGATTTGACAGCTTTGTGAATAGACGAACTGCCCTGAAATTACACACTATGGTGAAATTCACTGTTCGCTGGCAAGTTTGGCGCTTTGTGAATAACCCCTTAAGTCTAAGCAGGTAGAAGTGTAGATTTCTCCCACCAGGGCACTAGCCCACTACCTTTAAAATCAGGATAGCAGAAGAGGAGACAAAGGGCTCTATTCCAAAGTTGGTTGGTTGGATCTGTTGTAAACTTACCAGAGCCATTATAGGGCACTATTCCACAGTTTGCGTTAAAATGGGGACGATAGATAATGGGGACAATCCGTGCTCGCAAGTTTCAACATAGTGTCCCCCATTTTAGCCAGATATTCCGGGACAGGCGCTAGCTGAGCACCTCGCCCTGGAACAAAGTGCTAACCGCAAAAATACTCATGGTAGCGCTTCTGCGCTGCCGCAAGTATCACCTCCTGGAGTCATACGACTCCATGGAGGGTTGCACTTCTGTCTGAGGTGTGATAGCAGAGGGAGACCTGGAACTATTTTTTTTCCAGTCTCACTCTGCTTGCGGCCAGAAGAAGTGGTGGATCGGGCCACCGAGAGGTGTGTATGGGATTTATGGGGGGGGGTGCTAAATGGTTTTGCAAATGCAGAATCATTTAGCACCAGCTAAAATGTTGCCTTGTTCGTGCCGACGGTAATTTGTGCCTTCACTTTATAATACCTTACTTATCAAAAAGCTAATCAATGATTGCGCTCCCCATGTTAAGTATAGGATGCACAAAGCATGGTAAGCTTAGTTAAGTTAGCCCCAACTTTGGAATATTACCCAAAATATTTTATTTTTAATTAGTTTACTGAAATTGGCAACTGTGGGAAGGAATTTAGTAAGGGTTACTTAAAATACCAAAAGAATGACGGTGTAGGATTTTGTGGTTGGCTGTTACCAATAACAACCAATGGCATTACAGTTAATAACAGAATACATAAATACACAACAAATTCAACACATCACATCAGTTCCCTGATTCCTTGTCTCTTGCAAGATGATGTCTAGTTTCTATGTAGCCATCCCTCATATCTGTAATTTGCTAAAATGTTTATATACAGAGTATTAGAGACAATATTAAAAGAACACAATCTCTAGCACACAGGCCAGCCACCAGAAATTTTGGGGCCCCTTACTGACCCGCAGAATAGGGCCCCCAAATGATCCCCTCTTCCCATAGGAAATCAATATTTACTGTGAATCGTGATCACATTACAGAGAGTTAGTCCCAATATCTTAAAATCACACATATTGCTCGCACAACAGCACATTTAACATAAAAATGTTTCTATCTGGTTCAAATAGTTTAAGAAAGTATGAAATTGTGATTAAAAAAATAATATGAATCAAGATCGTATTGCAGAGTGTTGCTCCCAATACCTTAAAATCACATAAAATGTGTATTAGTGTAAACAATGTAGCATAAAGTATAATTAGATTACTCCACTGGTTAAGCATATCACAGAGCACCACAGCAACAGAACTCTCATGGTAAATGCAGTGAGTATGAACATACACAGAATCCACAGCAATAGACCTCTAACAGTAAAGAGAGCATGAACGTACACAGGATCCACAGCGATAGACCAATAGTAAAGCCAGTGAGTATGAAAGTACACAGAATCCACAGCAATAGACCTCTAATGGTAAAGGCATTGAGCAGGAACATACACAGAATCCACAGCAAGACATCTAATGTTAAAGGCAATGAGTATGAACATACACAGGATCCAACAGTAACGGGAGCATGAACGTATACAGCATCCACAGCAATAGACCTACAACAGTAAAGGGAGCTGAACATACACAGGATCCACGGCAATAGACCTCTAATGGAAAAGGCAGGGAGGCTCTCCTTTTTCAGGTCCCTCTTCCTTTATCATGTCCATCTCACCCCCCGTACATTTTCATTTCATCCCCCTCCTCTTCTATTTTAATTTTATTTCACTCCCCTCCACTTCAATTTTAATTCACCACTCCTCCTCTTCCATTTTAATTTTATTTCACCACTCCTCCTCTTCCATTTTAATTTTATTTCACCACTCCTCCTCTTCCATTTTAATTTTATTTCATCCCCCTCCTCTTCCATTTTAATTTTATTTCATCCCCCTCCTCTCCATTTTATTTCACCCCCTCTTCCATTTTATTTCACCCCCTCTTCCATTTTATTTCACCCCCTCTTCCATTTTATTTCATCCCCCTCCTCTTCCATTTTAATTTTATTTCACCACTCCTCCTCTTCCATTTTAATTTTATTTCACCACTCCTCCTCTTCCATTTTAATTTTATTTCATCCCCCTCCTCTTCCATTTTAATTTTATTTCATCCCCCTCCTCTTCCATTTTAATTTTATTTCATCCCCCTCCTCTTCCATTTTATTTCACCCCCTCTTCCATTTTATTTCACCCCCTCTTCCATTTTATTTCACCCCCTCTTCCATTTTATTTCATCCCCCTCCTCTTCCATTTTAATTTTATTTCACCACTCCTCCTCTTCCATTTTAATTTTATTTCACCACTCCTCCTCTTCCATTTTAATTTTATTTCACCACTCCTCCTCTTCCATTTTAATTTTATTTCATCCCCCTCCTCTTCCATTTAAATTTTATTTCACCCCCTCTTCCATTTTAATTTTATTTCACCACTCCTCCTCTTCCATTTTAATTTTATTTCACCACTCCTCCTCTTCCATCTTAATTTTATTTCACCCCCCTTCGTTTTCCTTTCATTTCCTCCTCCTCCATTTTAATCTTATTCCATCCCCCCTCTTCCTTTGTTTTTTTCAGTATATTTCACCCCTGGCCCCCTCCCAAATTACCTGGGTGCCGGTGCTCTCCGCAGCAGCATGTGCATCATGGAGCGCTGGGAGGAAGTGACATTTATGACCACTTACTCCCAGCGCTGCAGAATACAGATGATGGGCAGAAGTCTGGCGCGCCCTTTCTGACCTCATCGGGGGCCCGTCAGCCACGGCCGCCATCTTGGAGTCTCTGCTCGCAGGCGGCCGGGGCCCAGGTAGGCTGCAGCACCTCCTCCGAGGCCTGCGGCCTAAAGTAAATGTAGCTGCTGTCGGCGGGCCCCCCAGTGCCCGGGCCCCTTACTGCAGCATGGGCTGTAATGCCCTGATGGCGGCCCTGCTAGCACACTATAAAATACTAAAAGACATGTTACAAGTAAATCACTAGCAATATCTCTCCAGTTGTATGTTACCACCAGTTAAATACTGGATCTCTGCTAACAGGCGTCAGACCTGTCATCTTTGACAGGTCAGAGATCAGGAGGCTCGAGGTGTGGTTGTAGGTGATTTGCATAACTGGTGATGGCCATGACCCAAAAGGGGTGCTCCTGGCATATATGCACAACAAGATGACCAGCTGCTCAGCCGAGCAACCAATCAAGTCTGTTTATACATGAGTACTCCATTATCCCTAATGCATGGGCTTATGACACCCTGACTTTAACTGTTTAAGCACCGCGAGCACTATTTAACAAGTGCATTTTCCCTTATTTCTCCTAAAAACCAGATGACAGTCTAGGGCGATTTGTCGGGCGATCAGGAGGACTGAGGGAAAACTGTAACTTTGCAGGGTTGACTTAAAGGAACACTCTAATCAAAAATCCCCCCCCCCATTTTTTTTACATTAAACTATACCTATTCCCTCACTAACTAGGTAGGGATTTCTTTCTTTTTTTAACTGTAATACTTACCCTAAAATCCACTTGTTTCCAATGGTGTCTTTTTTTTTTTTATACTCACCTCCCTCCTCTTCCGCTCCCGTCCTTGTTAGTTTCACTTGGCTAATGGTTTACGTGAGAGGCGCGCATGCACGCCTCTCACGTAAGCCAGCCAATCCGCAGTCTTCCTCCCGGCTCCGTCTTCTTAGATTAGTGATGCGCGCAACACTAATCTTCAGCCACTGTGGCGAGTTGGAGACGTCATCGCGCTGAAAGCGCGATGACGTCTCCTACTCGGCAATAGTCGGCAGAAGCGAGAAATATGAATCCCGTTCTGCTGACTGACACCTGGTTGGGCGGAGTAAAGTCCTCCGCGTCTCTCAGCTGTTATCAACTTTTTCAGCCGATCGGCTGAGTGGAGGGAGGGGGGACAGACAAGGGCATACTCAGGGCATCATGACCACCTAAAAAAGCTTAGGTGGTCATGTTGCCTAGAGTATCCCTTTAATGATAAGAATAATAAAAAAAGTATTACCTCTAGCAGTAACTTACCACTGGGCATTCTGCAGGCCATAGAAATGAAAATGAGATAGCCTTGCATTGCAAGCAGAGGATTTGTCCTGCAAATCTGACAGGTATATATGTCAATACATACAGAAATACGTGGCATACATTTTTTCCACAAATTTTCTATGAATAACTAGACTGCAATCACTAAAATGTCACTGCAAAATGTTAAGAAAAATAAGAAAAAGCAATAAAAAAAGCTGGGCAATGGATAAAGTGTCAATAAGATATTTCTCTCCTTTTTAGAAAACGTTTAGAATCTCTTTCTAAAATGTTTTATTGTTTCGGGAAGATAATTTAATTTGGGGGATATATATTTAATATTTTTTATAATCGCTAAACCTTACCATCTCGTGTTTTTTTTGTTTTTGCTGGAAATGCTGCAAAATTATTTGCCAACTTGTCCCGAGTTCACCTCCCTTCTCCTGATCTCTCCTCTTAAAGCTGATATTGGCTGCCATCAAAGGGGTTGAAGAAATTAGCGAGCTGGGATAATTATATAAATTAGGTCAAGTAAAATAAACATTTGTGAAGGTAAAAGGTTTGCTTTTAAAAATAATCAGCCTATCACTTTTGCATAAGATTAACCGCAGTGACACTGCCATTCACAAAGAAAATATTTGTGACACTCAACAGCTATTTTTTTAATTACAGGTTTTCTTTAAAGAGCCAATTATTGCCTTATTACATTGGGTATTAAATGTGTTGTGCATTTTAATTAAAGCGCCAAGCCTAATAGATGTAGCTCCATTTTTTTATTTTTTTAAACAGAGCCCTGCAAGTGAGTGAAGTGCACTTTTTAGGTTTTATCTTCTTTTTATTTTATATGCTACCTTTTAAACATTTACAGCAGTAGCAGCCATTGTTACTGACATACAATGTAATGTTTTAACATGCAAAGACTCTATTCAGCAGCACAAGTCGCATAAGCCGCTGTTCTGACGAATGGTATGTGTGCAATTAGCGCATTTCAGCCAATCAGATGCCTCTTAAAGCAAAACCACTGAAATGCATTGGACTATCAGCTACAATTCAGTCAATTTAAGCCGATTGAAACACCGAGAGCCGATGCACCTTTCAAGGCAGAGGAAAGTCATTCCTTCTGGAAGAGTTGTCATGGCCACCAGTGACAGTTGGAGGGTGGGGAGGAAGGGAGGTGACACTCAGCACATTATGACTTGTTAATTCAATTAATGTCTCCCTTTGAGTTTTACAAATAATTTGGAAATATCACACCAAATTATCGGATTTTGGGGAAAGTAATCCCCCTTTTATATATTGCAGCTGAACATTTGGAGCTTATATTGTCTCCTCATTGTTCAGTTGTCATTTCAGCCATGTTGTCCGATAAACTGCCATGCTCTCAGAAGCTGAGAAATTGGAATCTCTGATTAATCAATACCCTTTTGTAAATTTTACATAGCAACAGACAAAACTATATCATACACATCCTGACATCCAGCTTACAATGAAAAGATGACAGTGCAGACAACTCTGCTTTAGCTAACCACCATGATCTCTCACCTGACACCTTGTATGAGAAGATGGTTAAAGGGACACTACCACTTACATAAACTGTAACTAGATTACTTTTACACTACAAACAAAACCACTTTATAAAACACATGCTTCTGTTTTTCTTTGAAGTAATTGCATGTCAGAAGGAAAAATAAAGTAAGGTTTTGATCTCTTGTTTCCATTTGCTACATTTACCAAAAGCTTTGTGGCTCCTCTTTATGTAATCTACATTATTTAACAGTTAATGAGGTGGAGGAGGGAATGTTTAGATAAGTCGGCATGGGGGTCATGCCGTTATGTCTTGCTGAGATAAGAGGTGGCAACTGAATGAGATAAAACAATGGCGCTTAAAAAACCTCTAATCTACCCCCTGGTGGTGTCCTTTGTATACATCCCACACAATACAATGATTTGAGTCAGTGATCGACCAATAGACTCCATTATATAGCCATTGCCACCCAGTGAGGACCAAGTGAGGTAAAGATACTGGGCTCTATTACATTGTTTGCGCAAAAAAGCTTGCGCAGCGCGTTAATTTGTGCGCGAAGCGTTAAACGTTAACGCGCGTAAATTAACGCTGGTAATACAATCCGCGTACATTTTTTCATCCGTCAAAAAATAACGCGCGTAATAAAGATGCGCAAAAACGCGAGCACAGAAATTGGTGTGCGGACTGGTTTTTTTATGCGATTCAGCCAATCAGAAATAAGAACCACAATTGTCTCCCGTTCAGTTTTTGCACCTGTCAAAATCAATCTGAGTATATATGCTGCAGCAATAATAAAAACACGCACAACTTCTATATTTTATTGTTTGGGTATGCGTATAATGTGTAACTATACGTTGCTGGTGTATTTGGGTTCGTCCAGGTCATTCAGATTTACCGTTACCACCAGGTTTTCAAAGACGTTAAAATTATGCGCGCAAAAGTTGTCTGTTAAAATTTGCGCATAAATTGTAATACCATCCTCGTACCAGCGCACAAACGCATTTGCGCTCACAATGTTAAGGGTAGGACGCGTGCAGTACGGTACGCTCGCAAAGGGTTCTCACAGGTCCACCCGCGTTAGATGTTAGTGCGCATATTTTGCGCGGACGTTGTAATACGATGTTCAGCGCAAAGGGTTTTGCCTCTCGCGTTAATTCGTTTTTGCGCACGCGTTAAGATTTGCATTGGGAATGTAATAGAGCCCACTGTGTGTGTGTGTCTGGGGGGGGGGTTTACAACACGAAAGATCACACAATGGATGCACCCGGTGACACATATAGAGTATAATATGTTCTTAACCAAATATACAAGAGAAAAACACAGCATCGTAAAATAAACAAAATAGGGACATTTCATTTTTTGGTGGTAGTGGCCCTTTAACTTAACCAGAGCTGTTGTTATTTTACCAGAGTCATCATAGTCTATGGGGTCGTTACGTTTACAGGAGCTCTGGTTAAATTTACAGCAACCTTGGAATAGAGCCCATTGTTTTTAGGCATATTGAAATGTAAAATACCGATTTACAACAGCAAGGGAATACTGTGCAGAATCCTGGGGGCAATGCACCATTCTTCTACCTAACCATTTTCACTGGAAAGCACCAGTGGATGGTTGGTTTGCAATGAAGCTTGTAGCTCTTCCCTATCACTTCTTCACTGAGTAACATTTTTAGATATGATAAAGGTAAATGTTGATTGCATCAGGATGTAATACAATTGTTTCTTCTATGAACCTCTGCTAAACAGTGGCTTGTTGATTTTTTTGTATTAGCCATAATGTGTGTTAAATTGTTGTGTATATTTATATTATAATTACAACTATATATATATATATTTATGTATTTATCTATGTAGTTCTTTTTAAATGTATTTCATTTTTTGGGTACCCCTCAAGGGGCCCTGCATTCCATGCTCCTTTGCTCAGCACATTCCAAAGTGGAAGTCATTGCTCTGAGTACATTCCTCAAAATTTCTTCCTTTGGGAAGGGTGCAGATTGGGGAAGGGTGAGGACTTCAAAGGCTTTTGTCCATCTGCTGATTACTAAGGAGATTAACCCCCTAAGCGTGCCTTCTGGCTGGGACAGGGTTAATCATAAACCAGTATTGTGACAGTGACAGGTATATATTAAATGAGTGTGATGGATAGCTTTTTGCTACTTTTGTAAATCATTTCTAGCATCTGGCTCAGCTTTCTCTCTAGGTACAAAGGAGTGGAGTCATATCTTTTGCTACTTATATAACTGGGCTGCCTCCTGTGCCGGGCCTACCACTGGCACCCTGCCTTCATTTCCTGATTATTAACGTTAGCCACTTTGAGACGACCATTAATTTGGAGTATGTGATTTGACTGCGTAAATGGATGTTATTAAGAAAAAAATACTACTTAAATACTACTTAAAATACCAGGAACGTACTGACAGAATATTGTAGCGCACAGGAGCTGTGGAAGATATAGTGAATTGTTTTTAATATGCATTTTATTTATTGAGACAGTTTACTATTATCTCTCTAGGATGATAAAAATATACAACTTAATTAACATAGTGAAATGTAATAATTACATTTAGTGGTTCTAAATTATGGCATTAAGTTGATTTAGCAGGATATTGCTATTAATAAAATAGCCTATTCTACGTTGTTTTCTTTTTTTTGTATACAAAATCAGATCCCAGCGTCTATCGATGATTGTAGCTTACATACTGAAGCCTAACTGTACCATTTGGATATGTAATCATTAACGCCAGGATAAGTGACTTTAACACATACCCCCCATATTACATCCCTAATGATAAACTCGAGAAAAATCCATTAGCACATCGGTGATTGCGCTAGGTTGTGCGGGTCTACTGTACTTTGCACATCCTATACTTAACATAGAGAGTGCAATCAGTAATTAGCGTTAAGATAAGTAAGGTATTACAAAGTCCTAGCGCTAATTACCACACCAATGGGTTACTTTTTTTTTACCTACTCCTAGAAGCTGGTGTCAACTGATTCTGTTTTTGCAGAATCCCTTAGCACCCCCTAACCCCCCCCCCAATAAATCAGATACTCCCATCTCATCCCATGGCGAGTACGGTGGCCCGATCCGGCGGTTCTCGTGGACGCGAGTATATTGAGACTGGGGATAAAAAGTCCCCAGTCTCCCTCCGCGATCATTCCCCGGCACTGCAGTCTCGTGAGGGTGAGATCACGCAGGGCTCGTGTCCAGGCAGTGCAACCCTCCATTGAGTTCTATGGACTCCAGGAGGTGATACTCTACAGCGAGTATCATTGAGGGTAGCGCTGCGTTCCAGGGCAAGGTGCTGATGTAGCGCCTGCCCCGGAATCTAATGCTAAAATGGAGATGCTACGGGGAAACCTGCGGTCTCCAGTTTAGCGTTAACCTTATAATCAAGCCGTAATCAGGTTATCCACTATGTGCATGTGGTTTCTGTAAAGCTTCTCCTTTTGCTACAAGATTTGAGATGCACAGGCGTTTCTCGGGACCGCAATACCTGCAATTATAGACAGTTTTCGCAACACTGGCAAACAATGGTTCTTAGTGGATAACTTCCTAATGATACTCAATGTTTTCGTGCCATCTCAGTATCCCTTTCTATAAATAATTTTAAATGGATAATACAACTAGATTGATCAAAACATACTAAGTGTACACAAAACCAAAAACGTCTGTGCAAATCTGCTTATGCACTGTGAAATAAAAGGATCTGCGCCAAAAGCGCTTGAAAGCTTACTCCGGCAAAGATTAGTCAACCAAAAACAGATGGTTCAAGCTCCAGGATGGGTAGACCCATGGATTGGTGGAGGTGGTGCCGTGAATCCATGAAAAAGGAAAGGAAATAGCTTGACTCATTTTGTCTGAAGAATTTTTTCAAGAACTGTCCTGTTCCAGTTTCCCAGTTATATCACCCATTAAAAATAAATCTGGTGTGGTTAATCGACGCCTTTTGTTGTTAACAATTTTTCGCATTTGTACGTGATGTACCCAAGTTGTGCTTCCACTGTCACTCGGAAACAATGTGTCGTCTTCTCAGGATGACTCCTGCACTTCAAAACATTTCAAATAAAGAAGTCCATGCATGTCAATATTGTTATAGAAACGTTTGGTACCAATTACATCTCATTTGCATCAATACGTGTAAAAACATTAATTCTTTTTGCCATCATACATATAAATCTATTTACATTTAAGTCTTAAAACAATATTATAATCATTCCATGAGTGCCATCCACATCTGGATAAAGACCATGGAACAGCTATGCTGGTCACATCCCAGCAAAGTGAAGACCCTTGTCTCCGTGGCTCAACCTGGAAACAGAACAGATTCCATGTGTATGTATGTATGTATGTATATATATCTATATATATAATATATATATATATATATATATATATAATGTGTCTACAAGGGTTGTGGTGGAGGACTAAAAGTGAGAGAAAAAGCCTACCCATCGTAGAAAAGAAAATACACAGGAACGATGAAAAACGGGGAGACAATAGGAGACAAAGATTTAACTATAACAAAGATAAATAAAATAATCACAAGAATTAAATTATATCAATCTCCTTATTAAACTCTGGTGATTCCAAAGTTCTGATTTTAAAAAATACATACAGGGTTATTCAAAGAGAATCGAAAAGTCACCGTACGTTTGGCGATCCTATTTCAGCGACTCTGCGGTGTATTCAGCAAGCACCACCGGATCCCTGAAGTGCAAGGAAAACCCGTCGCAAACCTGCCAAACACTCACCGCAAAACCCGCCGAACACTCACTAAAACCCACAAAACAGCTGGATTAACCCCGCCGAACACGCCGGAGAAACCTGAGCAGCCGCCGATCACAGCGCAGAGCAGCCGCTGGAAAAAGCCGACACCACAGACGATTGGAGTGAACAAAATAAACCAGTACGCTTGAATGTTTGAAAAGTGAAACGCTGTTTGCAAAGAAATTACAGAACGAAAATGTCTGAAATTTACACATAAGATCCAATGAATGATAATAAAAAGGACTGTTACAGAAAAAAGAAAAAACGATGAATCACTTCACTGCGGAGGACGCGCTCAGCGCTTCCAGCCGCAGGAAGTGTTGGCTGCGGAGGACGTGCTAAATTCGGTCGATCGCTGTGCCCCTCGGTGCCATCCTTGATGTCAGCCCAGCATCCGGGACCACATCGGGCACTAATTAGATGTCATCGCAATGACATCTGATCAGGCACCCCCCCCCCCCGCCATTGCGGGGAAGGTGCCTGAAGGGGAGGTCCTTTGGACTTCTCTCCCTCCCGATCGGCTGGGGGCACGGTCAAAAGCCAGGCACCGTTTGGAAGGGCACAGCCTGCCCTTCCAAGCAGCAGACTTTAACCCCTTGGGGGCTGGATCACGATTCGGCGCCAACAGGTGCTGTATCGCCATCCCCTCCCGGAGCTGGCCGACATCTTGGATGTCGGCCAAGCTTCCGTGATCTCCCCCTGATGACTGATGTCATCGCGCATAGCGCGATGACGTCAGTTCTGGAGTTAACCCCTAGCTGCCACCAATGGTGGAGATAGGGGGTTCATTGGAACCCCCTATCTCCCGATCCGTGGAAGCTAGGGGTTAATGTTTGGTATCATTAGAACGGCCAGAGCATGTTAACATGTTAACTGTAAAGAAAAAAAAGAAAAAAGAACTATAAACAGGTTTTTTTTGTTTTATTAATGCAGCTATATTGTTCCCATTTCAATTATAATGTGAACAATGATGCTTCACTAACGATTTTTCTATGGGGTGAGTTTGTTAAAAATCACGTAATTTCCCCCCAAAAAAATGTAACAAGTCCCATTTATAATTTTTTTAACAAGCACAACTCATAGAAAATATAACCGCCAACGCTCGCATGATAAAATGTGAAAATAAAACACTTTACACGCTGTAAATTATTGAAAATTCTAATTTTATTGCATTTTTTGTTATAATATTCAGGCTGGACATGACGTATACATATAAAAATGATATATTATAAATTTGCCGAGTCTGTCAGAAAGAACGATATATAAAATGTCTGGGTCATATAATAAAACGTGGCTTCAAAACGCATTTAAACATGAGGTGCAAAAGTCATAAAAATGAGCTCAGCACACAGACGTGAAATGGCTCAGCAGCGAAAGGGTTAGAAAAAAAAACGAAAAATGCCTAAAAGATCCTAAAAAATCTATAAATAAAGAGACTTTTTACTGCAGAATATTATAATCAACGGTTTATTAGATATTGAATTAAATTGGGATTATTTTTAACATTTAAGCCTATGGGAATCGCCTGAATAAACCTGTCGATTAAACCACCGAACAGCAGTGCAATTTGGCAACTTTTCCCTGCTGTTTTGTGTTCTCTGAATAGCCAAAGCATTGCTTCTCTATGGGGGATTTCACTGCCCTCGAACAGGCACCGAACAGGCAACGTATGTGTAGGCAATTCGCCAGGATTTGGCGAACTGCCTGCTCTCTGAATAGCCGAATGGCCAGGAAAGGTAACCGAATTTTACTGTTCGGTTACCTTTCGGCCACAATTCGGATCTCTTTGAATAACCCTGCTTGTGTTTTTGAGATAACCTCTTATTAAAATCAATGGACAGGAACAATATGTGTACTGTATTGTCTTCTGGAAGTCTTGCCAATACACTGAGCTCCACAAAACCACTGTAACATATAGATAATATACCTTGAATTACCACAAATAAAATGTTGAATTTTAAAGTTCTATCCCCAAAATTCAGAAGCTAAATAAACTTTCTTTTTATGTTGTTTAGCTATATAGCAGAGACAATGTTTCTGATTTTCCTTAGGTTTAGATGTCAAAAAACAGTTTTTACATGAATACAATATGAAGTGTAGCATCGAAGGTTGTGGTGAAGGCGGCCATCTTTACTTTTGTAAAAACAAAGCGACAGGGAGCAGGTGATAGCTACAGCCAATCAGACTGCCTTTGGCTGAGATCTCACACCTTTATACCAGGTAATGTTTCTTAGAACTCTCTGATGATGCTGGGTGCCAAACTTGCCCTACAGATAGCTCAAAACCTGTTTTTTTGTTGTTGCCCTAATTAAAAAGAAAAGTACAGGCTTCAAAATGACTGCCATTAGGCATAACTATTTTTTTTATGCCTCATTAGAGTACATGGACTACCAATGAAGACAGGGGCACCTGGAAAAAAACACATACCTGGTGAATCATTAAGAAAACTACCAGAATGTATTTAAACCTGGTTTGCAGTTTGCTGTACCACATTCTTGGACCATTTTTTTTCCTGCATGCCAATTGAGGATTGGTTACTTCAAAGCAGTGAGCACTGTTTTGTGCAGGGGTCAGCAAACTTGGCCCCAAAGGTTTTTTTGGAACTTGATATCCCATAATGCCTAGTCAGCCTGAGAATTATGGGAAATGTAGGGCCCTATTACATTCTTCGCACATTTGTTTTGTTTTTCGTGCGCGCATCCTATACTTAACATTGTCAGCGCAAATGCGTTCGTGCGCTGATACGCGGATGGTATTACAATCTTCGCGGAACGAAAGTTTGCGCAAATTTTCGTAACGTCTTTGAAAAGCTGGTGGTAACTGTAAATTTGATCGTCCTGGGCGAAACAAAATACACCAGCACGAAAAAAAAAATACAGCACAGTACAGTTACACATTCTACACATACCCAAACAATAAAATTAATAAATTGTTTAATTTTTTTTTGCAACAGCATATATACGCAGATTGACTTTGACAGGCGCAACAACCAAATGGCTGAATCCCGTGAAAAAAACAGACCGAACACAGATTTCTGCGCGCAACATACTTACATTTTTGCGCGTCGTTTCTACGCACGAAAATTTTTGACGGATTAAAAAATGCGCTCGGATCGTAATACCACGTAAATTTTCACGCGATAACGTCTTTTTTCGTGCGCAATTGCGCGAAGATTGTAATAGGGCCCGTAGTTTCCAAACATCTGGGAAGTCAGTGTTGCTAATCCCTGGTTTAGTGGATTCTCCCCTTTTTTGTGAGTGCCATTTTCCATTCTTTTTGCAATTGTGATCAGATGTCATTTTGGTGTAAAGGTGCCCTTAAGTAAACAAAGTAACCTACTGGTTTCATGGCCTTGAATTTGTGGGGTCAGCATCTGTACCGTTGGTTGTTTCATATAAGGGATTAATATAACCTGTTTTACAGATTATTCCCCCGTGGGACACCAGGCCCATATTCACACTTTACTCCTTTCACTGCTATTCTAGTCAGTACAAAAGGCAGGAAGTAATCTCTCTCACTCGTTTCGGGAATGTCCCTCTCTACATGGATCTTGTTACCCGCTGTAAGACTGAGATGCCGCGAGTTCTGTGTGTAACTGTAACCTGCTTTAATACCTCGCTTTGCTGCTTTTGAAGTTATTTTAAACGCTCTCTTTCATGCTCCATCCAACCCCTCTATCACGTTCTGCCTTGCCAAAGCAATCTAGACTTCCAACACCACAAATAAAACATGTTATCTGCCTATATTTCTCTAGGTGCTATGTGGGAATAGGCTTAAAGGAACACTCTACTCAAAAATCACCCCCCTTTTTTTTTTATCCTAACCTATCCCTATTCCCTTAATAAATCTTTATTTTTTATTTTTTTACTTGTAACTGTAATACTTACCCTAAAATCCTCTTGTTTCCAGTGCTGTTTTTTTTTTTTTTAATACTCACCTCCCTCCTCTTCCGCTCCCGTCCTTCTTGCTGCGTCTTGGCTTCTGGTTTACGTGAGAAGCGCGCATGCGCGCCTCTCACATAAGCCAGCCAATCGGGAGGCTTCCTCCCGGCTCCCTCTGAGGATTAGTGTTGCGCGCAACAGGATGCGCGCAACACTAACCCTCAGAGGGAGCCGCCAGCTTCTGCAGTGAGTTAGAGACATCATCGCGCTGAAAGCGCGATGACGTCTCCTACTCGGCGAATATGATTCCCGCTCTGCTGACTGACAGCTGGGAGGGCAGAGTAAAGTTCTCCGCCTCTCTCAGTTTTTTTCAGCATTTACAGCTGAACCGCTGAGCGGAGGGAGGGGGGACAGAGGGCAGGATACTCCGGGCATCATGACCACCTAAAATAGCTTAGGTGGTCATGTTGCCTAGAGTGTCCCTTTAAGTGTGGCAAACCCGCGGTCTCTGATTTATTAGGTTCTCTAAAATTAATAAATAAATGCATGTACTTGGCATTTGAGCTGGCAATGTAAATACGGCTGCATACTTGTATCACTTATCAAAAGAATATAACCACCATATGTCATCACTGTAGCATCATCAATGTCATCCATTTCATTGTTTATGTTAACTTCTTTAAGCATAAAATGCATTATTTTCAGCATAGGCTCTTGCTTTACATCATTGAGCTCTTGGACTCACTGAAGAGACGGTAGGGATGGAATGTTGTTCAAATTTCAGATCTTCCATCTTTAGGATTTATGGGACTGGGCAAGGGGGGCATGATTGACGCGATTCATGTGATGATTAAGAAAAGCGGCACGGCCGCACACACGGTGGGAACCCACACGCTGAAACCCCGCTGGAGCCAATAAGATGTATGATTAATGCCATCTATGCCGAAACGTCACATTTTTGTAGGGTCTGTTCCCCCCTAATAAATAATTTTTGGCACCATTGCTCCGCTTGATGGTCCTGCCTGCATCTTTTATAATTACCGTGGTGATTCGTGTGACATTGTTGCATGTGCGTCAGGGAGGCCTGTTGAGCAGCCGATTAAGGTCAATAGGCTTCAAAAGTATTGATTTTTTTTAACCTTTTAAGTACCATGAGTATCAGGGACAGCCCGGGGCTGCCGGGTGATAAAGGAGGTCTCAGGGAAAATCATGTGTCACACGGCTGGACTATATGACTTGGTATGACTGCAGTTGTACGTCTACAGGTTGGAGAAAAGTTCCCAGAAGAGTACGTGCTACAATTTCATTGAGACTTGTAAGGCAGGTGGTTTTAGATTCACTGCGTCAGAAGAGTAGGTGCTCTTCATGGCATCCCCCATGTAAGCAATATTGTCACAGAAAGTTTTCACCATCTCCCACCAAACAAGGAACCGGTTGCTGGTTCTGGCGTGGTCTGCTGGTCACACATCCCAAGGTCACATTCACTTTGTTTGAGAAGAAAGAAAACCATGAGAGCAGCTGAGCTCCTGTCAGTAGTAACGAGGGCTGATATGTAAGGATTTGCAGGCCGCACATCACAGAATGGAATCTGAGACTCTCCCTTTTCACAGAGTGACTTGGCGAAGCTCTGAACAATTTAATGGGTCTTCTCCCTGGTGCTCAACAGGCAGCTGGCAGGTTAACCATTTAAGAGCAAAGCTCCAGCAATTGTCCATAAGACACTTCTGATTTTTTATATATTTATGTGAAATTTCTATATACATATATATATATGTATGTATATAGATGATGTATATGAACTACTTGCCATATTAACTCAAGTGGAGATGTGGGCTGTGTCACTACACCCAAATGTCCTACCAATTATCTACTTTCTATCTAGGTTGTCGCTATACTTCTTGTATAACGCCTACACGTCATCCCCTTGTTTAGACTATTTTAGTTTTCTAAGGTGTTAATAAGAATAGAGCATTAAGAAGAATAATAAACCTTTTCATATTTGTCATTTGCTAATTCTGTATTCATAGTTAGACATTGACAGAGACTGCGAAAATATAGCTATTTATTTACTATTATCAGCTACAGTTCGTCCACCATGTTACTGTAGAACTTGAATTTTCTTTGATTCGTCACTTTCCTGTTCCTGGGGAACTCTCTAAGTTGCTGCTGAGATAAGTTTAAGTTTGCTTGCACTTTAAGGCTAGGGTCAGACGAACGCATTTTTATGTTGTCTGTGAAAAAGTGCGTTCGAACGAATGGACGCATTTTTTCACAGAATACGTGATAGTGGTCATACTATGCGCATTTTCGTCCGTGATTTTGTACGGATCATCAATAAAACTCTTTTTGTGTCTGGACGTTATGTTGGCCGGACATTAGCAGCGTCTGACGTCTCCTAATCACACACACACGCCGCTAGCAGACGCAGCGCACTCTGTACGTCAGTACCTGCGGTTTCACGTTCTCGAAAAAATGCGTTCATTTTCCACTTGCGTTGCGCAGCCGGACTTTTGTGCGACCGTACTTCGTATATTGGCCGTCATTGCCCGGCATCTGCTGCTAGTGCGGCCGTGATTAAGTGCGGCTGCACGCGCGTTCGCACTGCCTCAGTCTGACCCTAGCCTTAGGCTTTCAATATTCCATCTCCTGTGTGCTATTCAGTGTAAGCATGAGGTTTATTAAGAAAGCACGTCACTCCTGTGTGCCTGCGAACCATCATTTCCAGAGAATGCCATCTGGCTTTGGTAACTCTCAGAAGTGCTGTAGTCTATTTATTGTATCGTTATATACTGTATAGTTATTTCAAAAACAGAAAATCAATGTATTCTGTAACATTATCAAAAGATAGGGTGGGGTGATGGAAAGGAGCATAAAATGAGTGAACAAATAAATGTACTTTAATCAGAAGGAATTAATGGTTCTCTCAGAACATGAAATCTACAGGTCTATTCAAAGAAAGGTGAAACTCAGGAGAATGACTGGAGAAGTGAAAATTCGAGGTCAAAATAGCCAAACCAGAAAAATTCTCCCATTCATCTCACTTTCCAAATCGGCTATTTGGTCCAGATTTTTCTCTTTTCCTGCCATTCTCCTGGTTTTCACCTTTCTTTGAATAGACCTGATAGTGTCAGGGAATGTCAGACATTGAAATGTAGGAGTTTCTCTTGAAATACGATGGTCTCATAGCAAATTCATGGCCGTGATTAAAAGAGGTAGCTGAAATCATATAAACGTGAGATCACCATAACTCCTCATTCACTTGGCCACGAAGGATATAGGTGTTCTAGGTATAAGTTACAGCTTCACCATATTCTTAAATGAGCATTCTGTTTGCAGTATTCTAAAGGTCAGGGTTGGGCAAACTGTAGACTTCCACACTCTGATAAATGACAGGTAGCAGTCTGTTCTTTGAAATCATCGAATATATAACTCCCCTTAAACTTGGCAGTAGGTTAGATTGTAGAAGGCATCTTCCACATCACCTTCATAAACTGTTGGCTAAGGCATAAGCAGACAAAGCTGTGAATTTTCATTTTGAACTTTTCCTGGACGAGTATCTACTAACATGTCAACATGTACACTTCTACAAGCTAAGTATTGATGTGTTCTGGCTGTAGTGGTGGTATGTAAGTAGTGGTGAGTCAAAGTGGCTGGATGAGATCATATTGGTGGCAGGATGCAGGTTCAGTGGTGGTTCTTGAGATATAAATTCTGTTCCTGTCTGGTTTCATTGTCGTTTCTTCTATAGAAGAAGCAAAGACTGACCTTGTTCTCCATACTGTAAGTAATTTGTATACATGTTCTTTGACCCTTTCCCTTGACGGCCCACGTTTCTGTGTTTTATCGTCTCACTTTTCCCCCTTTGTTCTGTTCATACGGCACTGCTATGGGTGGCACTTACTCGCAGCAGCTGGCAGCTCCTCATTGCATTCATTTCTTTTATTTTGGTTTTATGCCATCCAAAACTAGCAAAGTCAACAACTGCACATTCAAGCCACTCCTTAATCAAAGTCACTCTAGCTTGTGGGCCCACTGACAAGACACGAGGCCAAATGATCCTGGAGTGTCTAAGACTGAAAGAAAACTGCAATTAAAACACTGCCGTATAAATGAGCTATTTGTAATGAGTGCTGAGGTAAGCCTGCGTTGGTTTAACCCATGGGAGAGGAGCAAAAAAATGAATGATGACTTGCATAGGCTGTAGAGAAAGTGAGCTGGCCGCAGTATTGTGAAGTGTCTGCGTGACAATGGTGGGTGAGATTACAGTAAGAGTCTAGAATAGATATGACAAGACGGCACAAAAATAAATAAACACTCTACAACTTAAAAACAACACAGAGCTTTTGAATAAAATGTCTTGCCATTATGGCACAAAAGACCAATGGATTGACCCCTTTGCGATGAGAGCATCCTGTACGACTTTGGGACCTAGATATTTTGGAACTAACTTTCCCTTGAGGCTCAGCCAATCTAATGTGTACCTGAGCATCGTGAGTTAAAACTGGAGGGGGGGGTGGAGGAGTTAAACTTTATTCCCTCCTGACCCCCCCCCCCCGAACTCCTACTTTCAACCCTTTAGCTTCCTTTAAAAACATATCTTTATTGATCGCTGCTCTGCCAGTGACAACATGTCATGTGACCACAGGTGGGCTGGGCGCTTCAGCTAATCCAGTGTCTCTCAGTGATGGACGGTTTTGAGAGCCAATGGATGGGGCTGTTTCCCAAACATCCCAACGTTCTGTAACCTCAGCTCAGGTCCTAAACGGGGCCAAGCCCCTGCACAAAGAGTGCTGAATTAGTACCCTCTAATTCAAGGCAGCATAACCACTCAGATAACATTGTTTTTTTTGTTGTTGTCCCGCTATGTAGAGAGTCTTTCCCTTTTTATACACCGTCACCTATAAATTTAGACATGTGTAAGGCCAAAGAATTTGTTTCGTTTCGAATAATTTTGTTTCTAATTTAGAAGCTAGGGTTAGAAATTAGGGTTAGAATAACCTTAATTTATAACCCTAGCATCTAAAAGCTAATTTGTAACCCAGATTTATGGTGGTTCGTTCAACAGGTTTTATCAGGCGAATCCTATAGGTTTCGATGTAATAAAAAATCCTGTTTTATTCATTTCAGATCATTTCGTTCCGTTCCTTTTTTTTTTTCCTTTTGGGTCATTTACGTTCCGTTTTTTTATCATTTCGGATAATTTTCGTTCCAATTTTTCATTTCAGTTTTTCATTATGTTATCGCGATTCGTAATTTTGGACCAATCCAAAAATTTGGACGGCTGATTTCGGAAATACGAATCGGCTAATTTTCGTCCGAATTTTGATTCAGAACGAAACGCACATCTCTAATAGAATTTTCCTTAAACATTTTCTACATCCTCCAGGTGCTTCACATAGTTGCTGGTTATGAATAATCTGGCCCTCTGAAAAATAATACTTTAGCCAAAATAAATGAATGAGAAGTTTTAATGCTTATTTAAGCTAATGAGAATCCACTGAAGGTCCTGGAATTCATGGTATCTCTTTTGTGTGCATGGTTTAGGTTAGCTGCACCTGTAATCTAAATGATGATAAAAAATACAGGTTCATAATTAAAATTCCCCATAGCCATTGTACTATAACAGGTTTGGAATTTGACATTGGAGAAAAGTTTGCCCTTTGTTATGCAAAAGGATACATCTTGCCTCGTGTTGGCAACCGGCATAATAAGGGCATCTTTGTTGGGTAGAACATGAACAAGGCATCTTTTAGTGCTGTCATACCTGATCTTGGCAGCCAAGATGATTGTCAAATGCGTTTACTATAAAATGTTCTGGTTGGCTACACATCATGGCAAATGTAGTGTAGAAATGTGCTGGTTGCCAAGGTTCACTGTTGTATCCCTGTTTATTTTGCCCAGCTCTTAGCACATTGGGACAATGACAATTATTGTATCTTTCTCAGGATTACTTATTGCCTCATACCAAAACAATTTTGGCAGTGCCAGGGTAGATTGGTTGGGTTGTTCTACCAGTAGAGTTGCGCTCTTCTTGGTATTAACCGCTGAACTACAAAAGAATCTGCCGGGTATTACAGTGACGAATGCTATGGAACAGTGCAAGTGGTTTTTTTTTACGCACTGACTGCAATGAAATCAATATATTTAATATCTTCTGAATTCAGAAGTTTGGACACTTCTGCAAAAGGCAATGTTGGGACTATCTTTGTCTATACATAGTTACACCTGAACAACTGGTAAACGAAATCAGCCCTCTTTTTGGGAGACATACAAAAGACATAGGGCTCTATATGTGATATGTGCCTACAACATATTTCGGAAAGAGAGGGATTCGGCATTCATCAGCACATGGATAGTAAAAAAAAGGACTGATGCTACCAGACTCCAGTAGGGGCCCATACTGTACAATCCAACAGAAGAAGGGAGACTAGGCCCTCAGGCCATGTAGTGAGAACTTTATTGGATATCAAAGTATTTTGGTCTTAAAAAAAGTTGACGTCTCTGCCGAAACTTTGTCTTCGTAATATACAATAAAGTTGCCACAACATGGCCTTAGTGTCTCGTTCCCTTTCTTCTGCCTTATTTACCTACAAAAAGCACAGTTTGACTGTAATTGGCAGGTTGTACATGTCAGGGGCGCCTTGACTGATTCCATAAAGAAATGTTGGCTAATACTCCTGAATTATGTTTTTCCTTACTCAATTAGCTGAGCCGAAGTTGACGCCTTCAACTTGTCCTATCACAGCACTTGTCAATGGCAGCTCAATGGTTCATAAGAGGAGCCCATATTAATCATATGCAAACCAATAATAAAGAGCAGAACACTTGCTTAGCGAGAATATCTCCCTTTTAAACTGTGATCATGACTTGTAAAGTAATATATTCCCTTTTTGGATCTGCTTGCATGTCTGTGTCATAGATCTTCCTCCGCATTCAACACCATGTCAACTAGTTCTAGGATTATTCTTCACAGAAACGACTGATGTTGGCCCAGGAAAGTACAAACATACACAGATGTATTTTTGTTGGCAGAGGTCACTCTAAACATACGTGCGTGTGTTCAAGACCACATTTTCCATACCATCATTAATAAGCGGATTAAATTAATATCGGATTTGTTAATTTGCTTTCCTGTACAGGTTTATTGATTTAGAATTGCTTCTTGTTTGGATTGCTTTTTTTTCCATGACAGCCCTATCCATTTCTTTTGTTTTGTTTCATCTTCAACAAGGGACACTCCAGCCCAGAAAGTCTTCTCTTCTTTGTTTTAATGCATTTTGTATAAATGGGTTTAAAATGCATCAAGAAAAACACTTACTACTTTCTTATGCTGGCAATCCATAGGCTTTCGCAGCATCGGCATTCAGCTCTGCACAGTCCAGGAAGTGGCTCAGCCAATCAGAAACTGCGCAAACCTGGCAGGTTGAGGGCTGAATGGGTAAATGGAAAGTGCAGGCCTCCTGCTTTGATAGAGAAACACTGCTACTTATGTGGGTGACATTAACCCTTTGTATATTCATTTTAAAGATAATCCAATACCACAATGTTAACACAATGTTAACACCTAAATAATTATTTGTAGCAAATCCTCAGGAATTATTGTTTCATAGTGTGTGTGTGTGTTGTGCGCTCTAATGGCTAATGTCCAGGAGCTGGCTGAGCTTTATCAATGAATCCTGGTCATCCCATTCCCTTCAATGACATGTCTGTGCATATCATAAAATCCTCCACTTCTGTTATACATGAAGCAGATGCCATAGAGCCTTTATCAAAGCTTTGTAGCAAAGTCTGTTTAAATGGTCAATTATTTCAAGAAAGTAGCCTAAAAGAATTAAAAATGAATAGTTATGAACCGAAGATCTGATAGCAATGAGAGGAAAGAATGTTGTATTATGTTAGAATATCATACTTCAAATACTATATGTCTGGTACGCTTATAAGTTATAGAAATGTTACTATTTGCCATGAATATTCTTTAATGTGACACATCAATTGCTTTTCTAGGCTTTTTTAGTTTGTATTGAAGTTGATATGATTTATGATTTAAATAGTTTTTATATGCCAGGCGTTTGACCCATTTACCTTTGGTTATGTATTTGTAACTTGAGAAATACTTTTGTACATCTTTTTTTGTAAATATAAACAGTTTGTGAACTTTAAATCAAATTTCTGCAAAAACAAATTATTAGCTAGAACTTATCTGGAACAGCATGCATGTTTTCCTAAGGTAAATATTGTGTTTACTTCTGAATTGGGTTCTATCAGCTGCAACCTTTAGAAGATCTCATTTAGAGATTTAATGTCAAAGCAAGCATCGCTCATCACGTATTGCAGTTTCAAGTATTTACAAAGCGCCAACAAGTTCTGTAGTGCTGTACAATGGGTGAGACAGAATAACAAATATAAATACTAGTTTAAACGCACAGAAGAGTAGGAGAGAGAGGACCCTGCTTGAGAATTTACAATCTAAAATTCATTAGATATTTTCTTTCTGCGAGGTATAGTCAAGAATTTATTAACCCCTTTGCTACCAAGTGATTTTCCATAAAACCATTGTCAGGAAACAGGTTTTTTAAAATCACTTTTGTTAAATATACATTAAAAATAATTTTGAATATTCACAATGTATTTTGCGATAGTAACCCTAGTTGACAGGCATATATCACCATTTGCTGGCCAAAAAACGCTACTGCAACTAGGCCTCCGTGCTGAGTCATCTGGTTATCTGTGTTTTAGATGCAGAGTCTCAACGTTCGATACTGTTTTAGACCCTGTCTCCCATGCCTGAGGTGCTAAAGCTTTTGGGTGACATTCTGATCCCAGTTTGCAATAAACTTAATTCCTTTGCATTGCTCCGAAAATAGACCAAATTGAGTATAATTGATAGTGAGGCACTTGCAGGTGCTTTGCAGATCGAGTATATGATCTTTTGCTAGAGAAGGGGTTAATAAACTACAAAATTACTTTCAGGATTCTGGAAATTGAGTTAACTAATAATGAAAATATTGAAGTCTTTTGCTAATGAGCATAAAAACATCAATTCCAGTTGAGCCTCCACCATCATTTGCAAGTGTGCCGTTAACGCCTACAGCTCCATTCACAATTCTTAGCATCTCTGCTGCTGTTCTAGTTGTGCAAGAGCATACACAGACATACAAGAAGTAAACAGGTACCCAACTATGCACATTTACAATTTTATTTTTAAATATAAAGCTCAAAATAAAATTTTGAAGAGTTATTAAACCTTATTAATACTTTGTTGATCTTATTTATTGGTGTGCCTGTGCTTTTCAATGCCATCCTATCCGTTTCTTTGTTGCCTGTATGACTGGCACAACCATTTGAAGGCAGGCCAACCTCTTTGGGTTTCGCCAGTGATGCAAGTTATGTCATTGGCATTCTCCCCCAAACCTTCCCACCCTGTCCCAATCTCATGTTTACCATTGATGCTGCTTGTTCTGTCTCCAGGTTAATATGAGATACGTGGAGGGAGGACAGTACACTGCTGGCAATGTGTGGTTCAAAATAATTCCAAATCGGGCCGGCACTATTGTGGCTGCCTCTTAATGGAGCCAATGTTAGCGAGCTACAAAGAAATTACCAGATGTTTGCAGCTGCCTACCTCTGTTTGGGTCGGAAGAGGTAAAACATACACATACATATGTATAGGCACATATATATGTGACACCTCACATATACAGTCAGGTCCAGAAATATTGGGACATCAACACAATTCTAACATCTTTGGCTCTATACACCACCACAATGGAGTTGGAATGAAACAAACACAATGTGCTTTAACTGCCAGCTTTAATTTGAGGGTATGTACATCCAACTCAGGTGAACGGTGTAGGACTTACAGCAGTTTGCAGATGTGCCTCCAACTTGTTAAGGGACCAAAAGTAATGGGACAGAATAATAATCATAAATCAAACTTTCCCTTCTTAATACTTGGTTGCAAATCCTTTGCAGTCAATCACAGCCTGAAGTCTGGAACGCATAGACATCACCAGACGCTGGGTTTCATCCCTGGTGATGCTCTGCCAGGCCTCTACTGCAACTGTCTTCAGTTCCAGCTTGTTCTTGAGGCATTTCCCCTTCAGTTTTGTCTTCAGCAAGTGAAATGCATGCTCAATGGGATTCAGGTCAGGTGATTGACTTGGCCATTGCATAACATTCCACTTCTGTCTCTTCAAAAACTCTTTGCTTTTGCAGTATGCTTTGGGTCATTGTCCATCTGCACTGTGAAGCGCCGTCCAATGAGTTCTGCAGCATTTGGCTGAATGTGAGCAGGTAATATTGCCCGAAACACTTCAGAATTCATCCTGGTGCTTTTGTCAGCAGTCACATCATCAATAAATACAAGAGAACCAGTTCCATTGGCAGCCATACATGCCCACACCATGACACTACCACCACCATGCTTCACTGATGAGGTGGTATGCTTAGGATCATGAGCAGTTCCTTTCCTTCTCCATACTCTTCTCTTCCCATCACTTTGGTACAAGTTGATCTTGGTCTCATCTGTCCATAGGATCTTGTTGCAGAACTGTGAAGGCTTTGTTAGGTGTTGTTTGGCAAACTCTAATCTGGCCTTCCTGTTTTTGAGGCTCACCAATGGTTTACATCTTGTGGTGAATCCTCTGTATTCACTCTGGTGAAGTCTTCTCTTGATTGTTGACTTTGACACACATACACCTACCTCCTGGAGAGTGTTCTTGATCTGGCCAACTGTTGTGAAGGGTGTTTTCATCACCAGGGAAAGAATTCTTCAGTCATCCACCACAGTTGTTTTCCGTGGTCTCCTGGGTCTTTTGGTGTTGCTGAGCTCACTGGTGCGTTCCTTCTTTTTGAGAATGTTCCAAACAGTTGTTTTGGCCACGCCTAATGTTCTTGCTATCTCTCTGATGGGTTTGTTTTGTTTCTTCAGCCTAATGATGGCTTGCTTCACTGATAGTGACAGCTCTTTGGATCTCATCTTGAGAGTTGACAGCAACAGATTCCAAATGCAAATAGCACACTTGAAATGAACTCTGGGCCTTTTATCTGCACATTGTAATTGGGGTAATGAGAGAATATCACACACCTGGCCATGGAACAGCTGAGAAGCCAATTGTGTTTGTTTCATTCCAACTCCATTGTGGTGGTGTATAGAGCCAAAGATGTTAGAATTGTGTCGATGTCCCAATATTTCTGGACCTGACTTTACATACTTTCACCTTGTACGTATGAAGAGAATTGATGACTTGTTCACTTTTAAAAATAAATCTCACACCACAATACATAACAGTAAAAAATGTGTCCACACCGAACTGGGAATATGTACAAAATATTAAATTAAGAGCAACAAAAACGGATCACAGCTCAAAGTCCTGTAACTTACCTGCCTGTGTAGAGTGACTGTAAATCCAAAGGTTCTCTAGTTATCTATTCATTAACCCAAAGGGTCTAAACAATTCCTTGAATTCTATCGCTTTGTTGCATATGACCAAGTCAGTAGCATATCACAAGTAAATAACCAGTAATCTCTATGCTGTATAAGCATTATAGCATAGCTCATATTCTAATCAGAAGTTAATTTGAATCAATGAGAGTCATACAGGGTTATTCAAAGAGCACCGGAATTTCGGTGCTCTTACATTGCCTGCACTTCGAGGAATTAAATTCCCTGACCCTGTGGTGAATTCAGCATTCACCACAGGGTCCCCGAAGTGCAGAGGAAAATCTGCCGAAAAACTGCCGAATCGAAACTTTAAAACCTCTGAAATTATCGTATCCGATCCAGTAAGCTGCCAAAAACCCGCTGAACGCGTCCGAAAAAAGCAGACGATCCGCGGAACACAGCACCGATCAGCCGCCAGAAAAAGCCAACAAGTCGACGAACGTGGTAAAAAAACAAAACGACTGCAACTTTTAAAATTTGAAACGCTGTTTGCAAAATTCTACTGGACGAAAATATCTGGAACTAACATGTAAGGTCCTATGAATAATAATAAAAAGGTCTGATGCAGAAAAAAACCCTGCTATTTGAAAAAAAATCGGAAAATAAATCTTTGCCGAAAAAATCCCCAAAAATGCCTAACAAAATCCTAAATAAATAAATAAATAGACGTTTTTGCTGCAAATCAAAATAATAAAAGATTTAACCACTTGGCTGCTAAGGACGCGCTCAGCACGTCCTGCCAAATGCACCTCCTGTGCTATGGACGCGCTCAGCGCGTCCTAGCACAGGAGGCAGCAATCAGCCTGGATTCCGACGGATTGCTGGGCCCCCCCCGGTGTGGGCTGACATCTTGCATGTCAGCCCGGCACTCCGGGACCCCGGGGGGGAAGATAGATGTCATCGCGGCGGCACAATGACATCTATATCAGACGCCCTCCCCACGAGTGCGGAGGAGGTGCCTGAAAGGGGGGGAAAGGTCCTGTGGACCTCTCTCCCTCCCGATCGCCGGGGGCCAGCGATCAAAGCCAGGCACGGTTTGAAAGGTCACAGCCTGCCCTTCCAAACCATGCCTGGCTTTAACCCCTTGGGTGCCGGATCACGATTCGGCGCCGAATCGTGATCCTCTCCCCGAGCTGGCCGACATCCTGGATGTCGGCCAAGCTTCCGGGAACTCCCCCTGACGACTGGCGTCATCGTGCATATCGCGATGATGTCAGTCTGGGAGTTAACCCCTAGTTGCCACCAATGAACCCCCTATCTCCCTATCCATAGCAGCTAGGGGTTATTGTTTGGTATTGCTGGATCGGCCAGAGCATGGCCTTTCCAACTATACCAAACACGACCATGTACAATTTAATAAAAATAAAAAAATAAAAATATATGTTAAAAAAATAAATAATAATAAAAAAATAAGTTTTTTTGTTGTTTTGTTAATGCAGCAATATTGTTCCCATTTCAATTATAATGTGAACAATGATGCTGCACTAACGATTTTTGTATGGGGTGCGTTTTTTGGTAAAAATCGCGTAATTTCCCCCCCAAAAAAAAAGGAACGAGACCCCATTTCTAATTTTTTTAACAAGCGCAACCCATAGAAAATATAACCGCAAATGCTCACATGTTAAAATGTGACAAAAAACACTTTACACATTGTAAATTATTGAAAAATAAAATTATATCGCATTTTGTGTTATAATATACAGACAGGACATGACGTATACATATAATAATGATATATTATGAATCTGCCGAGTCTGCTGGAAAGAACAATATATAATATGTCTGGGTCATATAATAAAATATGGCTAGAAAACGCGTTTAAACATGATGAGCGAAACCATTAAAAATTACCTCAGCACACAGGCGTGAAATGGCTCAATAGCGAAAGGGTTAATAGATATTGTATGAAAACGTGCATATTTCTTACATTAATACCTCTGGGATTCACCTGATTGAACATGCCAAATGAAAACCACTGTACATCAGGGCATTTCACTGACATTTCTCTGCTGTTCGGTGTTCTCTGAATAGATTAACCAATTGAGAGATGCTTTACCAATCCCTAGGGTGGCTGAGTTTCTTCATGGATGCCTTTAAAATGTCTAATATGAGACACTATATACATCTGACAGTTCATACCAAAACCAAAAGGCATAGAACACAAGATAATGAGATGGCAAAGCTAAAGCTAGACTGCACCACAGCACAACCTAATGCAAAAAAGCTAGCTGTGTCACATTAGATAATCAGTAGAGATGGGGAATATGGAATCAGGTGGGGTCAAATAAATAATCTTTACTAATAATAGTAATAATGTACTTTCAGGCAGATATGAGCATGAAGTGTTCCTCCCAGTGTAGTAGCAGGGGTTATCAAGGGTCAAGTGATGACATCATCATTTGGCGACAGGAAGATAGAATGTCCTGATGTATTTTTCTATGTTATAACTCCGGTTGGGGGTCTCTATATACTGTGTCATGAAAGATATGGGTACGGAAAGGGCAGCATTCTTTGTCAACATTTAGGCCGATCTTCGAAAGCCGTTGTACATCAATTCAATAAATTCATTTTAAATAATCAGCAATAAGAAAAAGTTGATATGACCAACATTGCTGATACATTACTGCACGGAGCTCATTATGGGCTAAATTTAATTTGGCCTGATAGCTGAAATTGCTTGGCATCTTTTTCAGACACTGTTCGGCCATTTTTCGGTCTGAGAGATTCAACTTCGAACTTATCTGCATTTCGATTCCCGATAAAAAGTTGGCTCAGTTATCGACTCTTGCGGCTATGTTTTGTAATGGAAATATCGGCTATATCGATTAATTTCAAATCTATCGGTGTGCTGATTTTTGAAAAAAATTACAAGTGCTGAAAGGTGTTGATAAATGGATATTCAGCCAGGGAAATAGATGGAATTAGACTGAAATCCTTTTTTTTAACATTGGCATTTTCTAATAGGCATGTACAAAACCAAAGATCTGTATGAGAAAAATGTCATCTGCGCTTATTCCCATTATACCGTGTGAAACAAAACACAATTAAAGGCTTTGGTTTCTATTAATGGCCATTAAGAGAGTAAGCTCATCCGCCAACGTCACGGCACCTCTAGTGAGGGTGAGTCCTATCCAAAAATGAAGCCACAGGCTGCTGTATAGCGAACAATCTTTCTTTTATTTATGCCCCCCAGAAACAAATCCGCCTTGGGATAAAAAAACAAAGACAGGGAGTGGAACATGCTGCAATGATGACCTGGCTGGAGGTACAATAAAACATACATAGTACAGGAGGGGTGGGGTTGCGCCTGTTCCCCGATGGGGCGGCTGCAACCACCAAATGCATCAAGCCCAGCAACATGTATAAAACATAACAAAGAGAAAAAGGTCATCTGCCTGAAAATAAGCATTTTTAGGTGTTGTACCAGCTCCTTTTTTTTCAGACTGGCATAAATTTGGTTTCGGCTATGGACCATTTGTTTCAATTAAATCAGCTGATCTTTCAAAAATAAAGTGTTGTCTGAAAGCAGCCAATATTTTTTCTGAAAAATTAGCCAATAGAAGTAAATCTAGCCTTATATTTGAATTAATATTTTTTACCCATTAATCGGTGCATACCCTGCTTACGTGAAAACCATGTCAATTAAATTCAAAGTTGGTGTATCAAAAAGCCATCATTCTACCTCTTTCCTTGACTTCTAGGCCTATCTATGGAACCAGTGCAGCACAGAGTTCTAGTCGAGGTGCGTTTGCTAGGCGTTGGCTCACTCGATAAAAGCAATAGACTGGGAATTCTGCTTAGTTGCACTATAGATGGTGACAAGCGTGACTATTCTCGACACAACATTCAACAACAAGCGTAATCTAGAAATAATCGTTCTATAAACTCACCATCAACTCACTGTTTAATGGATAGACCTGTTAGGCCTTTTAGTTTAAAAGTGACTTTTACAATATTGATTACTATAAATGTAGGTGTTAACACCATGACATATGGCTTGTGCACTATCATCCTGTAATACTAGTGTTTCATATTGGGGTGTGCTCCCCACTGCGTCGTGATGCATTTAGTTCTATGTGGTGAGAATATTTGGATCAATAGCAGAGCTGTCTGTGTTGATAAATGGGGACTAAAGGAGATTTTCAAATGAAAGTGGAACTTGTCATAAGAATTTGTGACCCATGAGAACAATTTGAAGACAATAATTTGCTTCCATTCCTGCTCCTCACCCTGTGTGCTCTCCCTGACACCCTCCCAATACATAAAACTCCCCCCCTTTTGTTTTGTCATTATCAGGCTAATCGGATTAAAGGCTCACAAATTTCAAAGCAAGTTTTAGGTCCCTTTTTTTATAGTTCGGCCAACCCCTCCCTCACATTTTTCTTCTATTTTAAACTAGCACTTCCCCCCAAAATATTACTCAATAGGAAAATCCCTCTTTATCTTAAGCCTCCTAATACTAGATCTAAGTCCATGATTCACATGGAGGTGAACAGAATTTAGGAGCATTTTTGAGACCTTTGGGGGAAAAAAGATAAAGGATAAAAGGGATATTTATCTTTTCAGTTTCTGGGCATTTATAACACTCTCCATAGTGAAAATGTTCAATGTATATAAGGTGCACAATGCAGTGTCTAATAAGCCATTTGTAAATTCCAGTGCTTCATTTCACTTAAATTTTTGCAATTGATGACAAATTATTTTTCCTTTTTTTTATTGTAAGCAGTGAGTCTGTTTATATGAACATCAGAAGCAATTTATTTATTTGCAAAGTATTTTACCAGGAAGGATACATTGAGATTTCTCTCGTTTTCAAGTATGTCCTGGGTAATGGCCCTTGACCACCTTATTGATTTCTTATTTCATTTTCTACAATGTCAGAATCCTTGTGAATAAAGTGTACTGTCCACCCCAGTTACGTTTCTTCTTTCTTTTACTGCAAATCATATAATGTTCTTATTCGACCTGGTAACTCGCCCATGAATTCATATACCCGTACGGTCACATGGATTACATTGTGTTTGTATTAATTGTTCCTGTGTTTTGTCTTTCTTGTCCTTAGATGCATCCGTTGGGATTGTGCAACAACAATGACGAGGAAGACTTATATGAATATGGATGGGTTGGAGTGGTGAAACTGGAACAGCCGGAGATGGACCCTAAGCCGTGCCTTACTGTTTTGGGAAAGGTATGGATCATTCCATGGGATCATCATCCCCTTTTTGCAGATAAACTTCTCATTAGTATTTTTTCATAGGAAACAAAATACTCATAGAACCAAAAATATAATCTGTTTTCGTAAATGGAAAAGTCCTAGAAATATTAATTTAGTGTTTTGTTATTATTGTGGCAGAATTCCACTTTATACTTTTTGAAATCCGCGTAAAGGTTGAATCCTATAATTTACGATGATGATCAGGCTTTTGTAGTAATATGGTGAATTTATTAAACAAATGGTTGTTACTCGAGTCGTGAAGGAAATCCATCGGTCAACCATAAAATTATCAAAACTGATAAAAGGCAATGCGGGGTCAGTCCTGGGTGCTCCAAAGAACAGGATCCCCACTCCAGTATATGCATGATTAAGGCGTATAGCCGAAACGTTGCTTTTATTTCTGCCCCTCGGGCAGCCCACCACTAAATATCTGTTTTATTGTCATACTCCTGGTGTTGCCCACTGCTTTGCTGCTGTGTATATTGGAGTGGGGATCCTGTTCTTTGGAGCACCCAGGACTGACCACGCATAGTGCTCCCCATTGCCTTTTATCATTTTTGTCTGTTATGTGGATGAAGAGGAGGAGTCATCCAAGGGCAGCACTACTAAGATACAATAATTTTTTCTTTGTAATATACGTGTTATCCCAGTTCCAGAAAACCTGCCACTTTGTGTTTTTGAACCCTAAAATTATCCCCCAAAAATCACATTGTATAGCAATTCTGTAAAAAAGAATAGATCCAGGGTTCTCTTCCAATCGATCCATTAGAATAGTGTCTCAAAACATTAATGCTTGCGACGGCAGCTGTAATGTTAATGGCTGAAGCTGCTATTCCAACCGAGCTTTGCTAACAGGTTGGATGTTGTGGTAGGTTACTGTGTACTTTATACTTACAGCGGGAGAATAGCAAGCTATTCTCTGGTAACTTGCTATTTCGGCTCTACCTGGTATTTTGCAATGAATACTGGCTCTGAGACACTGGATTTAAGAAAGTACCCTTAAAAAAAAGTACATCTAAAAATCCATTCCTTACATCTTATCCCAGTGTGGAAGGTGGTGCGATCTGATGCTTCCTCTCGTAATATGCGGTGGAACACGATTCTCTTTGTGGAGACTTGTGGAGTCCAATTGTCAACAGGAGAAGAAGCCAGTGGTTGCTCGCATCGATCAGCTGCTCCAAAGTATTTCGAGTCAAGCTGCTACTACAGCAGCTCTGTTCGAATACAGCTGTTAATGGCGAGCTGCTAATGGATAGCAGGTCATGTACAATTTATCCATTATCAAGCCTCTGCTAACGGATCCATTGGCCTCTGGTTCGAGACTCAATAATCGTTGCGTAGATTTTGAGGGTGCAAATCCAGACTTAAGAACTGGTTTCTATGGTCACAAATGGTTGAAAGTTCCAATATACTGTTATAAAAATAGTATTGGGTTTAACGGTTTTTTAAAACCTGCATGTGGTGAATCGAAGGGTGATCTGAATTTTTCCTGAATCAGAATTCAACACATCATTGTTCTGTTTGATGTTTATGTATATGTGTAAAAAAAAACTGTATTTATCACACTAGAGGAACTACTTGTCTATCTTTTTTGCATCTGATTTAACATGTCATTGTAAATATGAATTTTAGAGATGTTGGATCTTTTGCCAATGTAGAGGCTCTTCTTAACCAAAGAATTCCGAGATATTGATATTGGCAGGTTAATTTGTCTGTTTGGTAATCGGATCCTTTCATAAGTTTTATCGCATGCATTATCTCCTGTTGCAAAGGATATAAGATGTCTATTTACTAGACAGTGTTCAGCTTCTACACAGATAAAATCAGACAATCAATTTAGCGAAACTAGAAATCTGGAAATTTAGTACAGAGTCTGACAATGCAGTAAAATTATTGATAGCTTTAACACAGGAAGCGTCTTATCTACAGATTTGGACAGATTTAGCAACAGGGCAAGTGGAGGACAGGAAGAATTTGTGGACAAATGTTAGTTTAGAATTTACTATGGAAAAGGGACTTCTGTGAATAATCAATAAATCCTATGGGGCTCATTGAAGGCAATAAACTTTGCAGTGGTACATTATGTCCATCAGAGATAATGATGGCCCAGAAGATAAAGAATTTATTTGCTTATCTGTCAGCGACAAAGTTCTCCCGTGGGCTACGTAGTTCAATTTTGGACACCAGTTCTCGGAACGACATTAAGGAACTGGAAAATGCTTGTAGACGTGCAAGAAAATTAATGGAAGATTTTCGCTATAACCGCAGCCTCTCCAAATTGGGTTTGTTTACTCTGGACCTGAGGCGCCTACAAGGGAATAGGATAATTATACACAAACATATTCAATGTCTACATGAAGAAATGTCTGATGACCTGCTCATCAGGAGGGCTTTGCGAATGATAAAAATTCTATCCTTCGAAAACTCCAGCAGTAGAAAGAAAAAAAATGCTATGAGCTCCGTAAGTGGAATTAAATTAAGAACTTGATAAAATGCTTGCCCTGAAACAAACATATGGAAGCATTTGATTTTTAAAAAAAATTATTTAATTCAATTTTCCCTCATATTTTGCGCATTCATTTTTATCTCTTTTTAATAGTAGCTTTTTTCTTTTGTTTGAGGGTCTTTCTTATATTTGCCATTAATAGAGTTGTCCCTTTCGGTTTGTTGTTGTTGTTGGAGGCGCTAATGGGATATAGGAAGGAGACTTTAAGCCTTGCCCATTCGAATTTGAAATGTTCCACTCTATTCACAAGTTGCTTGAGATCATCTACCTATACCCACCAGAAAACGTTCTTCATATTGACTACAGAGAAGAAATGGGGTTGTGGAAGGTCCGAGATTTTGGATGAAACCCAACTCCTATTGTAACACTAGATAAAAATACCATTTGATCACATCGAGCATATAGCTGGATTGTGATAAAGAAACAAAACAACCAAAAAAGAGTTTTATCGCTCAGTCTACAACAATGAAGAACATGTACGATTGTCCACCACGTTCTTATCAATTTAAAAGAAAAGCA
The DNA here is from genome assembly GCA_009667805.1 of Leptobrachium leishanense. Classification (NCBI taxonomy): domain Eukaryota; kingdom Metazoa; phylum Chordata; class Amphibia; order Anura; family Megophryidae; genus Leptobrachium; species Leptobrachium leishanense. The sequence continues at coordinate 127,385,835 of CM019063.1, forward strand.
TCATCTAATAAATTTTATTGCCAATTTCAAACAAAATCTCCATTAAACTGTCGAGTATTGCTACCATTGTTGTTGAGGATTGCGTCACTTACCATAGATACTCGAGTATCGCACGACCCGAATATAACGCAATGGATAGAGATTTATTATGGAAATAAGAGAATACTCAAGACTCGAATATAACGCGAGGAGCAAAAATGTTACTGTACTGGTAAACTATTAAGATCCTTCCAAGTTCTCTTAACACAGGCTACCCCTGAGGCCAGGGTGCTGTGCTCTAGAGTGATTGCAGTTGTTACTATGTATGAAGGATGAGCGAGGTGAAAGATTGGCTTAAACGGAGCGCACCCCCTGGCCGTGATGGATCACACCTCTCCTGAATCCGGGAGTTCCCGAAGTGTTTGCAAGCATCAGGGAGCCCGCATTCACTTCAGCGAGCCCGCATTCACTTCAGCGAGACTTCTGGAACTTTTGGGAGACTTGGGATCCAGAGCAAGGCAAGTTTTTTTTTACATGCGATGTAGATGTCTCGAATATAACGCAACCCCTCCAATTTTATAATTTTTGTCACCAAAATCTAGCGGTATCTACTTACTTACTTGATAGGTTTTATTAAAGGTATAAGAGCCAGTGCTCAGAAAACACCAAGCTCACTTCAGCGAGATTAGGGCATTTAAAAAGAATATTTTTTTATTTTTTTTTTAGCCCACCTTATTTGAAACTGACAAAATACGAGCTCGGAGTGTGGATACAAAAAAATAAATAAATCTACCACGGTGTTAGACCTTTGGCATGGAAAAGCTTATTTATTTTTGGTTTCCTCAGACCTTTTAATCAATTAAATCTGATTTTCAGACCTTTTCCTACCATTTCCCTGTGGGTTTCATTGGAGATTTGCCAAGACAAAGATATTGGGTTAGTTTTTTCCCATTAAGTCACCTCTCCAACACTCCATTTATTGTGTTGGTTTCAAACATATCCCACAATTTAACGCTTTTCTTTTCCAGACTTTTGTAAATTAAATAAATAAATGGATAAAAGAAATAAACAGAAAATATTTCTGTATCTGTTTCATAGACTGAAAAAGTGGATTTTATGTTGTTATTTTATTCAGTCATTAGTATGTAGTTTGGGTTTTCTATCATAGTTCTTTCATCTCTGTGTCTTGCACATAATTAATTAGCCACAGTTTTATGAACGTGCTATATAGGAATTTTTTGCTTGAAAAGATCCCTTTGATAGGATTTATAGCCTGTCCTAGATCTTACCGCCTGGAGACTGCTAGCCACATGTGCCAGCACAGCTTCGGCTTATAAAAGAATAGCACCCCTTTAGTGTCATGGGGAAAGGTTGCATTTATAATCAGGACAGGATATAGACACAAAAACCTGCACTTTGGCAATGTTTTCTGTGCAATATCTTGCATGTTTAAAAGCTTCGGAGAGTAGTCATCCAGACTTTCAGGCCGTGTGTACTGGATGTATCTGTATGCTCAATGCCGTGGCTGAAAAACGGTGCATGACATCATGGGTTTCTGATTTCTCGCATCTAAAGGACAACAAAGGAAAGTCCAACATTAAACTCGCTGCCTGCGAACGACATAATTCCAGGATATTTCTTTATACATTATACATAAGGGCAGCCCTTTACATAGTGTCTGCTTGGCACAATGTATGACAAACTCTTGTCAATGGCACATCCGGCTCTTCACTGCTCCACCTTCCATCTTGGTTTTACAACCCTATGCTTGGAATTGTTATTTATTACTTTGCCTAATCCAACTCAGTGTCCAAATTCAGAATACACAATACTTGTTGCCATAACTCCTGTCAGTGTTGTGTAGTAACTGTGTCACCAATAACACTTTATAGACAGTCGGGGAATAGAACGAGTGAATTTCATTATTATTTTCTTTCTTCCCAAAATGTCCATATACCTTTCTATTTTCATTGTGCAAGGCATATTAAAGGGACACTACTCCCCCTGACCTTTTTACATTGATAAAGTTGTCAGGGTGTGAGGTGTGCCTCCTTCTCCCTTCCTGCTTCACGGATCTATTAAAAATGCCGGGTGAAGAGGAGGAGATTCTGTTACCCCACCTAGCATCACCAGCAGCTGGGATTTTTGAATTTCCAGGTTACCAGTCATCGGTGACGTTGGCAAGCAGAGAGTGTGCCAACGCCATTCTCTCTCAGACCAATGAATCGGGTCTGTGCACATGCACAGCTCCCTTTTGAGCAGACGCTACATAACTTCCATATGTACCGTGCATAAGTACCGTTGTGCAATTTGCAACTCCTACACTACGCTAGCTGCGCAGGGCCGCAAATTGCATTAGAAAGCTTTATGGACTTCCGGGTTTCAGGACGCTTTGAGCTGAAGAGGAGGAGCTGTACGTGGCAAGGGACAAACGGGAGTAAAATTGGCCATAATAAAAAATAATTGGGCAGAGGCTGTCTGCACAATTATTTAAGGGCAAATAAAGGAATTATTTTTTGATAAATTGTTTCTTTAACTAATGTCAAACGTTCCTCACGCAATTAATACTTCCCATTTTGCTATACCAGTGCAAATGCCTGGCTTTTTATTTAGATTACGGTACTCTTCTTTTGTGAGTCTTTTACTTTCAGTATAGTATTGTTCCAAGATGTCGAGTGTGGTTATAACTGAAATTTTATTTATACATAAATATGTTAATGATAACTCCATTGATGTAAGTGGTGCATTGGAATGTCAGATCTCTATGCCACATCTCGGTTAGAGATGGACAAGGTTTTTAATGTTTCTTATATCTAACCAAGGACTGGAGAATATGGTGTAATGTCTGGTTGAAACCAACAATTAGTGGTGGCAGCATGAGGTATATCCATTCTGTCCGGAACCCTCTCCACGCATCAAGCTTTTGTATCCCGTCATTAGGGAAAGACGGAGATAACTTGTCTCTCAGTGTCATTTGGGTGTGGAGCTTTCTGCGAATAGCATTGGTGAAGGGGTTTACTGGAGACAAATTACCATATCTGGTAGCTCTACAACTTCTGTGGATTGCCCCTCCCAATGTGCCTAATTCACACTTCTATGTATGGATTATATGGACTTGTACAAACACAAACAAGCTGGTCAGAAGACTAGTTGTGAAGGACTGCATTCCCTTGACATGCAAATAGTCCATGAAATGGTTTCTGCTGTTACATCTCCACCAAAGATACAATAAAGCAATCATTATCACATAAGGTGTTATTCACAAAGCAGCAGTGTTTGTCAGTATTGCAGCACAGACAAACACCAACATTTCAGAAAATTTAAATCCAAAGAGCACCTAGGGAGGTTGACAGTAATACGCCTCCTGTCACTCTTCGGATTTTAGTTTTGTGAAATGCAGGCATTTGTTGATGCTGCAATACTGGTGATTGGAACACAGACGCTTAGTAACCCCTGTATTTAAAAAAAGGTGGCACTGCAGGATTCAGAACTCTGGGGCAGACGGTAACATGAAAGGGACACCTGTGCCTTCAGGGAAAAGCATTGCAATAAGTCTGCTCTCTCTGACAGTATCACATAGACATATAAATACATAGACATACATATTTTGTGACTTGCATAACTGAGGGCAAATTTGAAGAATTTGAAACCAGCATTCATCTCAGCTTGATTGTACGAATGAAAGCTAGCAAAACGTGCAAATTTCTTTTATGAGCTGTTAATCTACAGGACTCACCAACGAAAAGAGATGTTGTTTTCTGCAAGCAAAGCTCTTAAATTCTTTTCTCCGGTATAGGAGTGGATGTTCAGAGACCACATTTATTTATTTATAAAGTATTTTACCAGGAAGGATACATTGAGATTTCTCTCATTTTCAAGTATGTCCACATTGAATTGTTACAGTCGTTCCAGAAATACAAAGTAATAAATGCAGGATATTAAAAACAACACAAATATACAGATTTACACGGAAAATAAATATGTAGGAAATATATTCATTATGTTACATGTTTACAGGTGTATTCTGTATCGAATTATGTTAATAGATGTTTATACTGTGTTTATAGTATGTTTATACTGGGGGAAGATTTGATGGCGTCTGGGAGGTTATTCCATAACTGCGGTGCTATGTAGGAAAATGAGGATCGAGACACTTTCTTTTTGTATTGTGGTATTGCAAGTAAGGTGCTGGTCCTGGATCGGAGGTTATAGGATGAGGGAACTGCTGGGGGAAGCAGTCTATTCAGGTAGGGTGGTAGCTTCCCAGAAATGCTCTTAAACACCAGGTTGGAAAGGTGAAGGGTGCATCTAGACATTTCTGAAAGGAAGTATCCGAGGTGCTTGCTAATGCCCACCTGTCAAATCAAAGGTGACTTGGTGTTACTTTATAAAGATTAAGATTTATTTTCTATGAACTAGTCAATATATACTTTTGCATGGATATAAATATAATTTAGTTCTCCTGATGTGATAACACCGAAGCCCATACAAAAAAGAGGACATTAGTTGCTGATGCACTGAATTAAGAGTATTTTCAAGATGAATAAAATTTATGGTCAAAATAGACAAAGTAGAAAATGTCAACTAATTAAATTAATGGATTTTTCATCCATCCTAAAGTTGTCATTCTCCAGTTTTAGCAAATATATATATATATATATATATATATATATAACATAACAAGTTTATACATTAACTGGGCTGTTACTCCTGGCAGTTGCTGCCGCTCCGGTGAGTATGGGCGCGACACCATTTTTTCTGTATTTATATATATATATAATACAGTCTGTTATTGGTCTGCACTTACGGTTGCCGAATCACATGCCCGGTGCTTGGTGAGGGCCTCACGGAGATAACTAATGCTTGCATGAAATCACCCGCACTCCAGGACTTTTTCTGAATCCTTTTTTATTGGTTCACGTATGAAGTCATAAAATCGACGTTTCGGTTCCCATTCGGAACCTTCATCAGGACAAGAACAAACATACACGCCATTTTTTCTGTATTTTTATATATATATATATATATATATCTATATATCCTGTAAATCTCTTGGGCCACATTACAATCTTGGCGCTAACGTATGCGCCGCATAAGTAATTTTTAACGCGTGGGGTAAAACCATTTCCGCCGACTTCTGAATTGCATAGTCAGCGCTACAACCGCGTGGAATCGTGTACCGCATGTGAATCTGTGCGAACCATGCCCGAGCTTACTGTACTTCGCATGTCCTATACTTAACATTGTGAGCGCAAATGTGCACTTGGATGAGTAAAGTATTACAATCTATTTGCGGTAATTACCACATGGACGTTATTCAGATAATCGTAGCGACTCCTAAACGCCGATGCTAATGGCAAATCTGAACAACCTGGCTAACCCCAAATATACAGGCCCATAAAAAGGAATGCACCAAAGCACAGATGCCATTCAACTCATACCAAACCAATACAATGGATGATGTTGTGTGTGCATGTATTATTGCTTCAGCATATGTGCTCATTAATGTCACAGTCGCAGAACTGGCCTCCGATGGCAGCAGGAGTTGGAGAGGGAACGTGCTGTTCTACGGGCACCTCGTGTCCAGAGGACACGATTAACATTGGAACATCTGACTGATGCTGAGTGTCGACTCCGCTACCGGTTGACCCGGGCACAGATATACAGGCTCTACCTACAGCTGTGGTCTCATCTGTCCCAGGGATGATTAAGTTGCTGTGCTGTCTGAGGTTCCTTGCCACTGGCACCTTCCAGCAGGCTCTAGCTGAATTAAACGGTTTATATCAATAGAAAACATTTTCTCTTTGACTGAAACGTGAAGAAAAAAACAGCATGTTAGCGTTACGTGCACATGCGCTATTGATCGGCTGATGTGTGCACGCGCGAAGATTGTAATTCCAACGGTGATTTGCACGCGCTAAACTTTAATGCTTAGCGCAAAGATTTTCACTTTGCGCTAGGATTTTAGCGTCAAGATTGTAATGTGGCCCCTTGTGTTTAGATTATATATAAAAGAAATGTCCCACTAATTATTTATCTTTTTGTGCGTGATGATTAATATAAGAAATTCTGAAGACAAAGTCAATTCAGCATTTCTTTAGTTATGGGCTTATAAACCACAGATGCATCAGGTTTCTTGGATAATTTCACATTTCAAGACTAGAAATGACAGCGGTCATTCCTTGACACTTCAGAAGAGTAGTGGAGATTCTATGGCTGAGATTCCATTAAGCCTGTCAAACCGCAAGTACCAAACATCAGCCGGATTGTCTCCGAAACTAGACTCCTGACGTGTCTGTTTCCTTGGTCACGCAAAACAGACCCAAGCCTGGCTGGTTTCAGAGTGGAAACCTTTTCTGGACCTTCCTGATCATGTTCCAGAGGCTTCCCGGGCTACCCCCCTCTCCCTGCAGGCTGGACACCTGCCTCTGCTGAATTATCCCCAATGCCTTTGATGTTGCTCAAGCAGCAGTGGGTGGGAATGAGAAGGGAGGAGGAACGTGGGATATGAGGCCCATCTTTCTGCCTAGACCAAAAGACATGCAATGTCCAGGCTTGTTAAAGAGGAATTGAGTGTTTATCTATGTAAACCACAACCTCCTCAGGCATTCTCTCAGGTGTGTGTCTGAGACAGTGGCAATATGAGAAATACTCACATATAACCTCAATTAAGTAGTAAAAGGGAGGATCGCCCTATTCATATACAGGAGGGCTTGGTTCTTTCAGGAGGGACTATCTCTCATAGGTTTCTTGTTTTTTTTGCTACAGTTTTCAGTTCCCTTTCTCCACATTCTATCAAAGGAAATGCTTTATCTCTATTTTTTTAAATTTAGTCTTTAGTTTTAAATGTTTTTTGCAATAATTCCTAATTATAGGAAGCCAACATTCCCCTCAGACATGCTTTTACCCTACAAGCTACTGACAATTCAAAAAAGCTACTGACAATTGTCCCATTACTTTTGGTCCCTTAACAAGTGGGAGGCACATCTGCAAACTGCTGTAAGTCCTACACCGTTCACCTGAGTTGGATGTACATACCCTCAAATTAAAGCTGACAGTCTGCAGTTAAAGCGCATTGTGTTTATTTCATTCCAACTCCATTGTGGTGGTGTATAGAGCCAAAGATGTTAGAATTGTGTCGATGTCCCAATATTTCTGGACTTGACTGTACGTGAGTTGGAGAATGAGTAAATTAATGGCCATTCATGTTCTCTGTCCTTTACTATACAGGGAGTACTTTGATAAATATGTCATGTGCATGATGCCAAAGTTAGTCTCAGGATAGGGAATAAGTCTGAAATATGAATGGAAGGGTTGGCAAGCCCACTTCACCCAAGGACATATTGGCAAGAAATACAGGACCAGCCACCAGGACCTATAATTACGTTGAAATTCTGGAAATGAATGGAAAGTACGCCAAATCCATAACATCTCACAGGCTTAATTTAGGGAAAACTAGTATTTCTCAGTGTGTAAGGATTTATAATATGAAGGAGTAAGGTTATATGTCCTTTCCGTTCTTGTTTTGTTACAACCTCAAAACATTACAGAAGTAGAAAGGCTCATTAAAGGGACTCTGTGTGTGTGCTGCATAAATTATGGAGCTGTGAGCTCTGTATTTCTCCCGCTCTTCGTTATATTCAGCAGTACCGAGGAGCACATCTGTAAAAAAAAAAATATATATATTTAGCCGGCTGTCACATAACCTACCTACTCTACCACTTGTATTAAAGGGACACTACCACCAAAAAATGAAACGATTTTGTTATTTTTTTTATGTCTCTCATTTCTTACATGTACTTTGTTTTTCTCATAAGTGATTAGTTAAAAAAATATTTTATTCTCTGTCTCTGGGTGCATTCATTGTGTGATCTTGTAAACTGCCCCCCCTATCTTTCAGCACTTATTCCTCACTGTTTGGCATTAAGCATAGCATGGAGTAAATAGGTCAGAAGACCAGAAAAGCAAATCATAGGATTGCGTTGTATATTATGTATGCAACGGACATCACCAGTGGATAGATTAGAGGTTTTAAGCTCCCTGCCAAATCTCATTCAGCTGCCATCTCTTATCTGGGTAGCCTAGACAGCACAATAGACCTCAATAGAATGTTTAGCAGCCCTATCTAATAGAATATTTAGCAGCCTTATCTAAACATCCCCCCATTGCCACTTCATTACTGTAGAAGCTATACCACAGCTGTAAAGTAAAAATAGTCATACAATTTTGGTAAATGCTGTATCATGGGAAAAATTTGCAAAAAGGAAACAAGAGATGAAAACCTAACTTTATTTTTCCTTTTTACAAGCAATTATTTCAAACAAAGAAAAAAACCCCAGCAACATGTGTTTTATAATTTTTTTTTGCTTGTAATGCACAAGTAATCTAGTTGCAGCTTATGTTAGTGGTAGTGTCCCTTTAATTGTGTTGGTTACTTTGCTTTTGGGAAACTGACTGTGTCTCACATGATCGAAATTTGGTTAATCAGCCACATACCCTATTAACTCCTGCTGGTAAACAATAAGACTAAGGCTACCGGCACATGAGCGTCCGTGAGAGTCAACTTTGCTTCCACTCTGTGTGCTCAGCGCTACAAAGCGTGATCCTCCTATCAGCGTCCGTCTAGCTTTTTGATGGGGAGGGCTTTTTCACGTCCGGTGGTTGGCCCTCCCCGTCAAAACTGCACAGACCCAGGGAAGTGCTGACACACGCAACCACTCAGTGCGCTCATGTGCCGGTAGCGTTAGATGCAAAAAGAGAACCGAGAGTGGCTGGGGAATCTCTGCCATTGCCTGTATCTACAGATGTCTCTTCAGAAGGGGCAGCTGTCTGAATTAATAACACACTAATACATTAAAAGTGTACGAGCTCCAACCTGGGAAATTCCTTCAAACAGAACAGAAGCTCTTTAAAGGACCCACTTTCCCACCAAGTCTAATGCACCAGTTAAAAAGCGATAAGGTGGGATAAGTCTCCCAACCAGTCTTGTAGCAGATAGGCTTAATACGGACATATTCCTAGTGTTTTAAGTATTTCCATTCCTTTCCCCGAATGAGCTTCATATGGAACAGCACTGTGACGTCAGAGGTTAGATGTATTTGTCCTCCAGGTTGGGAGGAGCTCATGAAGAAACAGTATGGTAAGCATCCTTAACCTCAGGTGCTCACGTACAACGCCTATGTAGCTGCCACTTTGACAACTATTACGTGTGAATGGCATGCTTATCCATATACAACAAGAAGCTCAAAAACAAAAACAAACACACAAAAGAGGTTTTTCTTAACAATTTTGCTCTAATTGGATTTTGATAGGAAACTGAAAGCTTAAGGCCTAGGAGTTTGTAGTTGGCCTCCCGTGAAGTAGACAAATCCTAAACAAATCCCTCAATGATGCAATGACAGGTCTTGGATTACTTTCCCATCTCCTTTGATTTTATATAGAAAGATACATTTTACTTTTTAACTGTATGGAGGGAAACCGCAGTGCATTGATTGTTTGAAAGTCATACCCCCTTTCCCCCCTCGCTTTCTTGTCTTCATATCTCCTCACAGTGAAGCTTCTCTTGCCGCTGCTTGGGTTTCTCTTTTGTGAATAATGTTATGGGATTCTGCACGGTTAATGAAGCTCTGATTCCAGTTTACCTTGTGTGTTTTTTCTTAATCCCTTCACTACCAAGTGATTTTCCAAAAATTCATTGTCTGAAACCAGAGGTTTTTTGTAAAATCATTTTTAAATAATTATAAAGTAAGACATATTGATCTTATACCCATTGTATTTCTTACTGTAAATAACCTATTTTGGCCAGTAGATGGCGCCATCTACTGCCAGATAAAGTTACAGAGGTTTGAGCGTCTGCTCTATTTTCTTCTTTTTCTCCCTGCATTGGCTGCTGAAAGCCTGATATTTCAGAGCTTTGTGCAGCTGATTTTATAGTTTTAGCTCTTTGGGCATTATGTCCACAGGGCTAAAATTTTGGAGGCGCCTTCTGCAGCCCCAAAGCAAACGAAATTCGTTTGCAGCAATGGAATTTTATTTGCTTTCGGACAGCAGATCAGCATATCAAGATATCTCAATATCGGGGCACCAGATGGTACCTTTGAAGCCCGAGATATCTTGATATCGGTAGTGAAGGTGTTAACAGCTGAATATGTAATTGTATGGCACTATGGAGTACATTAACATTTATTTAAATAAAAATATTAATTGCTTGACTACTATAAACCATTTTTTGTAAAAAAGAATAGCATTAAATAGCAATAAATATTAAAAATAATACTATCTATCCTATAATCATTGTTTACATCTAGAAAGAAAAGATATGGGGCACTATTCAATAGTTGGTGCTAATGTAGCATCTTGATATATAATTGTTAGCACTAGCATTAGTAAGTTTAACGTCTGGCATTGATATTCTGATCTAAACTGCGGTGAAAAAGGTTTGCGCCTCCCAGCTTTCGCGGGTATACTCTACTCTACCCTCCCTATGTTAGGTATAGGAGACGCTATCTATTTTTAGCGTCTCAACAAGTGAGGTATTACAAAGTGCTTGCGCAATTTACCGACGGGACGCGAAATTAATAATTTTAACACCTCCTAAAAGCTGGTGTTAAATGATTCTACAAATGTAAAATCATTTAACATGCTCCAAAAACCCCCTAAAAATTCCATATTCACCTCTCATTCTACAACAAAAAGGGTGGCCCGATCCGCCACTTCTTCTCGTCGGGAGGAGAGTGAGACTGGGAACAATGTAAGAACATTGTATCAATATGTATGGAACCAGAACAGAGAGTGTTTGGTTCCAGGGGACGTTCAATATGTGTTGCACTGCAGTTCAGCAGGAAGTAGTTAATTCAGGAGGTCAGACACATGGACACTGACTAGAAGTTTAGAGCTGAAGTTTATAGAACTTGTTTATAAGATGTTTTGTTAATAAATTTACCATAGCACTACAACTGGAGTCTGAGAGGCTATTTCATAAGCAGCAACATTTATACATGGTGGCAGTGGTGGGATTATTTGAGAACTACACCAAAAAGAAGAGATGGAAGGTTTAAAACCACCAGGTCTGCTGGATTTTCAAGCAAGAAATCTGTCTCAGACATGGAAGAGATGGAAAGAAGATATTCTTCTATACACAGACCTGATAATGGCTGACAAACCAGAGGAGATGAAGGTAAAACTGTTCCTGTACTTACTTGGAGACAAACAGGGTTATCCAAAGAGATTCGAAAAGTCACCGCACGTTCGGTGACTTTTCATTCTCTTCAATTCGGTTCCTTTGCCGATCCCATTTCGGTGACCCTGCGGTGTATTCAGCAAGCACCACAGGGCCCCCGAATTGCAGGGAAAAGCTGCCGCAAACCTGACGAAAACTAACCGCAAAACCCACCGAATGCACGCTGAAAAGCCACAAAAACATCTGGATAAACCTGCCGAAAACCAAGCCCGAGCAGGAGCCGAAGCAGCCAAAGCAGCTGAGACCGCAGATGAGGTGAATAAATTAGCAAAACTGTTTGTATAAATGTGAAATTGAAACGCTGTTTGCAAAGAAACTGCTGAGCGAAAATGTCTGAAATTTGCACATGAGGTCCAGGGAATGACAATAAAAAGGGCTGTTACAAAAAAAATAAGTAAACTGAAAAAAAAAATAAGAAAAATGCTTAAAGTATCCTAAAAAATATATAAATAAAGAGACTCTTTACTGCAGAATTTTATAATGAACGGTTTATTAGATATTGAATTAAAACGGGAATATTTTTAACATTGAAGCCTATGGGATTCTCCTGAATTAACTTGCCGAATTAAACCACTGAATGGCAGGGCATTTCGGGAACCTTTCACTGCTGGTTTGTGTTCTCTGAATAGTCGAAGCAGTGCATTTTCATGGAGTTTTCACTGCCCTCGAACAGGCACCGTATGTTCAGGCAATTCGCTAGGATTTGGCGAATTGCCTGCTCTCTGGATAGCCGAATGGTCAAGAAAGGTAACCGAACGCTGATTTTCAGTGTTCGGTTACCTTTCTCAAGCAATTCGGATCTCTTTGGATAACCCTGAAAGGCAGAGAGGTAAAAGACACCCTTCTCCCAGGAGTGGCAGCTCCCTCACTTGCTGTGCTAATTAAAGCATTTGATGATTATTGTGAACCAAAGCAAAATGAGGCACCAAGTGCTTCAAAGGCACCATCACGATTTCGAGATATATTGATCTACTGATCTGCAGTCCAAACGAAATTGCTGCAAACTAATTTTGTTTGCTTTTGGGCTGCAGAAGGCGCCCCCAAAGTTTTAGCCCTGTGGGCATAATGTCCAAAGAGCTAAAACTGTGCAAAATCGGCTGATGCTCTGTCATGGGGCTTTCGGCAGCCAATGTAGGTGAAAGAAAGAAAAAAAAAATCGAGCTGCAGCTTTACATCAATTTGGCAGTAATTGGTGCCATCTAATCCCCAAATAGGTTATATAAAGTAAGAAATACAATAGGAATATGCCCAAATATTTCTTTCGGTATAATTATTTAAAAATAATTTTACAAAAAAACACTGGTTTCTGAAAAAGTATTTTTTTGGAAAATCACTTCGTAGTGAAGGGGTTAAGGGGGACGTGTCAACAGTTAACTGGCAAGCAGAAATCTTGGAGAGTTCCCAAACTTATTTTTTTAGGACTAGACTCGGGATTTCGCATTTTATGCAAATTTGTGTTTATAACACTCCTTCAGTTCGCTGATTACATATTTTTTTTAAAAATGATGTTTTTAGATCCATTAGTTTTCATGCAAATTCATGCATCCTTTCCCATTTTACTCACCATCTTGAAAAAATAAAAATAAATAAATAAAAATGTCACCCTTCCCCTTTCTAAGCTATTGTATTTATTTATTTATATATTTATTTATATGGATTTTACCAGGAAGGATACATTGAGATTTCTCTCGTTTTCAAGTATGTCCTGGGTCCAAGAACATTGAATTGTTACAGTCCTTACAGAAATACAAAGTAATATGCAAGATATTAAAAACAAAACACAAATATACATATTAACACAGAAAATAACAGAAAATATTTTATTGGATGTCTTGTAAAGGCCTATTATCAACCTCTAAAGGTTTCTTCTGAACCATCCATGATCGAGAAATAAAACCAGTTAAATGTATGGATTTATTTTATTATTTATATCCTTTTTAATGTAGACATTATTCTGATTGATAGCAGTAAAGCGGCGAACAAGGAATATCTCCTGCATATAATACATGTAATAGCAGTGATGAAAGGAAGGGTTCTCATGTAGAATAATTGCATTTCAGTCAGAAAAATATCAGGTTGACAGTAGCTTTGAGAGGTCACCCCTATTTTTTCGATTAAGATCTCCGACTCATTGACAGCAATGTGCTACTGAACGACTCATTTACCACCACTCCTGTCATATAAGGCTTTAATAAGATTTCAGGGCGTTCCATGTAAAACTGTTTTCTAAAGGAGGGGGAAAAGAAGGGGATTAAACCCCCATTAAAAATAAAAAAAAAAACATTTCAAGCTGGCTGAGTGGTACTCGGTATTTTAAGGCAGGAAGAGGCACACTAATATTGTGATTTTTCTAAGGACCTTTGAGGATCCTCTTGTCACATCAATCACGTTTTAATTAGGGCCAGGGAGCTGCAGGGACCACAGACTCATTATTCTTTGTCATTTGATTTTCTTCTAAATCTGCTTATCTTATTGCACAGCAAAACTTGCAAGCTTTAGTTACCTCTGGGGATATTGAGCTATTAACCCCTTCAATGCCTTGAAAAATAGCATTCCTGTTAAGTAAGCAGGTCTGTTATTAGGATCTTGACAGTCAATGCTTGTATTCGCATCTTTTTAGGGGGGCAAAAAATAAGCTTAAAAAAAACTGTGTACTAGTGAAAAAAGATCACTTTGATTTCCTTGTTGCTGTTTAATAATTTAAATAATTTATCGGTGAATTAGTGACTTATTATACTAAATTTCTTGCAATAAAACTTAACCCCACCACAAAAAAAAACAACAAACAAAAAAAAACACTGTGTCGAAAACAATACTACAACTCCACAATATTTCCAACTGGAGCGTTCTGGCAGGAATTCATGTGGTTCTGTTTTCAATTCAGATTTATTCATTGTTGAAGAAAAAAAAAAAGCCCCAGAGGCTCCATTCGTGCCTTTCAACCCTTTATTTCCTCTTTCCTTACTCAATTGTCCTATGAACCAAAGGCCAAATAACACTTCTTTTTTTAACTATTTTGCATAATGCCAGGTGAAATAGCTTATTTATGGAAAATAGGCCAAGTTGGAAATTCATTAAAGGGATATTATAATTGTGTTTAATGGACCCTTGATATATTTTATCTACCAGCCACAGCATGATGCTCTTAAAAAATTTACTGACTTGCCAGATAATGAATTTATTTTGCCTTTTTTAGCTGATAGAGTTGTGTATGAATCTTTTGTGTTCTACAGCTGAGTTTTCAGTATTCCTGCCCATTCACTCTGCAATCTGATATCAATACCCCACGCTTAACAGTGTAGTGACCCTTTCCCTCCTTAGTGTCAACATGGAAGATAAGCCACAGAAAGAGAAGTCTGCAGTATCCTTAAAGCTTTTGAATAAATAGGACTAACTCCTTGTGGATCGGATAAAGATTGGTTTTAATTGTTAAAATACTTCTCTTAACAGACTGGATTTATTAAAGCTTAATCTAAAAAACACTATGACAGATTCGTAACCCCTTCACAAACGAAATCGAGTTATCTCCATTTTGCATTGTAATGCATTGGACAGCACTCATTAGCAGAACAAAAGACCATTTCACACCTTTTAAAGGCAAGATCAAAGTGTCTCCTGTGGAGAAACAAAATCCTTTGGTTTATGTCTCTCCAAGCAGCCTGGAGGGACAGAAAACCAGCTGCAAATAGCAGCTCCAAATCTCACTGTAACAAAAAATTCAAATAGATTACTGTTGCTTTACAGCTGCCAGGGTTTTGGCAGAATTAATAGGGGTCACTTACTGCTGTACAGGGATAAGATTCAGGGGGTTATAATGATTGAAAATCCCTGTACAGTACAGATACAAGTTGTTACTGTAATCTCCATATACAGGCATTATGACACATACAGATATTATTTTTATATTTTATTGATATTTTTGGAAGCTGTGTTGCTAATAAGCACTACAAACCCCCATAAGCAGGAGATCTGACCGTTTTTATTGTTTATCTTCATCACAGTTACTGTATCTAGCTCAAAGGTCTTTTCTGCCTGTATGATAATAATGCAGACCCTGTTTGACATTGTGTAAGATAAAGGACACCATCTAAAGCTCAGAATCTTACAGTTCAACAATATTTCTGTAAAAGATAAACAAATACATGAGAAATTTAAAATGAGCAAATTAACATTATTTTAATTTTTTAACTACCTCAAAACAACAATTTCAGTGCGAAACGTCCATTTTACCCATATTTAATTGTTAACTACACATCCCATGTTTCAAATAAATGTTAAATGATAAACCCATTTTCAGCAAAAATTGCCTGGTAGTGAAGGGGTTAAGTAAAGGTTAGTTGTGGGTGGCTTATTACAACCATTGACAAGTGAAGTCGAAAACAGGGGAAAGAAGAAAAAGCAAAACTGGAAAAAAAGGAAAATATTTTTATTACATTCAATGTTAACATATATTTTATTGCCAACATAATCAAGGTTGCATCTGTGCACTGCTGTATAATAAACTAAATTCTACACAAAATAAATAAGAAAATAATCTAAAAACCAGGAGATGTGGCGAGAACATAGATGATAGGGTGACATAGGAGGACTGTCTATGTGCCTGTTTGTGTATGTCACTCTCGTCTTCCGTGTAACAGTTATTTAGGAAACACAGGTGGTATCTTAATTCTTAAGTGATATGTTACATGGTAGACCAGGTTTGCATACACACCAACCCTAAGGCTGTGGTCCATTATGGAATAGGCTGCCTTTGAGGCATCTGCGTTGTTCCCCTTGATTTCCAAGCAAGGTATTCTGATTCAGAGCTTTGAGAGGATGTGGCTTCATTTATGAGTCAGGTTGCTGATCAGGAATGCTTGGGAGCCCTTAAGCAGTCTCTGCAGCTGGAGCGCACAGGAGGCCCATTTTCTTGCAACCTCTGAGGGCCAGTCTCAGCAGATGTTGAAATCCCCCCTGAATAGATTGGGAAACTAATTACGGTGTATGGAATTTGACAGGCCCTGTATTGGAGTCAGCTCCATGCGAAGAGCAATTGGCCCATAATTCTAGTTCTTTAACTTGATTTGTTGACTTGATACATATGTTGTGTAACATGTGCCGATATACGTTACACACATATGTGTGATATCTGTTATGATGTGCACTATAGCAAAATGAACAGGTAAATCAATATTGCCGCAGACAGAAAATGTTGCAAAAACCTGTAGTGGGAATTTGAATTTTATGAAAAAAAGTTGTTTTCCCACGAAAAAATGGCGCACTTGTGTAATCCCCCCCCCCCATGAACTTGGCATCATGCGCTGTCAGTTTACTGATGTGAGTATGGTGCAAAATTGAGGCACATTTTAATTTTAGAGTTAGGGTAAGTGTTTTGGGTTAGGCTTAACATTGGTATTTATGCTTCTTTTATGGTTAACCCTATCACCTGGTCCTAACCCATACCAACAGATTCTGTTCAATTTTTGTGATTTTTTTTTTCTTGTTTTTATGGATCATAAGAAATGGCTCCTTTTTGGACCTTCATGGTGTGACCTCCTATTTTTTGTACTTCATTAAATAAAACAAACTTGGGAGATTTATTTTGGGGTCTTTCTTCCATCGAGAAGTATCTTTGTCTATTAACATGCTATGCTACGTTCCTTGCTATACTTTTGATTTTGTTTTGTAGGTATTTTCTATCTACCAAGACTTTTGTCAAAGCTACTGTTAAAGAAGTTCTAAATAAGCTATTCTTTTTTAATTACACATGAGATTCCAAGAAGTTACGGAATCTGAAGTCACAAGGCATTCATTTTCATGAAGTTCACGCATGAGTTCCTCTCTTATCACATAAGTGGATTCCATTGATTATTTTTCTGTGCATTGTAGTCAAACCAAACAAGCCACTGTGGTCCTGTGGGAGAAAAGAGTAAAGGAACTGCTCACTTGTGTACATACACTTAAAGTGGCATTCCCAGGTGTGTTGGGCAAAAACATATAGCGAGGCAGTTCAATATTCGAACACAGCTGCTAGGAAAGAGGTTTTTCAGTTGAATAATGGAGACTTGTGTTACATGTCTTAACAGCCACTGTAGGTATCCACCAGTGCGTGAACAATGCATCCTGCACATCGAGGCTTGTGGTAGGAACACCTGTGTGCACACACTCATTGAGTATCTTCTGCTTTTTAATATCTTCTCGATGAAGGAGAAAATGAGAGATCTTTGTGTGGATTTTTTCATTAAATCAGAAATTATGTAGAAATGACAGCGGAATTGCTAAATTTCAGCTGACATGTTTTACCATTCGAGGTCAGCTATTCTAACCTTAAGGCCGGGGTCAGACGAGCATCATTGGAGAGCGGAAGGAACGTCCGTGACAGTGGACGTTTCTTCCACTCGACGCCCATCTGACCACCTCGATGAGCACAGTTAGGGCGCTCAGATCTGTAAGGCATGATCCTCCTGTGGAGGATCACGCTTTTCAGCCCCGTCATCACCCGTCTAGCGTTTTGACTGGAAGGCTTTGTGCACGGACGCTTGTAGCGCGCACATTTTGTGCAGACGCTACACGTGTGACCGGCCCGTTGCAGCGTCACAATGCTGCGTCAGACGCCGGCAGGCACGTCAGTACGGGTGCACCTAGTGCGCTCGTCTGACGCCGGCCTAAATTTGCCATTTCCTTGTTAGTTGTTTACAGTACACTTACAAATACTTTAAACTTGCAGATCACTCGCTCTCAACTCATGAGTGAGGTTCTATGACATGTGCTACCTGTTCTTTTTTGCAACTTTCCAATGGCCGTTTCAGAAGAAGGTCAACCATGGATGAAAATTAAAGATGGTGGAAGGAGTTTTCTCCTTTGCCTTTTTTGAATATTAAGGGCCATTTCAATTCATCTTTAATTTGAACCAATCGGGAGTATTAAGGTTATTGTGTACTTTTCTGCATCTTTTTTCAGCACACTACTTAATTCTTCCATATGAAGAAAGCAGAGGCATGTTTAGGCTTGGTGATGCCATGGGGCTCCAAACTCTGCTGCCCCCTCCACACAATATCCTATAAAACGGAACATAAACATGAAATTAAGATAAATATCCACAACCTATCGTGGCTATTTATGCCAAAGGAACTGTATTATTATTTTTATTTAAAAAAAGCAAAGTATCTAATTTACATATCTGACATCATTTATTACAGTTTAGAGACTGATTGCTGGGCGTTTTACTGCTTTTCCGCACTGTTATACACCTGAAACATTAAATATATTGTATCTATAAAGGTAATGACACTAGGGAAAAAATGCTGCCCCGTGTAATCTGCTGCCCCAGGCCCAGGTCTAGTGGCCTGTGCAAAAACATATAACTTAAAGAATGCAAACTATCCCTATAATGGACGCCTTGTGCCAGCTCTGCGAGCATGCATGGGCCACAAGGTGATCAGTTTTTGGGCTCAGCTCAAGACTCAAGGTGTGTTTTTGTGTACATTCCTAACACAACTTTCATGTGGTGCCTAGCTGCTGTGTTTTTGTTAAGAGGACAAAAGATTAAAGAAAACTAAGGAGAACAAAAACAAAGAAGTAGCACCCCCCTAAAATAAATAAAATAAAGCGCAGATGCAACATTAAATTCGAGGCGACTTGACTCCAAGGTCTGGCCTCTTTGCTTTTCTACCAGTTCATTTGTGGATGATTTTTTCTTTTAATTTATATTTAAACTACACAGCAATTTTTTTTCAGTTCCAATTGACTCTGCTGCAAAGTACACTCCACAGCATTGTGTTCTGAGACGGCTGGAGGATTTCACAGAAAGTCTTTGATTAGGATGAAAGGGAGAAAGTAAAGTAATTTAAAAGAGGAGTATTTGCGAGCTGTCTCGGTGGGAGAACAGCGGGTGATCTCACACTGCCCCATTTCATCTCCTGGCTTGCTTCTTTTTTTATTGTACGCCCTATGTGAGTGCCTCTACCCCTGGATTTCTTCCTTAAAAGTCCAATAAGGCTGTAACCATGGTCCCTGGGAAGCTGTCCTTGTCATGTGGCACAAAGAAGCCCCCTAAGTCTTCAGCCATCCACAGCCAATGTACTGTGGGCAGACAGAGAAAAAAAGAGGCAATATATCGTCAAGATCACAGCACAGACAGCCTTCCATTTACAGATCACATGTAATACCTGGAAGAATTGCCTGGAACGCTGTACTTATAACTCATTTCTTTGTTGCTCCACAGGGCCGGATTCATAATTAGGCAGAGTAGACATGTGCCATAGATGCCTGCCGCAAGGTGGCACCTTGCTCTGTAAAGTCAAAATATTACAATTTACAATAATTTAGACCACTGTATCGCTAGAGCCCTAAAGGATAGAGGAACATATATGGCATCATTGGAAAGGCCAGACTCTCGCCCAGGGCCGGCCCAACACATTGTGCTGCCTGGAGCGAAGGATGAAATGTTGCCCCCCCAAAAAACCCCCAAAAAAACAGTTTGTATTAGTGTATCACAGTGCGCCACAGCAATAAAATTCGAATACTCATACACACCGTACATTAGAATTTTATTGCTGTGGAGCTCTATGATACAGTAATGTGAGGTGTATATAACTGAGCCCAGCGTCACATACCCAGCAGTGCCCAGTGTCACATACCCAGCAGTGCTCAGCTTCACATGCCCAGCAGAGCCCAGCGTCACATACCCAGCAGTGCCCAGCGTCACATACCCAGCTGTGCCCAGCGTCACATACCCAGCAGAGCCCAGCTTCACCTGCCCAGCAGAGTCCAGCGTCACATACCCAGCAGTGTCCAGCGTCACATACCCAGCAGTGCCCAGCGTCACATACCCAGCAGTGCCCAGTGTCACATACCCAGCAGTGCCCAGCGTCACATACCCAGCAGAGCCCAGCTTCACATGCCCAGCAGAGTCCAGCGTCACATACCCAGGCTCACTCATGGATATATTTGCCCCCAGGCTCACTCATGGATATATTTGCCCCCAGGCTCAAAGTAACATGGATATATTTGCCCCCAGCGCTCACACATGGGTATATTTGCCCCCAGCGCTCACACATGGATATATTTGCCCCCAGGCTCACACATGGATATATTTGCCCCCAGGCTCAATCATGGATATATTTGCCCTTAGGCTCACTCATGGATTTATTTGCCCCCAGGCTCACACATGGATATATTTGCCCCCAGGCTCAATCATGGATATATTTTCCCCCAGGCTCACTCATGGATATACAGTATTTGCCCCTAGGCTCACACATGGATATATTTGCCCTCAGGCTCACTCATGTATATATTTGCCCCAGGCTCACTCATGGATATATTTGCCCCCAGGCTCACACATTGATCTATTTGCCCCCAGGCTCACTCATGGATATATTTGCCCCCAGACTCACTCATTGATAGATTGTCCCCAGACTCACACATGGATATATTTGCCCCAGGCTCCCCTCTGCCAGGCCCAGGCTTTGAGGGGCAGATCCTGCGGCCGCCACGTTCGTTCCTTCAACGAGTGGAAGCCTGCATGAGTATCTGCCGCTCGCCTGGCATCCACCCTGCAGCCTGCCGCGATCTCGCGAGATTGCGGAGTTCACGTGATCTCGATCGCGGCAGGTTGGAAGATGGATCTCATGCGAGCGGCAGATACTCATGCAGGCTGCCGCTCGTTGAAGGAACGAACGCGGCGGCCGCAGGATCTGCCGCTGCACCGATAAGAAAATAGTACAGCGCAGCAGCGGTGCTGGTGGCTGAAATTTTCCGCCCCCGAATTTATGCCACCTGGCACCGCTGCTCCGCTCTGCACCATTGTCGTGCCGGCCCTGCTCTCGCCTTTCCAGGGATACCAAACATGACCATGTTCATATAAAACTAGATTGACACAGAACTGTTGTTTCGAATTACAATTATGAAGTGGACAATGATGCTGCACTAACTCACCCACAACTCCCACAATGCCAACAAACGTGGAGGTGATGGCCCAACGTATTGTTTCATCGACAGCAAAGATGGCGGCACTGCAGTGAGCAGTGACAGGGGGACTTTGGAACCCTGAATCCGTGATCTTTATATACCACACAAGGTCAAGAGCCCAGAATTTTGGATGCTCCAGGCTGAAATTTGGTACCATTTTTCCATAACTAGGGTTAGAAATTTGGGATAGGCTTACAAATTAAAGTTAGGTTACTATTTGTGCTTGTTTTCAGGTTGACCCTAGCCTTTTCTGCTCTATTATTGATTCATTTTAAGGCAACAGTTTCTGCTCCTTCTTTTTGATATGAGCAAAGCGATACATGGGTTTTCAGTGTTCAAAAATATTTTTTTTTAGTTTCCCCCAAAGCAAAAATTAAAAAAGTAGTTTTGACACTTTTGTTATGGGGTGGAGCGTCACAGATTTCTGTGCCTACAGACTCCTGAGATACAACTGATACAACTGTACATGCAGCTATATATATATATATATTTTCTCTAAGCCGCTATTCCTTGTCATAGATCCAATTAAATAAAATAAGCTCAGCAATACTTTTGTATTTTCAAGGTTTTTAAATTTTATCAGCCCGCTTTGTTAGATCAAATACCATTTATTTTTTTATTGGGAAATTAGGAAATTGGGAAAGCAGTTATCAGAATGAAAAGTCACATCCGTCCAGACCTTGGTCTCCCTTCACACAAAATTAGGTGCCTTAATCATAAAGAGGAAGAGTAGTCGGGAGGAGCACAGAATAGAGGAAAACAGATATAATTTACGTTGCTATCAATCCAATGAACTAGGATGCTCTGTTCAAGGATCAGGAAGGGAGTATACAGCGATACAGATTCTTTAAATGTCAATTTGCTCGATGTTTTTCAAGAGCCAAGGGTCCAAACACTGCTGGTATATGACCGCATACGAATTCTAGATTTGGAACCATAGACATGACACTTTTATCCCCGTACCTTCACTCTTTTTTCTTTAGTTTTTTTTTTTAACAGGTTTAACAGTAGAGGTTGGGAACACATCCTGCTTCCTTCCCTTTCATCACAGCCGCTGGAATGACCTGTGAATTGTACATTAACCACCCGCTGCCTCTGATCTGTTAATCATTAATCTCATCCATTAATGCTGCAAGAATCAACAGGGTTCTCTTGTCTTCTGCCCTGTGTTCTCACCGCTCCCGCCGCACCCGCAAGGCTAGGGGTCGCCTGAGGAACTTGGGAAAGTACCCGGGTGAACTTGTAGATAGGTCCAGGCAGTAGCACCCACAGGAAAGTCACACGGTGCAAAATTCCATTGGTCACCATTGAGTTGTTGTACACCAAGTCTGAAGGCCGCGGGCACACAACAGGCCTTGTACCTACATAATGAACCACTTTATTGGAAAAATCGATGTATTTCTCCCAACACTCACCACATTAAATTGCTTAGTCGACATTTCCAACCCAAACATCCCATCACGTGAGGCATTAGAGAACTTATATATAATAAGTGTCCCTCAGTTCCCGGTGCAAGTAGAGATACTGTGCATGGGTAATATTTGCTATCAGGGCATATTTTCTTAAGAGAAGTGAAAATTGAAATTCCACTCTGGCAACGAGAAAACATTCTCACGAATTATGAAATGATTTTATATTTTTTTACTAAATTTCCCTTGATCTGCTTTCCTTTGATAAAGCATAATGTCCTCATTGAAACTAACAGAAAGGAGACACTTTTATGGAAAAATACCACTGAAATGCGATGACTGGTCATCCAAATTTGTGCACTTCACATTTGCTTTACCACCTGTCTACAAGGACATATCTGCAGGACTTGCCCAAACTGTAGTCTTTGACAAAGCCACTGGCTCGTCAAATTATACCCCTGCTTCTTACTGCAAGAACTATCACTGCATAACATAAGAACACAAGTATAACCATGGTCATTTTGTATTTTAAGGATATGGAAGAAGCTTTATAAAATCAAGCAGCAAAATATCATAGCCTATACTTGCAATTGAAATGCCAGTGCCCACGTTTAATTATTATTATTATTGTCATCATTTATATAGTGCCAACAGTTTCCGCGGCGCTTTACAATAACCAAAGGGAACGAGTCACAGATAAACGAACATTGGATGGAAACAAGAGGTGTAGACGGCCCTGCTCATAGGAGCTTACAGTCTAGAGGGATTGGGGTTGAGGAAGACAAGAGGAATTTTACGAGATAGCAGGGTCATTAGTGCCAGTGATTTGGGAATGGTGGGGCCATAGAAGCGGCTTTAATCATGTGTGAGTAGGTGAGCAGAGGGGTGAGTTGCATCAGTGATGTGGTACACTAATCTGAAGAAATGGGTTTTGAGGGATTTCTTTAAGGCCTGAAAATTAGGGGAAAGTTTGATAGGGCAAGGCAAGTCATTCCACAGGACCTGTGCTGCCCGTGAAAAGTCTTGGAGGTGAGAGTTGGCCGTGCACATGTAGACAGATAACAGGAGGATATCGCCTGCTGACCGGAGTTGTCTGGATGGGACGTGCTTGCGGAGTAATGAAGAAATGTAGGGAGGGGTTGAGTTATTGAGCGATTTGAATGTGAACATCAGTATTTTAAACTGTATCCTGGAACGTACAGGAAGCCAGTGGAGGGACCGTCAGAGTGGAGAGGTACGTGAGGTGCGTCTGGTGAGAAAAATAAGCCTGGCACCTGCATTCATTACAGATTGCAAAGGGGCAATTAGTATGTAATAAGTATGTGGGTATAATTAAGCACTACTTACAGACAATATTGCAGAGTCACGATAGGATATAAAGAATTGCAGGTGTATGGTAAGTATACCACTCACTTTTGTTGGAGCCAATAACACCCAGCTCTAGTTTGTGTGCAGATAGTCACTTATGGGATGACCATCCCCTTTTTGTGTGGTGCTCTGGAGTGCTTATACCTCCAAGATATAAACAGACAAGGGGAAATCCAATAGCGTATTGTGAGCACACAGGTGACATACAATAGTGAGTAATTTTACTCAATGTAGGGGAAGCCAGAAGGAATATATGCTTGATATATGCAAATTAGACACTCTTATTGGCAGTGTGTACTCCTCCTTCCGGTGGGTGGTATGAGAGTCTTGTATCCCCTTGGTCTGGATACTGGGTCTGCGTGATGATACTTAATCACTATCCGAGGGTACGCCTGAGTTTAGAGATGAAAAATGTGTCACTGACCCCAATATGTTTAGAAAGAGTGCCACTCATGCCATAACACCATATAGTTAGTACCAGTGATATAATACCATGTATGGTGTATGATATTAATATCTAGTCATTTTTGGCTCATATGGGAGGTTAGGGACCAGAGTGCTGCTGTAAAGCAAAAACCACTGTAAAGCGGAGCAATGCGTTTTTTTTCCTCACCTTTCAGTCTCTTAACCTAAAACCACATACAAAATATGCAGATAATAGACAGGGATTGTATACAGTACTGTACAGTATGTGGGTATAGCGCTGTATAGAGGCTTTTCTGTGCAATTTGCGCTCCCTGTGCTACTTGTGTAGCGTAGGAAACTTCTATGGCACTTGCAAACGTTAAGTACACGTTCTCTCAGTGGCGTAGCGTGGGTTGTCAGCGCCCGGGGCCAGCCAAGAATTGTGCGCCCCCCCCAACCTGTGGACACATTATCGATATTGCCCCAGCTCTCACATGGATTTGCCCCAGCTCATGGACTTGCCCCAGCTCACACATGGATTTGCCCCAGCTCACACATGGATTTGCCCCAGCTCACACATGGATATTGCCCCAGCTCACACATGGATTTGCCCCAGCTCACACATGGATTTGCCCCAGCTCACACATGGATATTGCCCCAGCTCACACATGGATTTGCCCCAGCTCACATGGATTTGCCCCAGCTCACACATGGATTTGCCCCAGCTCATGAATTTGCCCCAGCTCACACATTTGCCCCAGCACACGGATTTGCCCCAGCACCTCATGGATTTGCCCCAGCTCATGGATTTTCCCCAGCTCATGGATTTGCCCCCCAGCTCATGGATATTCCCCAGCTCATGGATATTCCCCAGCTCATGGATTTGCCCCAGCTCATGGATTTGCCCCCCAGCTCATGGATATTCCCCAGCTCATGGATTTGCCCCAGCACATGGATATGCCCCAGCTCATGGATTTGCCCCCCAGCTCATGGATATTCCCCAGCTCATGGATTTGCCCCCAGCTCATGGATTTACCCCAGCTCATGGATTTGCCCCCAGCACATGGATTTGCCCCCCAGCACATGGATATTCCCCAGCTCATGGATTTCCCCCCCAGCACATGGATTTCCCCCCCAGCACATGGATTTCCCCCCCAGCACATGGATTTCCCCCCAGCTCATGGATTTGCCCCCGGCTCATGGATTTGCCCCCAGCTCATGGATATGCCCCAGCTCATGGATTTGCCCCCCAGCTCATGGATATTCCCCAGCACATGGATTTGCCCCCAGCTCTCACCTGGATATTGCCCCAGCTCCCGGGCAGCGGGAGTGCCTGCCGGCTGCCCGATCCTGAACAGTGAGTCGAGTCCGTCCTGTTGATTGAAGGGGAGGTGGCTGCGTGCGTGCGCAGGTCACGCGGTCCGGCCAGTCAGGTGGTACAGAGACTCAGTACCACCTGATTAGACGGACCACGTGACCTGCGCCTGCACGCAGGCCCCTTCAATCAACAGGACGGACTCGACTCACTGTTCAGGACCGGGCAGCCGGCAGGCACTCCCGCTGCCCGGCCCGGCATCTGGGTCCCCTCAACCCGCGGGCCCTTGGGCGGCGCCCGAGGGCCCGGCGGGTCAGTCGGGCCACAAGTTTTGGGGGCGCATAATTTCAAAAGAAATTATGCGCCCCTAACAAAACTGCGCCCGGGGCCACGGCCCCCCTGCCCCCCCCACGCTACGCCACTGCGTTCTCTGCAGCGTCTGCGAAGAACGATGGTTCGGAGCTGTCTACATTTGATCCGGGGCAAGTTCTGAGTGATGAGTATGTGACACATAGACAAGCTGCATGGGGTTTGGCAAGGACCAGTGCCTCATAGACCCACAGGGCCCTGAACATATCATGGACTGTCGCCCCCCTGATGGGCAGCCCTGGATTCCTATGTTGTATATAGCTATATGAAGTGCTCTTGATGTATACATTTTGGAATATGGTTATTGTTACTTTCATATCCCTTTTTAAGGCTATACTACTGGATCCCTTAAACATATTCGTTTCACAGCAGACATGAATCCATCTCTGCTGTGCATCAATAGCATAAATATTGTATGAACTTCTAAGAAATGAGGTTAGAGCTGTTTCCCAATGCGTTCATGTTTGACCTAATTTTGTAGGGTTTTTTTAATATATAGGAGCTATACATCGGAGTGAAGTGCACTTACATGTCCTAGGATGTAAGATTAAAATACACATCTCTGTTGTATGGTTTCTGAGGTATGTCCTGCAGAATAAAAAATGTCTAAATGCCAGTGTTCAGATGGAACTGTTAAAACTTGCCTAGTAGGTGCTACATGCCTGAATGCTTTCACTATGCTACTTGTATGCATGTTGGAGATGACCAGGGGATAGTAAGACAAAGAATGGTATTGATAAACCAACAGACATCCATTCTGCGACTCTGAAGGTCACATTGCACCATCTCTTCAAATACTTACAGGGTCCATACCGTCAGGAAATTGTCTCTCCATACTGCGTACCTTCCTGTAGTAAGCAGAAAGCTATAGGCAGAATACAAACATAAAAACTCGATCACAAGCAAGTCCACGTTTTTGCACCAGCAAAGCCATGGAATCCTTATCAAGTGCTAGAATCCTGCTTTCCCCTCTGTATACATCTATGACAACATGTAAGGTCATTTATTGACAATCTTTGCAATGCGGCCATTTCAGTATCTGCATTGCACTTATGTATGGCTGATTAGTAACCATGGTGTTAATAAAAAATTAAATAATTGCTTCTTGATGGCTGGAAATAATTGACATAATGCATCGTCAACAGCCAATGTGTCACTACCCGCATTTAGTTGTCATATCCAATTGATTGTCATCGGAATGGCCATCCAATGTCCCAGTGTGGCTATGGGAAAATTCAGGATGTGGGTCCCCGTAAGCCAGGGATGTCAAACTCCAGCCCTCCCTTGGTGTTGCTGAACTACAACTCTCATGATTCCCTGGCCAACCATTGCAGTCATAGATTCTTGGGATTTGAAGGCCGTCAACATATGGGTGGCCAGGGTTTGACACCCTTTCCTAAGCTACCTTTTATGGTGGTCCTTTGGATCTATGCCATAAGGGGGGTCCATTTCCCAGTGTACACATGTCTTGCGAGAAGTGTGTGCACCAAAGAATCAGTCCTGTAAGCTATGCAACTGTATGTGGGATTGTTTCCTGTGTCCCACTTACCAGCAGCCCAGGCAAATGGATTATTAGTAGGAATTGACATATTTTAATGCTTAGTTGACTGATATCTATTTACTGCCTCCAAATTATGGTATACGTTTGTCAAAAGGGCTTCATTCTTTTTAGACAATCCCAGGGTTATCCACTAAGCAGGAAGTTGGAATGTTTGGACAATTAACCACATTTTCAGTACATCTCCTAGTGGTTTTTTGGCACAATAAATCCATGGTTAATTCCTGGCAATTCCCAATTTAGTGAATAACTCCATTATTGTGACAATGTGTCAGGTATGCCCAGCATTTAATTTGTAAACCTGAAGGTGCCGGAACTCATAGTGCATATAAGAGTGGGGGTGGGTGGGGTGTATGACGAAGCAGCCTCAGGTCCCAGATTGCATACAGCACATGGTACCGAATACAACATGCTATGTACTCCTATATCTACTTACGAATAATTTGCATGATATAAATGTTAAGACAATAATTTAAAACTCATATTTTTGCTCTTATACCATGTGAAGGACCAGATTGGCCCAAATAGGTGTTGGAACACAGACTGTTAAAACCGGAGAGGTCCCAGGTCCTGTTCCCCCAGGATCCCCCACATATTAAGCCCTGGGTATACCTTATTGCTTTAGAGCATTCATTGCCATATAAGTTTATGGAAGTGCTATTTCACTTTAAGTCCAAAGGAAAAAAAAAAGTTGGTTTTCAATGTGTGCAAGATATAAGGAAACATATGGATACAATCCTTGAGACTAGTGTGTGGTACATTATGCATTATTTTAGACAATGGTGGGTTCGGAGTTACTTTGCTCGTGAGTCTCTTACACCATCAGGTAGCACTGCTTACATTACAAAAAATAGGCACAGTAAAAGGCGGGAAATAGCCAGGTGATGCAATCTTGTGCGCGGAGAGACATGGACTTTGAGTGTCCTTGGTCCCCTGCGCATGTCCTTTCTATGTGGCGTGCACTATCATATCCTTATATCTGGCTCTGCACATGAAGCTCTGCCGTTTAATATATTCAGAAGGAAATCTTATCTTCATGTAATTCATATTTTTCCCAGTGTAATTGAAGTTAAATTGCAGAATAGGTATGGCTTTATACTGGATACACGGCCCTTATGTTCCCTTATATAACCTTTATTTGATAATCAGGTAACATTTGCAGCCAGGTTGTGCATTCTGAGTGTTGTAGTCCAATTACAGCCAAAGTTAATATTATGACTCACACCTCCTTGCCATATCTGTATCCTTTCACATATGCTGTGTATGCAAAACCGATTGGCAACATTTTCTGGGTGTTTTATGACTGCATTCACATACAAGTGCAAAAAGTATTTTTTACATTCGTTCTCGGAATTTTTTCACTTTATCAAGGCTCAAAAAAACACAACACACAGTACAACCAGAGTACTAAGACAGTGATGAAGGGAAAATATTAACTGATACAGACAAAGCATTTTCTGGAAAAAAACAATATGGAGGGGTACTATGAATGCTTTTTTTTATTATAATTATTATTTTTTCTTTAAACAAAAGCACTCCTAAGGCTCCTGTCAGACGAGCGTAGTGTTCACGTCCGTGATTGCGCCTAAAAGTACGTCCGTGATAGCATGACAGAAAGCCCATCGGAGCCCGACACACGAAGTACGTCCGCACTGAACTGCGTACGCACAACGGCCGCGGCCCACGGACGCAAGGCAGGCAAGAACGTACAACTCCTAGAACGACCGCACAAAGTGCGCAGTGTCCGACCGCAACGTCTGCATAGCTTTGTGTGTGAGTGATGGAACGTGGTCAGACGGACTGCATTTATACGTCCAGCATTTTAGGCTAGGGTCAGACTGAGGCAGTGCGAACGCGCGTGCAGGCGCACTTAATCACGGCCGTGCTAGCAGCAGATGCCGGGCAATGACAGCCAATATACGAAGTACGGTCGCACAAAAGTCCGGCTGCACAACGCAAGTGGAAAATGAACGCATTTTTTCGAGAACGTTAAACCACTAGTACTGACGTACAGAGTGCGCTGCGTCCGCTAGCGGCGTGTGTGCGTGAATTGGAGACATCAGACGCTGCTAATGTCCGGCCAACATAACGTCCAGATGCACAAAGTGTTTTATTGATGATCCGTACAAAATCACGGATGAAACTGCGCATAGTATGACCGCTATTGCGTATTCCGTGAAAAAATACGTCCATTCTTCGAACGCACATTTTCACGGACAACGTGAAAAATGCGTTAGTCTGACCCTAGCCTAACACGGACAAAATGGTTTTGCTTTTTAATTTATTTTCCCTGCTAAATCCGTCAAAATATACGTCAGTGAAAAAAACGGACTGTGTGGCCGCTACTGCGTCTTCCGTACTAACGTCGTCCGTACTGCACGGACGTACAGTCCGTAGAAATCACGTTCGTCTGACCCTAGCCTAAGACCTGAAGGAAAACAAGTAAACTTTGATATATCTACCTAATTAGACAGATCTGAGACCTGTGCACAAAAATATTGGTGTCCTACCCTTACCACTTTCCCCTGGATCAATGACCAGGGCCAGATTTACATTGCGGGAGCCTGTAGGCACAGAAATGTGGAGTGCCATAATTACTTTTTAAATTTCTGTTTTGGCGCGAAAAAAAATTAAAGAAACTGAAAAATAGTTTCTCTCTGTGCTCAAATCAAAAGAAGGTCCGAATAGTGTCCGAAAGGTAACTGAACACTGAAATTCAGCGTACGCTTACCTTTCCTGGCAATTCGGCTTTTCAGAGAGCAGGCAGTTCGCCAAATTGCCTGCACATACGGTGCCTGTTCGTTGCCTGTTCGAGGGCAGTGAAATCCCCATAGAGAAGAAATGCTTCATCTATTAAGAGAACAAAAACCAGCAGTGAAAAGTTGCCGAATTGCCCTGCTGTTCTGTTGTTTCATTCGACAGTTTTAATCAGGCGAATCCCATAGGCTTCAATGTTAAAAATATTCCATTTTAATTCAATATCTAATAAACCGTAGATTATAATATTCTGCATTAAAAAGTCTCTTTATGTATAGCTTTTTTTGGATCTTTTAGGCATTTTTTGGCGATTTTTATTTTTTATTTTTAACCCTTTTACTGCGGAGGACGTGTGGGAACGTCCTCATTAACTCCCACTATATGCGGAGGACGCTCCCCACACGTCATCCGCAAGCGGGAGCCCCCTCAGAGATACTCACCTCTCTGTCTGGGGTCCCGTGGCGTTCTGACTTCAGCGAAGTCAGATACTGAATTTAAACCCCTCTATTCCCCCCAAAAAAATGTAACGAGTCCCCATTTCAAATTTTTGTACCTACGCACCCCATAGAAAATATAATCGCAAACGCTCATGTGATAAGATGTGAAAAAAAACACTTTACACGCTGTAGATGATTAAAAATTTAAATTTTATTGCATTTTTGTTATAATATACAGGCAGGACATGACGTATACATATAAAAATTATATATCATTAATCTGCGGAGTCTGCCGAAAAAAAAAAATTCTGGGTCTTATAAAAAAACATGGCTTCTAATCACGTTTAAACATGATGAGCAAAAGCGGTAAAAATTAGCTCAGCACACAGACGTGAAATGGCTCAGTAGTGAAAGGGTAAAATCCTTTTTTATTTTTCTGTAACAGCCCTTTTTATTATCATTAATTGGATCTTACATGTAAATTCCAGACATTTTCGTTCTGTAGTTTATTTGCAAACAGCGTTTCACTTTTAAACATTCAAGCATACTGTTTTGTTTTTTCACTCCATTCGTCTTCGGTATCGGGTTTCTCCAGCGGCTGCTCTGCGCTGTGATAGGCGGCTGCTCGGGTTTCTTCGGCGTGTTCAATCCAGATGTTTTTGCGGATTTTGGTGTGCGTTCGCCGGGTTTTATGGTGAGTGTTAGGCAGGTTTGCGGTGGCTTTTCCCTGCACAACGACGACCCTGTGGTGCTTGCTGAAAACACCGCAGGGTCGCCGAAATGGGATCGCCAAATGGCACCGAATTGAAGAATTGATTATAGCGTGGAGGCTTTTTATCTCACTTTTTGTCCTCCACCACAGCCGTTGTAAGTACTGATTTACCGTACGGTCCAAGCATCCACTGCAACTGGTCATACCTAGCTCCTAGCTGATGAGGATCCAATAAACCCGAAGCAGCGCTGTCCTAGGAGTGGCTTTGACCAGTTGCAGTTGCATCTAGTATGGCATGGCATTGATTTAAGAGTTCTGTGTGAAAACAGAACCAGGATGCATAAAAGTGAGACGGATGTCGTTTGCATATCCTACCCAGAGTTCCTTGCTGCATATGCGGAATGTAGCATATGAGCTTTGGGATGCAGTTCTTTGAATTGCTGTGATGTGCAAATGGCTTCTGCAGTAATAAACACACACATATATATATATATACAGTTGTGTTCAAAATTATTCAACCCCCAATGCTGTAAAGGGTTTTAGGGAATTTAGTGTACATTTGTAATTGTATTCAGAATGAAATCCTACAAGGACTTTTTAAAGAACCATATGCAACTAAAATGACATCAATTGGTTTTGTAATACAGTAGTAAATGTTTCTTTTGTGAATTCTTCATTGACACAATTATTCAACCCCTTAAAGACTATCACTCTGAAGAACAGAGGTTCATTCAAGTGTTTTCAATCAGGTATTGAAAACACCTGTGGATGTCACGGAGCAGCAATAAAGCATAATAAGCACCAATTAGGCAGCTTTAAAATGACTGTGATACTCAGCTCCTTCTAGACATTTACTGGTGTGGTTACAAACATGGTGAAGTCAAGAGAATGGTCCAGGAAGACAAGAGAAGAGGTGATTACTCTTCACAGGAAGGGCAATGGCTATAAGAAGATTGCAAAGATGTTAAACATACCAAGAGAGACCATAGGAAGCATCATTCGCAAATTCAAGGCAAAGGGCACTGTTGAAACGCTACCTGGTCGTGGCAGAAAGAAGATGCTGACTTCGACTGTTGTGCGCTACCTGAAGCGTAGAGTGGAGAAAAGTCCCGTGTGACTGCTGAGGAACTGAGAAAAGATTTGTCAGATGTGGGTACTGAAGTTTCAGCTCAGACAATACGGCGCACACTGCGTAATGAAGGCCTCCATGCCAGAACTCCCAGGCGCACCCCCTTGCTGTCTCCAAAGAATAAGAAGAGTCGACTGCAGTATGCCAAAAGTCATGTGGACAAACCACAGATGTTTTGGGATAGTGTTCTGTGGACTGATGAAAAAAAATTTGAACGGTTTGGGCCCATGGATCAACGCTATGTTTGGAGGAGGAAGAACAAGGCCTATAAAGAAAAGAACACCTTGCCTACTGTGAAGCATGGCGGGGGGTCAATCATGCTTTGGGGCTGTTTTGCTTCTGCAGGTACAGGGAAGCTTCAGCGTGTGCAAGGTACCATGAATTCTCTTCAGTACCAGGAGATATTGGATGACAATGTGATGCAGTCCGTCACAAACCTGAGGCTTGGGAGACGTTGGACCTTTCAACAGGACAATGATCCCAAGCATACCTCCAAGTCCACTAGAGCATGGTTGCAGATTAAAGGCTGGAACATTTTGGAGTGGCCATCGCAGTCACCTGACTTAAATCCGATTGAGAACCTCTGGTGGGACTTAAAGAAAGCAGTTGCAGTGCGCAAGCCTAAGAATGTGACTGAACTGGAGGCTTTTGCCCATGACGAATGGGCGAAGATACCCGTAGATCGCTGCAAGACACTTGTGTCAAGCTATGCTTCACGTTTAAAAGCTGTTATAACTGTAAAAGGATGTTGTACTAAGTACTAAGATTGAATGTCACTTGGGGGTTGAATAAAACTGATAATGATGTGAGCACAGAAAAGACATTTGTGGTTATTTCATTATAAATGTTATGTTATATTTGTCTGACCTACACGTGCCTCTTTGATTTAATTGTAAGCAAGATGACTGAATGATCAAAATCAATGTCAAACTGGCCAAAACACTCAATTTCAGTGGGGGTTGAATAATTTTGAACACAACTGTATATATGACTAATTAAATAAGTCTTCTAATTATGGGGCAGAGTTCTAACTGTATGTAGAATGGCAAGAGTTGAGCATATATTAATGGTTAACCACTTCGATGCGGAGGACGCGCTGAGCGCGTCCTCCGCATGGCTGCTGGTATGCGGAGGACGCGCTGAGCGCGTCCTCCCTTTGGGGTCAGCGTTCGGCCGGTTTCCGGCCGATCGCTGGCCCCCCCGGTGCGGGCTGACATCCTCGATGTCAGCCCAGCATCCGGAACCGCCGCCGTTGAAATTAGGTGTCATTGCGACAGCGTGATGACACCTAATTCAGGCGCCCCCCCCGCATGTGCGGAGGAGGCGCCTGAAAGGGAGGGGGGGGAGGTCCTTCGGACCTCTCTCCCTCCCGATCAGCGGCGTTGCGGGGGTTAACCCAGGCACCATTTGGAAGGGCACAGCCTGCCCTTCCAAATGGTGCCTGGCATTAACCCCTGGGGAGCTGGATCGCGAATCGGCGCTGAAAAGCGCCGGTTCGTGATCCTTTCCCGGAGCTGGCCGACATCTTGGATGTCAGCCAAGCCTCCGGGAACTCCCCCTGAGGACTGACGTCATCGTGCATAGCACGATGACGCCAGTCCTAGAGTTAACCCCTAACTGCCACCAACGGTGGAGATAGGGAGTTCATTGGAACTCCCTATCTCCCGATCCATGGCAGCTAGGGGTTAAAGTTTGGTATGGTTGGATCGGCCAGAGCATGGCCGTTCCAACGATACCAAACACTACAGTGAAAAAAGTTTTTTTTAAAAAATAAAAATTAAAAATAAAAATAAAAATATATTTAAAAAAAATTATATAAAAAAAAAATAAACATTTTTTTTCTTTTTTTTTTGGTTCGTTAATGCAGCAATATTGTTCCCATTTCAATTATAATGTGAACAATGATGCTGCACTAACGATTTTTGTATGCGGTGCGTTTGTTAAAAATCGTGTAATTTTCCCCAAAAAAAAATGTAACGAGACCCCATCTCTAATTTTTTTAACAAGCGCACCCCATACAAAATATAACCGCAATTGCTCGCATGTTAAAATGTGAAAAAAAACACTTTACACGTTGTAAATTATTGAAAATACATATTTTATTGCATTTTTTGTTATAATATACAGACATGACATAACGTATACATATAATAATGACATATTATGAATCTACCGAGTCTGACGGAAAGAACAATATATAATATGTCTGGGTCATATACTAAAATAAGCCTTCAAAACACGTTTAAACATGATGAGCAAAACCGGTAAATATGACCTCACCACAGAGGCGTGAAACGCCTCAGCAGCGAAAGGGTTAATATTCAGAGATTTTGGACTTATACTGGACATGGAGAATTGTTATGGGTATACCTGGAGGCTAGTATATGGTGGGCAAGATTCATACAACCTCATAGTCAAAATGACTAGCTGACCTCATTCTGCGTTGCTCTATGCAGCTACAGTCAAAGCTCTGAGAGTTCCATGTGTGCTTATTATCAATTTATGAATGGTATGTCACTTTGCTGGCTCTCTCAGGGAGTGCCATGGGCATGTCAGCAGGATCTTGAAAGTGATGGAATATATATACCGCCCCCAGTACTTTGTAACTGGCATTTATTTTGGTTCAGAAAGAATGTGGGGTCTGTTCGCTAAACTGTGACCTGGGGAGCATTGTGCAGCCAATCACACATTTTCAAATAAAGCTTTAAAAAATTGCAGAAAATTTTAAAAGCAAGGTTTTCTTTTTATTGTCAGCAATTCCATGATTAATTGACTTATTATTATTAATTCCTTGTTACATGTTTACTCTTGATTTACATACAGGGTCTTCAGAGAGCGGTGAAAAGCAGGAGAATGACTGCAGAATGGAAAATTCTAGGTCAAAATAGCCGATTTGAAAAGTGAGATGAAAGGGAGAATTTTTCTGGTTTGGCTATTTTGACCTAGAATTTTCCATTCTCTAGTCATTCTCCTGCTTTTCACCGCTCTCTGAATAACCCTGACAGTGATTTAGGTTGAAAGAGAAAGTTCCATCCATGAAGTTTAGCCTTTTGCTTTGCATCCCTATTGCTTATTGTGCTATTGTTTATATATATTCAATTAAATGTGCTATAAAGGCATTTGTTGCATTGTTAGACTTTATTATTTAGAATTTTATACTGTCAGTGGAGCTGTTGGATTCTGGCAGCAAACTTGTCACCTTGTAAGACAGCTTTATAGAATTTTTTTGAGAAAGTATTTTACTAGGAAGGATACATTGAGATTTCTCTCGTTTTCAAGTATGTCCTGAGTGGCGAGTATGTACCGTTAGGTGTCTTGCCCAAGGACACTTACTGGAGAGGTGCTCTGGCTGGGATTTGAACCTGTGTCTCCACAGTCTCAATAAAGTGTAATTTGTAATTTGTAATATTTTTAAAAATGGTCCAGTTGAGTGATAAAAGATTAAGAGAAAACTAATTACACTCGCTGTCCTTCATATTGTGCCAATTATTATGTACTCCAAGGACATTTCTGGTGCTTTTTTAACCCCTGCACTACCAAGCAGTTAAGTTATTATCATAATATGTATTTGAAAATATGGGATGCAAAGGTAACAATTAAATATGGAATAAAATGGCAATTTTGCACGAGATTGTTGTTATGAACATTTTTTATTTTAATTATTCATGTATCTGTTATATACTTATTATGACATAATATTGCTGGGATGAAAGGTTCTAAACTGTAGATGGTGTCCCTAATCTGCATTATTAGCATACAGACAAAAATAGCATTGCGTCATAAAAAAAGTAATTCAACTGGGTTTTTGCGTAGCATTAGCCATGTTCATAACTATGAAAGCAACCAAGTGTCTCATGTGGAGGAGTTCAAAAGATGTCCCACCACTGCTCTGCCATACTGCCTCAGACCTTCCCATAAGCTACTTAACATGACGTCAAAGTCGATTAGATTGAGCAGAGAGGCTTCATTTATAAGAGGAGTCTAGATCCTTGGATCTCTGGCTTTTGTTGACTTCAACATTTGGAGGGAGAATGGTTGGATGCTCCAGGTTTTGAAGGAAAGACTTGTCCCAATCCCAATGGTTTTACATAATATATTTTCAAAGTTATTCTGTTCAATTCTGCAAAGTCAATGAACATTTAAAACACGGGTCAGCAACCTCGACCCTCCAGAGGTTTAGGAACTACACCTCCAATGATGCTCAATACTCTTTAGTCTGGTAATAGATCACGGGAAATGTAGTTCCAAACTACCTGTAGGTTCAAGGTTGCTGACCCCTCCTTTTAAAGTGTCGAAATTTACATCTGAGGAATATATTTCAGTATTTTTTGCCATTTTGTTGTCGCCTCACCATAATCACATCTATATTCTGGTCTTGTCTTTGTCACATCATTCCTCGTGTGTGGATCAAGAACTCTTGCTCTGTGTTGATCTCATCGGTTATAGATTCTCATCCCAGAATTCCGCTTTATATGTAGCATTTTGGTGTTTATGATGAGGTGAAAAGGGAAAGTTTAGGAAAAAACAAGTGAACAAAGTTCGAAGAAGATATCAAGAATTGGTACTAACATCAAATTTGCTCAAAAGTTGAATTTCAGACACAAAATAAGCCTATTTAAAGGCAGCGAGGAATTCAGGAGAGAGGGAGAGGGTAGAATGGGAAGAAGAGAGCAGAGGAGAGGGAGAGTAAGCGATTGCATTCCATGCTGTTTGTGGCTTCAATGCTTTGATCTCCTGCCAAGAAAACCTGCAAGGTCGAAACCGGCAGCCCTGAAGTTCCGGATATGGGAGGTTGTGGAATGCTGGAGTGGATGTATGAAGTGTGTGTAATGTATTTGATGGGTGCATTCACTAGTGAGAGGGCTCCACTGAGAGCAGGTCATTCCCTTTCGCTGTGCAATGTGATATTTAATAACTTTTTGCCTTCAAAAGGATTAAGAGATACATGACTGCTCTGATCCACTTAGCCGTTAACCCTTTTAGAATGCATCGGATTGTTGCCTTTTTCACTCTTGTAACGAGTCAGGAAAATCAATGCGCCGTCAACTTTACATTTAATTTCTCGCTTTTCATTTTTCAGTTCAACTATTTAACCTCAACCTTTGCAGCTCATATGTCATCGTTTCATGGTTTAGTCAATGCGTTCTTTAATGTAAATAAAATACTTATTTATTTAATTATAAAGTATTTTATGTGTTTGGAAACACTTCTCATCTCACGCTAAATGTTATTCGATGGAAATAACATATTGCTGTTTTGATACGTTACATTGTAATATTGTATCGTCCTGATATCTTAATGTGATTTCAAACTTATTAAACTTCAAAACACTCTGCAGATGTCCACATACTGATAAAAGCTGCCACACAAGGGGTGGCACAGTAGACATTTTTGTCCAGTGTCTAGGTCAAAAAACATCGGCATGTGTGGTTGCACAGTAAGGCTAGGGTGAGACGAAAGCATTTTTCCCCGCGAACGTGAAAAAGTGCGTCCGAACGCATTGACGTATTTTTTAACGGAATGCGCAAAAGCGGTCAGTCGACGCACATTTTCGGGTGTGATTTTGTACGGATTGTCAATAAAACTCTTTTTGCGTCTGGACGTTATGTAGGCTGGACATTAGCAGCGTCTGACATCTCCTAATCACGCAAACACGCCGCTATGCCGCAGCTGCGCACTCAGTACGTCAGTACTAGCGGTTCAGCGTTCTCAAAAAAATGCGTTCAAATTCCACTTGCGTTGCACTTTTGTGCGGCCGTACATCGTATATTGGCCGTCATTGCCCGTCATCTGCTGCTAGTGCGGCCGTAATTATGTGCGCCAGAACGCACGTTAAAAGTGCGCTGGTCTGACCCCAGCCTAAAACAGCACAACGTGAAAATATATTAGAAACTGATAAAAATAATACATTGACAACAGCGGAAAACATGTAATTATGCATTGCTTTGTACTGATTCTATTGCCGACTGTATGCTTATGACCCCTAGTGGCAAAAGGTTAAAATAACACTTCTTTTATGGCTGGAGACACATTTTTCCGCCTGTCTTTCTATCTTGCAGTTCTAGCTTTATCTATTTATCACCGGGGCCAGCGGCAAACAGAACCCGCTAGGGTTCTAATCGTTTATCAGAACGAATTCCAGGAGCTATAAAATATAGTTTCTTACTATTGTTACTTTTGCCATAGTTATTTTAACACAAAGTATTGCAGGATCATTTCTTGTCAGTTCGCAGTGTTTGAGTTTACTGTATGGGTAATTATAGGATTATTTCTTCTTCTATTTCAGGCTAAAAGGGCAGTGCAGAGAGGAGCCACGGCAGTCATATTCGACGTCTCTGACAATCCTGATGCAGTTGAACAGGTAATATTAGATTGACATTGAAGAATTTGTACAGTCTGCTCTATAAATACAGCTCCGCTTGTTTGTGCTGTTAAAGAATTAAATAATTGGCGGTACAGTTATTCTTTCACCTAATTGAACTGAATCTCTCATCAGTTCACCCTCAGCCCAATTGGGAAGCCTGTAGATATTTTTGGATAAAAGAGCAGCTGACAGCATTTTTACAAGGCCATTCTCCACTTTTCTAATTTGAGAATATAGGTTGCAAGCAATTAAATGAGTAAATGGGGCTTTTGAAATATGCACCCCCTGGCTCACAGCCCAAATCGGGCCCAGGGAAGACATAACTCTAACTGCCATAATAATAGGACAAAAGCACAATGCATTGAGCAGGATAGGACAAAGACACTTTGGGCAGGACAGAGATGGTTAGATTGGGATGAGAGAAATGGGGCAGATGCCCACTAAAACCTTCAGCTCAATTAAGCCATTATTGCAGCTCTGCTCGTACCCATTCACCCATTCATTTTTCTTCCCATTGCTCTAAATTCATAATTGTGGATCGCAGTAGTGGGTCAAGGGACGTAGAGGAGGATCCTGTGTTCTCGATCAGCAATTTTCTTATGTACAATGACTGCATTTGTAGTTTTAAAGAATTTTTTTTTAGCGCTACCAGTTTTCCCACTCCTTACCTAAAACGAGCTATTGTTGCGAAATGCTGTCCGCCAGGAAATGTTTACATTGTAATTGATACATGGACAAAGTAAATGATATGGGATTAAGTCAAAAGCACGCTGTAATATACCTAGTTTTTTTATGAATGCTGCATTGAACATATGCACTCACATTGGGGCTTACACTGACATTGAGAAGGAAGGAGTGTCCCGAGATGGGTGTGAGGGAAGCTAGGAGGAAAAGGAATGGTATAGTCTTCATTGTTAAACACAGCAAGAGCTGAGATATTAAATATGTATCATTATTTACCCTAAAGGTAAGAATGTTAGCTGCCATAGAATCAATCATTTGTATTATTAACGTACAAGGGAGAAGCGTTAGAGACTTGTCATTGTAACAATACTGAAGGATAATTTGAGAAAATAAAAAGGTTCTTTAACCCAGCATTACCCCGGTTATAATCTGGTAGGTAAGGGAATAATTAAAGATTTGCTTAAACTGGGATAATGGGCTGGTGGGCTTGCGGGTTCCCGTCTGACAAAACAAACTGTTTAAGCTTTAATTTTTATAGGGAGATTCACATTTTTTTTTTTAGGCTTTATACATAACACTCCTAAAAACACTCAAAAGAATGATGTACTTTCTGATATTGGTAATACGCATTTATCAGTTTCTTTCTGATAGTTTATTTTCTTTTCTTATACAGCTGTTTATATTGTTTCTATTAACCATACTATTGTGCATATGTATATATATATATATATATATATATTGCTTATTATTGCAGAAGCCATTTGCACATCACAGCAATTCAAAGAACTGCATCCCAGAGCTCCTCCTGTGCTACATTCCCCATATGCAGCAAGGAACTCTGGGTAGGACATGCAAATGACATTTGTCTCACTTTTATGCATCCTGGGTCTGTTATTACACAGAAACCTTAAATCAGTGCCATACCATACTAGATGGCTTTTTTTTTTAGCAGAGATGAGTTTTATGCAACTAGTCAAAGCTAAAAAACCTCACCACTCAGCACATGTTTTTTTCAACAATATGTTGCAAAAATCCACAATGTAGGTATGTAGAGAAGAAACACACTTGAGTACTTCTTGGATAGAAAAAAATATTTAATAAAAATAAAGTAACAGCCAACATTTTTTAGTGCACCTTCACCTTTTTTGTCTCTCTATATACAAAAATATTATATCTATTATATCTATGTTGTTTATTATAACCTAAAATATATAGGGCCCAATTCCAAGGTTGTAGTAAACGTAACAACTCTACAGACTGTGGGCCCTATTACAATCTTAACGCTAACATTAGCGCTCAGCTGTGTGAGCGTTAACGTTAGGTTAAGTGGCCCTAGTGTTGGCCACCCATATTACAATCCGAACTCTAACTGGTTAAAAAACCCGTTAGCAATTCGGAAACTGCGCTTTTCAACGCGGGTTTACTGTACTTTGCGCTCCCTATGCTTAACAAGGGGAGCACAAAGAGTTAATTAGCATTAGGATTTTAAGTGCTAACGCTAATTACGCCAAGCTGTGGTTAACTAAAACGTTAACCAAAGCTAGGAGCTTGTGCTAAATGATTGCGCTTCTTCGGAATCAGTCAGCACCAGCTGAAATAAACCCCAAAAATCACATACTCACCTCTCATCCCACAGCAAGAACAGCAGCTCGAATCCGCCGCTTCTGGCTGCCGAGAGCAGAGTAAGATTGGGAGAAAAAAAGTCCCTAGCCTCCATCTGCGATCACTCTGCCGACTTGCAGGATCTCGCGAGAGGCGAGATTCTGCAGGTCAAAGCCTCAATGGAGTCCTAGGACTCCATGGAAGGGATGCTCGCGGCGGTGCTTAGCGCTGCCTCGAGCATCCTGAGGCTTAGCGCTGCGTTACAGGGCAGACTGCTGAATTTGCACCTGCTCCGTAATATGGAGCTAAAATGGGGACACTAAGGAGAAACCTGCAGGCGCAGCTTTTCCTCCTTAGCGTTCCCGTTTTAACAGGCACAATGTAATAATGCCCTGTAATGGCTCTACTGAGGTTACAACTGCTCTGGTTAAGTTAACACCAATCTTGGAATAGGGCCCATAATTTCCTATGTGCTCTGTATTTGGCTATGTGTGTTTGTGTGTCCCATATGTTACTAAATATGTCATGCTGCCTTACAGCTGAACCAGGTTTTGGAAGATCCCCTGAAGAGGCCGGTTGTGTATATGAAGGGCATGGACGCCATTAAACTTATGAATATAGTGAACAAGCAGAAAGGTGCCCGCGCAAGAATTCAGCACCGGCCGCCCAGGGTAAGGTTGAACAAGCACATGGATTACACTGGAATTAGACTAGGAAGTCATTTCTTGTAGAATTCAATAGTGTTGGACAACGACTAATGACATGCCTTGTTAAAAAAAAATGTAAGTGAGAAAACCTTTTATTTTAGATTCTCCATGCTGATGTAATTCACAGAAAATGAGTAAATAGCCAAGTTACTGTCTTCTGAAACAAAGACGTGTTTCTAATGGCACCCCCCCCCCCGCCCCCGCTAGCTGGTTAGATAAATCAATGGCACAAGGTATCAGAAACCTATTACATATTATAACTTTTACATCTAAAATATTAGAATTTTCCTTATTAATTTCTGGTTCTTCAGTCCGATTCATTGGGTCGATGATGTGATTTTGGAATGAATTAATGGTATAACTAGCCACCATCCTCTGGAACGCTCTCCCTCGTACTGTCAGACCTTCTCCTAGTTTTCCTTCCTTCAAACGCTCCCTTAAGACATTCCTATTCAGGCAAGCCTACCACCCGACTCACTAATACACCTCACTGCCCCAACCAGTCCATCACTCTCACCTTGCAGTCCATCAATCTCACCTTACAGTCCTCTCCTCCTGTTTCCACCCCAACCCTTCTAGATTGTAAATTCCCACGGGAAGAGGGCCCTCGTTTCCTGCTTTACTGGTTTGTCAAATGTTGTTCAATGTATTTTAACCCTGTCTATGTTGCGTCCATTGTACAGCGCTGCGGAATATGCTGGCGCTTTATAAATAAAGAATAATAATAATAAGTACTGGGTTACCACAGTGATATATAATTTTTTTTTAAATGCCAACCGGTTTGTTAATAATGCATTGTGTTCTTTGTCTAGCAACCTACAGAATATTTTGATATGGGCATCTTCTTGGCTTTTTTTGTGGTGGTGTCACTGGTGTGTCTCATCCTTTTGATCAAGATCAAATTAAAACAGCGGCGGAGCCAGGTATAGTGAGACGTTTCCATGGCATGCTTATTGGGAGATCTGCATTGCTGAATTTTTCATGTGTCACATTGTTGATGTTTAGACGGTGCTGAAAGAAGCTTATAATCTCCCAAACACATCCCTAAGAGAGCTAGTGGCGTGTTAGTAAATATTTTATGACTGTTTTTCATTGAACCAAAGCAATTGTAACTGGGATCAAACGTTTTCCATGATAAACTATTTCAAATTGCGTTATGGGCTTTGGTATCGTGAATTGTATTTTAAAAATCTACAGTGTACTTAATCTACAGATAATAGTCTGCACGGGACTTTGATAGTCTTCAAC
This sequence comes from Leptobrachium leishanense, assembly GCA_009667805.1. Classification (NCBI taxonomy): domain Eukaryota; kingdom Metazoa; phylum Chordata; class Amphibia; order Anura; family Megophryidae; genus Leptobrachium; species Leptobrachium leishanense. Next base: position 127,429,065 of record CM019063.1, read on the forward strand.
AACAAAGGCCACAAAGTTTAATATTCACAACAATTTCCCAACAGTAACAGTAAAATAGGTCACAGTGGTATAAAAGTAGCTGTATGAGAGAATGGAGCAACAGGAGTGTGTAAACGTATGGCGTAATTGCTGCATGAGTGAGATAGGTATGCAGGGGGACCCAAAATTTTTTCTAGGGTGTCACCCTGTGCTATATCATAGCTGTACATTGTTAGAAAATAGTTGTGGGTTTAAAACTTACTTTTTGTTCTTTTATTACTTAAAAATTAACATATCATGAAAAGAAAAGAAAAAACAAAACAAAACGACGAGAAAAGAAAAAACTGAGGATAAAAATAGAGGTTCTGGGCATAGCTACTAGTTGTTATCTCTAGACTGTCGGTATAGGATACAGGATAGAGTATTGGCTACAATACAGTACAAAACATTACTAAACTGTACCGTTACGACTGGCCTTAAAGGGTCGGAATAATGATACGAATGTGACCTATAAGAGAAATAGTGCAAGAAAGTGAGTATTGTATGAACTGGCAGTCAAAATGATGGCTGAAATATAGGAGAAATCCTGTTGTATCCCAATTGAATATGGAAAACATGTAGATTTAAAGGGTTAGTCTCAAGCCCTATAGTGTACAAGGTAAGAAAAAAGCCCTAAAGAAAGTTCTATAATCTCGATTTGTATTGTCAGATGTCTGGCTTATTCAGGAGCATAAAATATGCTGTTTAGAAATAAAGAAGGGACTAAGGAAAAACAGTGGAACAAAACATACAAATACAAGAAAGTTCAGCCCCCAGTGCCAAATATCTGATTTACTAGTCGCATTTCCTCTTCAGTGTGTGGACCTTTCAACGTTCTGTTGACAACAATTCTTTTTATCCTTTGGTCCATTAATTCCTTTGAAGCCAGTGTAAGTGAAAAGACATCCCCTTCTTCAGATGTCATCTGATTCCCATTATTCCCTCTGCAGGCATGACCACACAGAGGGATTAATCTGTACATATCAATGAGTGAGCAGTTACGTATAACAGCTACACTCCTCAATGCTAATGACTCCTATATTATTCAAGACAAGCCACAAATTCCTCTCACAGCTTGGCTGTTGCGACTGTCTACATTATGGCCTGTGTCAGATGAACGCAGTTATCACATCCGTGAGGCCGCACAACTTAACGTCCACCGTAGCATAGAATCATGATCAATAGAGACCCCCATACGAAGTACGTCCGCACCGAACTGCGCACGCACAACGCACGTGGCAAATGGACACAAGTTAGGCAAGAACGTAAAACTGCTAGGAGGGACGTGCAGAGTGCGCCACGTCCGCATAGCGTTCTGTGTGTGTGATGCCACGATGTCAGACGGACCACAGTTGCGACGTCCAGCACCTTGGCGCACAAAATGGCTTTTCATCTAATTTTCAACTTTTTATCATTTTTCATATTAATTTTGTTTCCCATAATTCCCTTGTTTGTTCAACGTCCGTCAAAAACAACTGACCGTGTGGTGTCTACAGCACCTTCCGTCAGAAAGTACGTCTGTTGTGCACGGATGTAGAGTGCGCTCAGAATGCGTTCGTCTGACATTAGCCTATGTTAGTTTTGTTTGTAAAATTTCATCTAGTTTTTGTATTTTCCAGTTAATTTCGGATTCTTTTGGATATACTGAGTTAAACACCATTCCGAGGGAAGCTTTTTGTATGATGCAGTTTAGCAAAAATCTCTGGAAAAAATCTGATATTTACTTCTTATCATGATACAAAGAGGATGGCACAATCCACTGTCTCTTTTCAAAGAAAACAGAAGAACACTGAGAACAAATAGTTTCCCCTTTCCTCTTGTTAACCCTGTCAGTTTGCTCATGTCCCTATTGACTCAAGGAGAGGATACATCAGCAGTGCACGACTCTGTTGCCCCTTAGCAACTCACAAATGTTATGCGTCGAGCTGCTAACATATTTGCTTGTTCATATTAGGCACGTTAGCCATTAAGACATTACAGGTCATACTGACTTTCAGCATTTGTGGCTCATTATTATTTACTCTGCTGAGATAGGGGCCTCCATATTTGCATCTCATGCCAAACAATGGCTTAAAGCTTTGCATTGGTTACCAATCAATTAAAAACGAGTCTGCATGTATTTTATATTTTCCAGGTTTTAATTTCATGTTCTGCTTATTTCTGTCATTTGTTGCATGTAACGTTTGCGTGTCTTGATAACATTCATATTCGTTTCTCATAGAACTCCATGAACAGGATGGCTGTTCAGGCTTTGGAAAAAATGGAGACCCGCAAGTTCAAGGCCAAAGGAAAGGGGATTCGAGAAGGAAGTTGTGGGGGCCTCGACACTCTTAGTAGCAGCTCCACTTCCGACTGTGCCATATGCCTCGAAAAATACATTGATGGAGAGGTAAGACAATTGAGTTAAAGATACGATGGAGCACGTCATGTTTATTAGTTAGAACAATTACTCTCTGTGTCAATAAGAATTTCACAATATTGTGGAAGTTCACCATATATTTGTTTGAGGAAGTTCACCATTTAAATAAATTGTAAGCACACAACTCATCCATTTGCATCATTGAAGCCATCTGCTAGTTTGTGTCATAGCCGAAGCTTCTTAGGATCACAAATTCACGTCACAATCTAGCCTACTTATCCTTTTATCCAAATAAAGTTGATTAGGTTTCATCATTCACTTGGTTAGTTAAAACGTCTTTCTTGTAATATAGCTATAAATAATTAATATAAATAAAGTCAACGGAGGAGCATAAGGCACAGAATATAAATTAGCACATCATTCATATACAGCCGAATCCTCCAATCATCCTTACATTTTCATTAGTATCAACAGTTACAACAATAACTAAAAATGTTACCTCACTAAAGAAAAGGAGAGAACAAAAAGGGGGGGGGGAGAAGAATAGATTCTCTCTTCCATCTGGTTCACAAATGTAGGAATTCTTCATAAACCAACCATAGGCTCCCCACGTTATAATATTTCGAAGTGTTATTACTGAGAGTCACATCCGTATTTCTTAGATCTGTGCAATAATCGTAGTTTGGGAGGGTTGATCCATTGTAGATTTTTAACGTGTGTATATATATGTATATATATATATACTCCAACACACATAGATATATATATATATATATATATATATATATATATACACCAAAATTCAACGCTTCAGCACGTCGCTCTGGACATCCTTTTGTGCCGTGGTGCTAAGAAATCCCCAGATTAGAATATACAAAAACATTCTGTGGGAGCACTCACGGCCTTTTCAATAAAAAAATCAAAACTTTATTAGTAAATCATTAAAAAAAATATGTTTCGGCTCCGAAATGAGCCTTTATCAAGGTTGAACCTTGATAAAGGCTCATGTCAGAGCCGAAACGTTGGTCTTTTAATGATTTATTAATAAAGCTTTGATTTTTTATTAAAAAGTCCGTGAGTGCTCCCACAGAATGTTTTTGTATGTGTGTGTGTAACTGTGTATATATGTGATGTGCAGATGGCTTCTGCAATAATAAAAATAACCATTATAGCGTGGAGGCTTTTTATCTCACTTTTTGTCCTCCACCACAACCGTTGTAAGTACTAATTTCCCCTACGGGTCCAAGCATCCACAGCAACTGGTCATCAGTCCTAGCTCATAGCTGATGAGGGTCCAATAAACCCGAAACAGCGCTGTCCTAGGAGTGGCTTTGACCAGTTGCATAAACCTGATCTCTGCTAAAAAAAGGCCATAGTATGGCATGGCATTGATTTAAGGGTTCTGTGTAAATACAGACACACGATGCAATAAAAGTGAGACGGAGGTCATTTGCATATCCTACCCAGAGTTCCTTGCTGCATGTGCGGAATGCAGCCCTGGAGCTCTGGGATGCAGTTCTTTGAATTGCTGTGATGTGCAGATGGCTTCTGCAATAATAAGCTGATATATATATATATATATAATTATGTTAGTTTTAGCTCTCTGTTTATTGTATTATATATTCTTCACACTATTTCTCCAAGTAGTTGAATGGCCACTGATAGCTATGTCAATTTATCAATTTCAAGGTGCCCAAACGAATAGAAACATAGAAAAATGTCGGCAGATAAGAACCTTTCGGCCCATCTAGTCTGCCCAATTACATGGATACTTTACCTGGATTTATCTTTTGTTTAGGATCGCCTTATACCTATCCCATGCTTGCTTAAATTCAATTACTGTTTTGGCCTCTACCACTTCTACTGGAAGGCTGTTCCATGTATCCACCACCCTCTCAGTAAAATAATGCTTCCTGATGTTACTTTTAAACCTTTGCCCCTCTAATCTAAGACTATGTCCTCTTGTTTTGCTACTTTGTTTCCATTTAAATATACTCCCTTCCTCTACCTTGTGGATTCCCTTTACGTATTTAAATGTTTCTATCATATCTCCTCTGTGTGCTCTGCAGTCATCGATGTATTTCTTAATATTTCTTTTTTTATTCCCCATGTCATCTTCAGGAGATAAGAGTCATTCCCTGCACACATCGATTTCACAAGAGGTGTGTGGATCCTTGGCTATTGCAGAACCATACATGTCCACATTGCAGACATAATATTATTGGTAAGTACCTCACAGGGGACCGAGTGAGAATTCCTGTATTCAAGAATGTACCAACATTTTCATTATCAGATAAAACCCTTGAATTGTAGTCATGCTCTTAAAGCACTCAAATGTTTATTTCTTTTAGTGCTGGTGCTCACTTTGTATGTCTGAAAGATTTTCCATTTTTGAGGCAGGATGGTTGAAAATAAATAGTACATTAATGAAAAGAAAAAAATAATCAGAAATGATGGTTTGGTATCAATAAAGTTTTTGGGGTCTTGATTAGAAAATGAGTGGGATGAGGTATAACTTTATTAATTTGCCCAATTGTATAGGAGTGTATATGACTTGTTGAATGTTTACGTGGCCTTGCAGCTACATCCTATTTAAGTGGCGTGCGCAACTATGCTGTACAGTGACACCACCTTCAAAGCAGCCATAATTCTATTGCACATACACCGGAAATCCTATGGTGCTTTAAATATACTCTTTTTACAGCAGTACTGCTTTCTCAGTGTTTCCCTCCACTGCCTTTTGATGTGAGTTAATTAAAGTGTGTCTCACGCTAATATGACAAATAACTGCCATTAATATCTCAAAGGAAATATAGTTTTGGGAAATGTTGCAATCAGATTTGTCTTGCAGATTTGTCTTGTCAAATGCAGCCTTAAATAATGTTTTTTCCTTTGGTGCTCAGGCTCTTTTTTACAAAATGTTATGGTTTTCTATTACAATGTGATGTAGGCTGGGCACATTTATAAAGTACTACTTTGTTTTTCCTAAATATGGAACTGAAAAAATGAATCCCTGGATGCTGCCTAAGCTGTATGGGCCTTGAGTCAGTTTTTTGACAGGCATGTCATTAGTGGGCGGGATCGGTGCAGTGTTTGGAATAGATATTTTTGGGTGGGGTCAGTGCAGTTTTAGGAATCGGTATTGGTGGTGGGGTCCAGTGCAGTGTTTGGAATAAGCATTGGTGGTGGGGGGGTCAGTGCCGTGTTTTGAATAGGTATTAGTGGTGGGGGGGGGTCAATGCAGTGTTTTGAATAGGTATTAGTGGTGGGAGTCAATGCAGTGTTTTGAATAGGTGTTAGTGGTGGGGGGTCAATGCAGTGTTTTGAATAGGTATTAGTGGTGGGGGGTCAATGCAGTGTTTTGAATAGGTATTAGTGGTGGGGGGTCAATGCAGTGTTTTGAATAGGTATTAGTGGTGCGGGGTCAATGCAGTGTTTTGAATAGGTATTAGTGGTGTGGGGTCAATGCAGTGTTTTGAATAGGTATTAGTGGTGCGGGGTCAATGCAGTGTTTTGAATAGGTATTAGTGGTGTGGGGTCAATGCAGTGTTTTGAATAGGTATTAGTGGTGCGGGGTCAATGCAGTGTTTTGAATAGGTATTAGTGGTGCGGGGTCAATGCAGTGTTTTGAATAGGTTTTAGTGGTGGGGTCCATGCAGTGTTTTGAATAGGTATTAGTGGTGGGGGGGTCAATGCAGTGTTTTGAATAGGTATTAGTGGTGGGGGTCAATGCAGTGTTAAGAATAGGTATTAGTGGTGGGGGGGTCAATGCAGTGTTTGGAATAGGTATTAGTGAGCGGGGTTGAGTGCAGTGTTTGGAATAGATATTTGAGGGTGGGGTCAGTGCATTGTGATAGCCAAATGATCTCATAAGACCCCAATGTCGAGGAGTACTGAATGATGAAAAAGTGGCAAACATGTGCTTTTTTGCTTTTATTTTTTATTATTATTATTTTATAAACATTTATGGTTTATATGGTCAGTGCACTTAATATAATAAGTGTAAGAACCGAGATTACCCCCAACCCACCATTTAGTCATTGATATCTGTCACTTATCACAATACCCACACTCAAGATTGATATTAATATTCTAATATAATAGAATTAAATAAAAGCTTCAAAGTGTGTGGCACAAAAATAACAGGAACTGCCTGCCCAAACGTTTCTCCACATCTTGACCCCTTGTTTATTTTTACTGTATTTATGCAGAGTGTATTATTTTATATTTTTAATTTAGATTTCATACCCAAACCTGTTAATATTGGGAACTAAGACAATCTGGTAGTCTAGTGAAGGCCCATTATTTTCAATTTTTTTTTTACAGAGCAGAAAAAAGGTGGGCATGGAGCCACCTGTGTGGAAAATACCACTAGTCGTGGTCGTCAGCAGCAGCAACAGAGAGTCATCCTCCCAGTTCATTATCCAGGGCGGGTACAGCGTACTGGACCCATTGCTGCCTACCCTACTCGCACCAGCATGGGCCCTCATGGCAATCCCATAACGGTACTGACCGTAGAGAGACCAGTGGAGCCGGACTTGTACCCAGCTCACACCCCATCTTTTTTAGCAGGATATCGACCTGTATCAATGGACCACACATCTTCAGGACATCACTGTGATCTGGAGCACAACCCGTACCCAGCAGGTCCATCTGGTCATACCTTTCGTCGCTCCAAGTATAATGGACGCGGTTGTAACACTGGCACTTGTTATTCTCAGTATGAAACTATGTACCAGCACTATTATTTCCAAGGATTGAGCTATCCTCACCAGCAGGAAACAACTGGAAATCAAGCCCCAAGGGGAGTGGAAAAAGGAATTGCCCATCCCTTTCAACCAGGTACTAATTTGATATACCAGCCTCCACCTGCTATGATGCACATGGCAACACCTTCTTCTGGTGGAAGCTGCTACCTTCATAGTCAGCACCAACATCGCTCTGTTTGCAGTGGGTATTTAGCTGATGTCCCTTGCAGCGACACTAGCTCTAGTTCAAGTGCGAGCTCAGCTCAAGGACATGCGTCATCCAGTGATTCAATGCTGGACTGCACTGAAGCCAGCAATCAGGGAGTATATGGCAGCTGCTCCACCTTCCGTAGCTCTCTGAGCAGTGACTTTGACCCATATGTCTACAGGAGTTGCAGCCCAGCCAGGACTGGAGGAGGTGAAACTGCAGGAAGTGCTGGGGAGGCTGGACTAGGGCCCGGGAGAGGGAAGATGGACTGCAGACCTCTCCAGACCTTCCCAACTTCCACATCTCGAGATAGACTGTCCAGCTGCAGCTTGGAGATGAATTACAGCAGCAATTCATCATTAGAGCGTCGTGGGGCAGCTCTGACAACTGGGTTAATCTCAGATGCTCAAGTTTCCATCCCCCAAGGGGCTGGAAGAAACTGGCAGGGTCCAGACAAAAGCTGTGGATGCTGCTTCCAGAGGCCTTCCGGGGATCCCAGTTCAGACTGCACAAGCATGTATTTGGGTCCAGAGCCTCTGCAAGCTGGTGGACCATCCACCAGTGGAGGTTTGTACAGTGTCACCTCTAACCTCTTACATCGGACAAACCAAGGAACAATTTTGGGTCATTCTTCCAGGCCCTGCTGCCTTTATGAGGACAATCATGGAAGCTGCTATGCTGAGGACTATGCAGTCAGCATCCAGTATGCTTTAGCAGAAGCTGCTGCTGCGGCAGCCGCAGCTGCAGTGCCTGGATGTGAGGTCAGTCAGCCGATCCCCATCATTCCTGAGGATCCCGGCAGTGACAGGGGCTTGGACTGTGTTTCCTGGGCAGTTGAGGATGAAGGAGAAGACGAGGAGGACATTCTCTACTGCCAGGATGGACATTGCTCTGGGTTAGAGGAAACACAAGCCCTTTGTCGGAGCACGGGAGAAGAGGAAGTCAGAAACCTCACAGGTAATTGGTGATAACATCTCCTCAATACAAGGGTGTACAGAAATGTTTAATCGCCACAGTTAAGCAACATGACATTTTAGAAATGTGACAGATAAACTGTTTTGCTTTGCATTTCATTACCCTTTCAGAGGCTGACGGAAGTGTACATATTAGTGCTTACAAAGGCTCCTTTCTGACCTGCTGTGGCATGGAAAACCCATAAATTGTTCTTGTGGAAGTAACAAAATGCTTAAAATTAATGTAAATGGCTAGTTAGCTAGTATAATTCATAGGAGAATATATTTTCAAATCTGATTCACATGAATAATTACAAATATGACAGGCCTGCTAAAACAGATTAAATGTTTAATCTAAGAGAGAGACCCTGATATACAAACACGTAGGGCCCTAATACAATCTTAACGCTAGCGTTAGCACTCAGATATGTGAGCATTAATGCTAGGTTAAGTGACTTTAACGCATGCCCCCCATATTACGTCCCTAGCTCTAACGGGTTAAAAAATCCATTACCGGATCAGTGATTGTGCTAGCTTGCGTTAGCTTGCTGTACTTTGTGCCCCCCATACTTAACATGGGGAGCACAATCAGTAATTACCGGTAACGAAAAATTTAACCACAGCTAGAAGCTGGTGCTAACTTATTGCGCTTGTGCAGAATCAGTTAGCACCAGCTGAACCCCCCCAAAAAAATCATATACTCACCTCTTATCCCACGGCGCGAACAATTGCCAAATCAGCTGCTTTTGGCCCCCGGGAGCAGAGTGAGACTGGGGACAAATATTCCTCACTCTCCCTCCACGAATCACTCCACTGCCCTGCACGATCTCGCGAGAGCTCGCTACCCAGCAACACAACCCCATGGAGTCCTATGGATTCCAGGAGGTGATACTCGCGGCGACGCATTATCGCTGCCGCTAGTATCAGGGAGGGTAGCTCTGCATTACGGGGCAGGATGCTGAATTGGCGCCTGCCCCATAATATGGTGCTAAATCATGGATGCCATGGGGGAATCCTGCAGGATCAGGTTTTCCCAGCTACCGTCTCCATTTTAGCGCCAATAATATAATAGTGCACATAGACTTTCAAAGAAAAAGCTCAATGTCTCAGTGCAAAGCTGAATACTTACTTACCAACCCTTCCAGCCCAGTACTAATAATGTCTAAGCTGCAAAACTATTTTTCTGACTCCCTTTGGCCGCCTCTATTGCGTGGTCTAGGGAGGGATATATATATATATTTATCGGACTTTAAATTGTTTAATTTCGATCATTATGTAGCTACTATATGTCATGAAAAAACAATTTTTGCCTAGGCCTTTTTACTACTGTATGATTCATCTCCATCGCATACAACAGCTTGATCTCTAAATAAGGTACATATGGTATAAATATAATAAGATGATGATTTATCTTCTATAAAATGTTATAACTAATATTAATTTCTATGGATTATGATAGAGGAAAATTAAATCCATACATACTGATATTTTCCTTTCCCAGACATGTGCCATGCTAGCAAACCAAGGGTTAACCATTGGTGTGCTGCTATGCACATGGCTTGCTATACATGTTCTACATGTTATAGGATATTTAATGGATCTTCATATTTACCACACAGTTGATACATATTTGTCGTACATTCTTTATTATTCCTGATTATGTTTATTTTTTTCCCCCTCAATTTGCAGGTCAGGGCAGCCAACCAGCAGATAGAGATTGAGCACTGTGGATACAAACCTATAGGTCTTTAATGAACTTCGGAAAATGTTGTGAGAACTATTATTAAAAGAGAAAATACAGAACAAGAAAAAGGAAAAAAATCTTTGTTTTTATCGGACACAAAAGCTCACAGTACTCTGGAACCCTTCACCCATTACAACCACTTTAACCTGTTCTATTCCCAGGACTCGGCTATTGTAGAATCTGTGATATTTGTTTAGTTTTATTTTTTATCATTTATTTTATAAATATAAATATATATATATATAAATATATATATTATTTTGGTTGCTGTTTTAGATCCTTTTTCTTTTGAGTTTGTACATGCACAGGAACTGTCTTTCATGATGAAAAGAGATATATATTTTTTCAATAAAATAAACAAGAAAATATTAATATTATTTTTATCTTTTGGCTTATGAGCCAGTGAAAAAAAAAGGAAAAAAAATATTGAAAAGGAATAACTGGGAGATGTCTTTCTTTCTGCCTCTTTTATGGACTTATTAAATAATGATATTTTTATTTAAATATTGCCCTGCTAAATAGATTCCTAATTTTTATTCTGTATAGTTTCAATTTATCATATTTATAATGCATTAATTTTGTTGACCATAAGCTAAAACCACTTTATAAAATATTTCAATCCTATTACTTTTTTACGTGAATGTATTTGTACACCTCAAATATTTTCTTTTCTTTTTTTGTTTTGTTTTTGTTAATATCTGGTTTCAAACTGCTACGGTATAAATATGAGTAAATTCAGAGTGTACACATCTCTAATATAGAAGCCATACATTGGGAAACTAAATGAATCTGCTCAATGTCCAAAATTGTATTGTTTAATTTATTTGTTTAAAGAACTCTGTGTAGCCTCTGATGTATATCTGGTGTAGTCATGTGAAGTTACCCAGTTGAAAACCAATGTCACAACTAGAATCAGATAACACATATGTTGATTAACTCCCACAATTCAACGAGGGTGCAATTTGCAAGCTGCTGCGCAGCCAGACACCATACCCAAACCAGGACCCCAACAATACTGCTTACATGTGATTGTTACTATCTTTATTGCAATACAGTCGAGTAATGTTTGGAACATTGGTTTTCCTTCAAGACTCATAGAGCAGTGGTCCTCAATCATGGTCCTCAGGTCTCACTAACAGGCCAGGTTTTGAGGATCACCTTGGGGAAATGCAGACTGAATCCTGCAATCACTGAGCAGCAAATCATATCACTTGTGCTGTGCTTCAGATATCTGCAAACCTGGCCTGATAGTGGGCCACGAGGACCTGGGTTAGGGACCACTGTCATAGAGTACCTGCTTGGGATTATTCATTTAGCACAGTGTTTCCCAAACCTGTCCTCAGGACCCTCCGCCTCACCAGGTTTGCCAGATATCTGAAGCACAGCACAGGTGATATGATTTGTTCCTCAGTGATTGCAGGATTCAGTCTGCATTTCCCCAAGGTGATCTCCAAAATCTGGCCTGGTTGAGGGTCCCCAGGACAGGTTTGGGAAACACTGATTTAGCAGAACAGACATTGTATAAAACTGTAATAGTTGAGGTGTTTCTAAAATAGGTTATTCCCTGTTCAACATATTTGTGCTATTTTGTTTCTTTTGGTGCTAGGCTGTTAAAACATACATTACAATGTCTCCACGAGATTGAAATAGAGAAAACATGAGAGCAGGATAGAGAGAAGGTGAGTGAGTGAGAAAGAAAGATAAGAATACATTAAAGAAAGAGAGAATGATCGAAGGAAAGAAAGAGTGAGTGAAAGAGTAAAAGAAAGAAATAAGAGTGATAGAAATACAAAGAGAGGGAAAGAAAGAGACAAACAGGGAGTGAAAGAACAAGAGAGGAAGAATGAAGAAACAGTAAGAGAAAGAGAGAAAATGAGATTAAAAGAAAGAGATAAAGAAAGAGGGAAAGAGTGAGGAAAAAAGAGGGAAAGAGTGGGAGAAAGAAAGAGTGAAAACATGAGAGAAAGAGGGAAAGAGTGAGAGGAAGAAAGAGGTAAAGAGTGAGAGAAAGAGTGAAAGAGAGAGAAAGAGGGAAAGAGTGAAAGAAAGAGAAAGAGGGAAAGAGTGAGAGGAAGAAAGAGTGAGAGAAAGGGGGAAAGAGTGGGAGAAAGAAAGAGGGAAAGAAATACAAAGCGAGAGAAAGAAAAATAAGAATACATTAAAGAAAGAAAGAGTGAGTGAAAGAGTAAAAGAAAGAAATAAGAGTGATAGAAATACAAAGAGAGGGAAAGAAAGAGACAAAGAGGGAGTGAAAGAACAAGAGAGGAAGAATGAAAAAACAGTAAGAGAAAGAGAAAACGAGATTAAAAGAAAGAGTTAGAGAAAGAAAGAGGGAAAGAGTGAGGGAAAAAAGAGGGAGATAGTGGGAGAAAGAAAGAGTGAAAACATGAGCGAAAGAGTGAGAGGAAGAAAGAGGGAAAGAGTGAGAGAAAGGGAAAGAGTGATAGAGAAAGGGAAAGAGTGATAGAAAGAGGGAAAGAGTGGGAGAAAGAAAGAGGGAAAGAAATACAAAGCGAGAGAAAGAAAGAGACAACAAGGGAGTGAAAACAAGAGAGGAAGAATGAAAAAAACAGCAAGAAAAAGAGAAAATGAGATTAAAAGAAAGAGTGAGAGAGAAAGAGAGGGGGACCGAGTGAGAAAAAGAAAGAGAACGTGAGAAAGAAAGAGAGAAAGAAAGACGGGAAGAGTGAGAGAAAGAAAGTGTTAAAAGAAAAAGGGAAAAGTGAGACAGTGAAAGAATGAGTGAAAGAATGAGTGAAAGAATGAGTGAAAGAATGAGTGAAAGAGAGAGTGAAAGAATGAGTGAAAGAGAGAGTGAGAGAGAGAGAAAACAAAACGGAGAGAGTGAAAGAAAAATAACAGTAAGCAAGACTCTATGAGCTAAAATAAATAGACTTAACCTAGAGGAGCTTTTCCTAGCGTATAGATTAATATCATTTCCTTGTCTTTGCTGCTGAACAGTTACAACCGTGCAAACCCAAATACACCACAATACAAATAAAAAGTGTCCCAGCAACAAGACAGAGAAAAATCTAAAATTTTGTTTTTCACTCTTTTAAATACCGTTAATATACCTCCGTGCAATAGTGACCACCAGATCAGGAGATAGTACTGACAGTGTGATATGGTATTCATTATCCTATGGAGATATAGTAATGCTACTCAAAAGGGTGAAAAAACAGTTTGCTTTTTTTTCCCCTGTCTTGGCACTGGAGTACTTATGCTTTTCATAAGACTTCATGAGTATCATCAGAATAATTACACTTTTAATAAATTGTCCCCTAAATTTCATCAACATAAATTTTAAACATCATGAGCTTTAAGCCACATATATGTTTATATTTAGAGGATTTGACAGGCAGTCAGATGTAATTATCACATGCGCATTTCACTATATACACGTTTCCCCTGTCATTTCAGATTACAGTTTTGCGAGGCACTTAAGCAACCCAACAGCGAGGAACCGAATACTATCTGTTATTAAAAAAGATTATCGACATAATACTTGTAGGGTTTAGTTTGCATCAAACTATATGTCTCCAAATCGGTTTAAAAATTCGTTTAAATTTGTGGATTTTAGAATTTTCCAGTTCGGTTGTTCTCCCCTGCAGCTTATAAATTTGGTGAATAACAACTTGGAAAAGAGCTGCTAATTTTACTCTTATATTTTTATTCACTAAATATTTGTTGTTTTATATATACGTAATTACACATCATATAATTTTTTTGTAACGTCATTTACGCTGTATCTGATTTGATGGAGAAACATGCAAAATTCCATGTTTTTAAATGTTTTTGGTGTCGGTCATGTGTTGTGGTGCAACTGATCAGCTGTGAAGAATTTAAGAAGCCTGTATGTCTATATGCTTAGAACAGATTTTTAAGCGCCAGTAAGAAAATTTAGAAGCCAGCAAGAGGATGTTTATTTATAAATATGAGTAGAATAATAAAAAATAGGAGCCAGAGGTAACATTATAGTAAACTGATACTAACTTGCTCTTGGGATTGTCAAGCCTTGGTTTATAATGTGTATATACATGTATATCTTTGACGATTGGTTTTTGCCAAGTGACCTGTACACCTCTCCATCAGGGGCAGTTTTGCTTCTCGGCAGCGGTCTTTTTTGGACATTGAATTTGATACCACACTGTAGGAAAAATACAGATATTTCACATAATATATTCCTATGTAATTTACTTTATGGCGGGGGAGGTTGGTTTGTACTTGAAGTGACATTCTGTGCTACTGCATTGGTAATATGCCATAGAGTTGGCGCTGTACCCCTGGCAAAGGTAAGCCTGGAACGGTTCAAAAACACTGGAAGAAAATATATATCATGCTGGGCACATTTCCGGAAAAATAGACAGATTTTCTAAAGTTGCCTCATTTTGTTTGTGCCATTTTAAGTTTGGACATACCATGTATCACAGCAATAAGTAAATCCATTGGGCTAAATGCCTGGTGTAAACTCAACCGACGCTTTGGTAGACTGAGCACCTCCATAGATTTTAACAGCTCTGGTGAAGTTTGCAACAGCTCTGGTGAAGTTTACACCGGGATCAGAATACAGCCCTGCTTTTGTGAATTTGGATTTGCAGCCATTGTAAGAATTCATTGCATGCTGCAGTTTGCTAAGTGACCAGACGAGGGCAGTTTGGTGCTATTTTACCGTCACATTTAAATGGGCAGACAGATAAAATGTGTCTTAATTCAGTTTATTCTCTATTCATACTACTGGAATAAATAGAATACACTTAGTAGATTTTTTGCTATCCTGTAATAAACTGTTTTAGGAAAATGGGTGAGAATTTGGAAAAATATTTGATCAATGCAAACCTTTTGGCACCCAAAGAATTAATACTGCGATGATTGATAGGCTGGTGTTCAGTGGTTTACTCGTCAGGTGTTTGTTTTTTAACGATGATGGTGCCAGTCTGCCAGAGGGGTCATTACCTTTTTTTTTTTTAATTT
Organism: Leptobrachium leishanense; assembly: GCA_009667805.1. NCBI lineage: Eukaryota > Metazoa > Chordata > Amphibia > Anura > Megophryidae > Leptobrachium > Leptobrachium leishanense. The sequence continues at coordinate 127,444,066 of CM019063.1, forward strand.
TAAAAGTGGGTTAATTAATTTTTATTTTCTTGGTGCTTTTTAATGCTTGTTACATCTTGTAAGCTCACGTGCCTCTTGGCTGAGCACTTTTATAAAGTGCTGTGATTGCCAGTTTGTGATCCCAAGGGCAGACAATCCTTCCGGTATGTCATGTTTGGTTTTCCCCCAGTTGTAAAGAGCTGCAGAATATGCTGGCGCTATATAAATACACAATGATAATAATAATAACCTAAATGTCTTTTTGATACTGGCCAAATGAATGCTGCTAACATAAATTAGGTTTTTCTTCTTTTTTTTTTTTTTTTTACAGGAATTTGGCAAATTGTAAGTAGTTTAAAACATATTGCTGATTTATTCTGGAGGATATGGAGTAATAACAGTTTATTTTGATACTTGGTTTTTAGATCCAGCAGCTGGATTAGATTCTAGCCGTTTGTTAAATCCATACATACTGTACTCTATGGTTTAGTGAAATTCCAATCAGGAATCCTGAACTTTGTTAAATTGCATTTCTTTTGAAAATCTCCATAAAATCATATGTAAAAAGAGGCCATGGTACTGAAGAGATATATAGATTTTTCTGAGCCTTATTCCAGGCATCTCTTGGCACTAATGTTAAGTTAAAGACATATCTAACACAATAACAAACCGAATTAAAAACTAATTAATAATTTGCTGTTTGTGTCTCCCTTAAAAAAAGAAGTGCTGAATCCTAACTTAGTCTGGACTTATGCCTAGACTAGTCTGGACTTGTGCCTAGAAGGTCATTTAAGCATTGTGTTGGTCAAGCACATGCCACTGGTACAAAACACTGCATACAAATTTAATATACGATAGTTTTATTATTATAATGGAGTAATAAAATACAAGTTAAACAAACATCTTTGTGTATTGTTTTGCAAAACATACCTGTAAATACCTCATTTCATTGCATGTAGTAGACTCTCATGGTTCCATGGAGGCTGCCATCTTTCTTTCAGCAGCTGAGGACTTTTGGGGTTATTCACTAATCCCCACGTAATTTTCCATAAACTTGACGCACCCCCAAAAGGGAATATAAAACAGCGGCAGGAAAAGCTTCATCTATGAAGCTTCTCTTGCCACTGTTCGAGTCTTTTCCCTTTAGGCTAGGGTCAGACTAACGCATTTTTCACGTCTACCGTCAAAAAGTGCGTCCATGTGTCCGGACGAGCTTTTTCACGGAACACGCGATAGCGGCCATACGGTGCGCAATTACGGCCGTGATTTTTGACGGAGGTAGAAAAAAAAGAGAAATCTGAGTAACCAAAGTTTGCCTCTCTGGACGTTATGTAGGCCGGACATGGTGCAGCGTCTGACGTCTCCTAATCACGCAGCACACTCTGTGCATCAGTACTAGCGGTTCGATGTTCTTGAAAAAATGCTTTCGTTTGCTGCTTGCGTTGCGCGGCCAAACTTTTGTGCGGCCGTACTTCGTATATTGGCCATCATTGGACGTCATTTGCTGCTACTACGGCCGTAATAAAGTGCGTCTGAATGCACGTTCGCACTGCGTTCATTTGACCCCAGCCTTAGGAAACGCCAACGTTTATCATTGTTGTGAAAACGGCTATATACCCTATTGTCTGCAACATCGATAAATTACAGTGGTTAGTGAATAACTCCATAAGTACCTCTTGAACGGTGCAAATTGCTAAACTGAATTAGAAATCAGCTTGACAAATTTGTCAGACCTAGGAGCCGGTAGGAAAGCCTAACAATCACCTACACACAGCTTTAGGAGCCAGGTAAAGTTAAGTACCTAGAATTGTGTATTATAATCTAGATTTTTAGGTGCCGGGAGCCCATGACTACCAGGACACTGGATTTGTCAAGCCCTGATTTAGAGTATATTTTTGAAATGTATAGTTCTAGTAGACGATGCCAAGATTCACGACTCTCACCACATCTGGCTTATCTGCTTATAATTGTTGTGTATATTCTTACGTGATGCATTGTATGTAAGAAAAATAACATACAGACCAAATAATACATGGAATATTTTATAATAACAGTTTTTGTAAACCTTTTGGGGTCCACACCAAGTGCCTTGAGTATCATCTTTTCAATATTACACAGTTTGATTGGTTTAGTTCATCAACATTCATCCAGTGTTTTTATACTTGGATCTACGTTTTGGCCTCTCGAGCAATAAAACAGAACATTTCAAATTCTGTCTGCTTCTGGTCATTGCGACAAACAGAACCGTATAATGACAGTTCTATCTTTTCATAGAAACTTGCAATTTGGAGCGAGTGAGCAATCCTTGGAAAATGTTAATTTCTGTTGAGAAACCCCCCCAAACATTACCTTTAACAGGTACTATGTAGCACTTAAAAGAGTAAAAGAATATCATGCAAATGAGCAAACAGTTTGAGGTATACTTCCTATCGAAGTTTTGTTATACTTTCTATACAATTTTTTTTAAACTTCATTGTAAAAAGCAAAAAATTAAAACGTGTATATTTGTGTGCCCTCTTCATTTATGTAAATGGTCTCAGAATATTTATTTACTAATATATTTATCTTCGGACAAGTCTTATGTTAAGTGTTTTGGAATAAATAATGAATATTTCTAACACATTTTTTAACTGTCCAGAAAATGCACATGGATGTAACTTTTTTTGTTTTTTTGACCAAATTATGATTAAAAAAATTTATGAAATAATTTTAGTACTATACAGTTTTGTAACAAAGTGTACAAATGTTAAAATACAGTTTTACCAAGAAAGTTGCTTATTGTCCTCTTTTTTTTTTGGTTTAGATTCCATTTGTGTTCATAACACTATAATATTAATATGGGTTACTTTTAAAATGGTGACAGGGAATAAATATTACTCCTCCCGAATCGTCCCACCACAGTCCATTGCCTTGACCCCTGTTTTTAGCTTAAGGTAGTTTAAATATGCACTTTTCCCTTTTCTCCATTGTAGTGGTCTCATTCAGCACTCTTCTAACAGTGTGTACTGCAGGAAGCAACGGACGCTGTCACAGTGCTGATCAGTCCATCATCTGGATTGAAACCAGTCGTCTTTGGCCGATCAGTGCTGTACCACATGTGCAAACTGTCTAGAACCCTGGAAGGCTATCCCGTGTGATTTGATTGACAGATGTCTGGGCGGGGGGGAAACCATTTGCCCTGGAAGGCTGTCACAGGCCACATGCACACTATAAAGTAGAGGAGGGGAGCTCTCAGCTCACCATGACCAACCAACTAAAGGGGGATATTCAAAGAGAGCCGAACAGGCCCCGAAATTGCACCAAGCGGTTGCAATTTCGAGACCATTTGGCTATTCAAAACCTGGCAATTTGCCAAATATTGGTGAATTGCCAGCAAAATACAGTGAGATCCCCCATAGAGAAGTAATGGTTAATCTATTCAGAGAACGATGAACAGCACCGAAATATCAGTGAAATGCCCTGATGTTCGGTGGTTTCATTCGGCAGGTTTAATCAGGCAAATCCCATAGGTTTTGATGAAAAAAAATATTCCCCATTTTTATTCAATATGTATTAACCCATTTATTCTTTTAATTTGCAGCAAAAAGTCTCTCTATTTATTTTTTAGGATTTAATTTTAAATAGTGTTTTTATTTTTTTAATCGGATTTCCCCTACATTTTGGGGACCCTGCAATGAATGCTGAATTCACTGCAGGGTCGGGGAATTTAATTCCCCGAAGTGCAGGGAACAAAAGAGCACCGAAATTCCACTGGAATCTCAGTGCTTTATGAATAACCCCTTTTATTACTACACAGTGGTTTTAGCTATTTTGTGTTAGGCTTTTCTTGTCAGCAAACATAATGTTTGATGGTGGGAGATGGCCTATTGAAACCAATAGCCTCTGTCACCCAGAATTGGTAAAGGGAATTAAAACTGTATATTAGAGGGACCTTTTATTAAAAACAAAATTACAAATGTATATGATAACTGTGTTAAAAAGTTGTGGTGTACTAGTTTCTTTGATAATTACATGCCTGGAAAACGCCGTGCTGATTGATGGCTGCCTGGAGAACATTTGAGGTCAACTATGCATGTTAAGATCTTAGTGCTTTTATGAAAACTGACCCATCTGAGGACATTTTAAGCATTGCCAGTGTGTTCCCAGAAGAGATTTGTGTTGTCACTCATTCACTTTGCTCTTTGAAAGGTGAGGATCGCTGCCCGAAAGAAAAACAAGAGTTGGTCCCTTTTTCTACCTTTTAGACATTAATAAATAACTATTAGTAGACATTAATAAATAACTATTAAATTTACACTGGGCGAGGTTGCCAGACATAGTTTCCTACCCGGAGTGCCAACTCCATTATGACACTGCTGTATTTTGATGTCTTTTGAAACTGGCTTCACTCCGTTTTATCTTCTTTGATCATGGTTTGCGTCACCTAGGTTGCCGACCTTTATTGTTGATTGCCGCATTATTACAGGCTCCAGCCACCAACCATAATTGATGCATGCTGTCACTGGGTGATGAGGTCATCTTCGCATCCTATCGCTTTCTGGGGCTTCTGTTTCCCAAGTGTCATCTTGTGGACCTTTGCTGTACAGCTGAATTTGTTCTCTGTCCCGATGGTACACACGTGCACAAGATCTGGTTTATCTCTGATGTTGTGGTTCTCTACTGTCCTTGACCTCTGCTTTGCCCTGATATCTGTATCCCTGATCTTGGATAGGTTGCTAAGGCATTACATTATATAAGCAGGCATATGGGGGCAAAAGGAAATAAAACACCTGTGCGAATCTTGATTTTGAAGCACAGTAACATGAAGCATTTTGCAAGAGGACCAACTAGATAGAGTTAACAGGAGCACAAAACAAAAAGTTGTTATTCAGAAGTTGTTATATTAAGTGACATCCTGTAAAATACATAGGGCCACATTACATTCTTAACACAAATGCTAACTCTCACTTGCGTGAGCATTAACGTTAGCTGCGGTGTTTACCACATATTACAATCCAAACGCAAACGGTTTAAGTAACCCGTTTGCGTTTGGTACCTTGCTCTTTTCAGCGCGAGGTTACTGTACCTTGCGCTCCCTATACTTAACATGGGGAGCGCAAAGTGTTAATCAGGGTTAGGATTACAATCTACTAGCGCTGATTAATGTCCGGCTGTGGTTAGCAAAAAGTTAACCACAGCCAGGACTTGGTGTTAATACCATCCAGAAAAATAAAAAAAAGAATGCTATACTCCTGTCCCGCGGCAAGGAACGCGGCTCCAACCGCCTCTTCCGTCCGGCGTGAGCAGGGAAAGACTGGGGGAAAAAGTCCCCCCAGTCTCTCCCTGCATATCACTATGCCGACTGGCCGGATCTCGCAGGGCGAGATCCGGCTGGTCATGTGACCGGCAGGGGGATTCTCAATGGAGTCCTATGGACTCCATCGAGTGAGCGCAGCCGCGAGCATCACGGGGGTTACTGCGTGGTAACAATGCAGGCAACAGTTTTTGCTCCTGCATTGTAATCCAGCGTTAAAACGCGGGCACAGTTTTTCCTCCCTTGCACCCGTGTTTTAACGCTAGGATTGTAATAGAGCCCATAGTGGGTTGTGAACAATTAGGCAGTGAAATAGAAGGTAATATGTAATTATTTCAGTCGGATAGAGAATCACAATCTGTAATCCACACTGAAGGAAAGACTGTCTTCGAGACAGAGTGGGCTCAACTGCAGAGGCACGTGGACATTCAGTGGACTAAAGCTAGAAAGGAAGGTTAAGCGTGAAAACATCTCATGTTAGTAGAAACAGAAGACGTTTGCTTGTTAATCAACACTGTAGAAATATATAATCAAGAATAAAATGGATATAAAATAGACGCTCTGAATGTCAATAGAGAAGAAACGAGACTATTTTCTGTCAAAGCGAAAGTTGAAATGTAACAATAAGAACAAGGAAGTGTAAATCAAGTTAAATTAGAACTTGTAATATTGATTGTAGCTCCAAGAGTTTCGCAATGAGGATATACCGTATGAAAGGAGTTCTGGCAATATTTTGGCTGAAGGCAGTGGCGACTCTAGGAACAATATTTAGGGGGGGGCACAGAAGATACCGCAGTCAAAACTGGGGGGGCACTAATAATTTTCACCACTAAATCATATCACTGAATAAAACTAAGGGCCCAATCACCTGTGTGAGCTAAAACACCATCGCTAAAGGAAACATTTAGCGCGAGTTGCTAAAACATAGTGCCTGACGACCCACGAACAGATCACCTTGTCTGCAGTAGTCCATGAACAAGGTCGTTTAGCGCACGCTAGGAAAACTCTAAGACCCGGGCTGAGACCCAGCGCTAATGCGGTTGTGTACAGGATAGAACGTTTTTTTTTCCAGTGCCGGGCCATACCTATCCCCCGCCCTCACAAGCTTGAATATGAACACATCCAGTGAATAACCTCACACCCCTGCATTATTAAAATCATCCAAGGTGGCCGTATCATCCATGGTTTGATGCACACATATATTAAGGCTGATGGGCATTGCATGATAAATGCCACCCAACAGCAGGTAGAATCATTACACTGCATTTAATAGATCCAAAAGGAAGGCCAGGTGAGCGACAAAAATTTCCCTGCTGCAGCATATAAATAATACATGTTTCAGGGCAAGACTTATTCACATGTCCCTTTAAACATGGTCCACACAGTCACCCTAATAATCAACCGCTTCCATACTATGAATAACCCCCAGCATAAAATGTTTAAAATTAGGCAATATATTAGAATTAGGATATATGTGGATAAAGGATACTTTTATAATAGAGCTGACTGCAACAGCAACGACAATGCGGACCAGATCCATTGCTATAGTGTATGGGGCCAAGAGAACACCTGTGCTGCATTCCTTTCAATTGCCTGTTAATTTTGGGCGAAGATCTGTTTTTTTTGGAGTTAGCACCAGGGTTAAGCAGTAGGTAAAATGGTGCAATTAGCGCCCCTCAAAAAATTTGCTCTGGCACCAACTGATCTGTTAGCTGCAAAAGCGCTAGAGATCTCTAGCGCTCCCCATGTTAAGTAAAGGACGCGGAAAGTACAGTAAGCTTGAGCTACAAATCGCTAATAGCAATGCGCTAAGTGATTTCTCCCGTTTGTAGCGAGAGGCAAAAGATCTGTTGGTCAGGCGCTAGACTCGATTAACCTGGCGCTAACGCAAAACCATGCCGACACAAGGGTTAACTCACACCAGGTAATAGTGCCCTAAATAAGTATATATAAATAAGATTCCAAAACCCCAGAGTAATGTGATGTAATGATGCCTTTTTATTGTACTAACATGATACTTTATTTGCCGCAGTTCAGCAGTTTTCGCTGAATGTCTGATTGCTCCTTCAGCGACTCCACTTTTAGCAAATTACAGTGACCATTCGCTAAATAGGGAATTCACTTTATTTTCGGCGAAATAAATTCCCCGAAATGTGACAAAAAGCAGAGGATCTAAAGATGATTAGACCCTTTAGATTCTAACTTCCATAATAACCCCTGAAATGCCATAAACCCAGGGAAATACAATAAAAATAATAAACAATGTGGCATTTAGCCTACTCATTAACCCCTAAAATGCCATTGATCAAGGTAAAACATGAAATGAATACACTGTGAGGCATATAGCTAACACATTAACCCCTAAAATGCCATTAATCAAGGAAAAAATAAAATGTATAATGTGAGGACACCAGTGGTAAGCGGTGTTCCTCAGGGGTCTGTTATAGGACCAATACTATTCAATTTATTTATAAATGACCTTGAGATAGGCATTGAAAGTCATGTATCAGTGTTTGCAGATAACACAAAACTAGGAAAAGTAATACAATGTGAGCAGGATGTTACTTCGCTGCAGAGGGATTTAGATATATTGGGGGACTGGGCACTTAAATGGCAGATGAAATTTAATGTAGATAAATGCAAAGTTATGCACTTTGGAGTGAAGAACACACAAGTAATTTATATCCTAAATGGTACGGAGTTAGGGAAATCCAAGCAGGAGAAGGATTTGGGAATAATCATAGACTTCAAACTAAGTAACAATGTGCAATGTCAAACAGCAGCCGCCAAGGCAAGCAAAGTATTGGCATGCATTAAAAGGGTAGTTCACTCACGGGATGAAAACATAATTTTGCCTCTGTATAAATCAATGGTCAGGCCGCACCTTGAATATGCCGTGCAATTTTGGGCACCGGTCTTAAAAAAAGATATTATAGCGTTAGAAAAAGTGCAGAGACGGGCAACTAAATTAATAAGGGGAATGGAAGGGTTAAGTTATGAGGCAAGATTAACAAGCTTAAACCTGTTTAGTTTAGAGAAACGTCGCCTTAGAGGGGATCTGATAACCTTATATAAATATATACGGGGCCATTATCAACCATTGTCTGATAACCTATTCATTAACAGGACTATACATAGGACAAGGGGTCATCCATTTAGACTGGAAGAAAGAAAATTTAGCTTAAAGCATAGGAAGGGTTATTTTACGGTGAGAACAATAAAGCTGTGGAATTCTCTGCCTGTTGAGGTGGTTGGGTCAGAGTCTGTACCGACTTTTAAAAAACGACTAGATGACTTCCTGCAGACACAGAATATTAAGGGTTCTAATATTTAATATGTGGGTAAAAGCTTCTTGATCCAAGGAGAAATCTGACTGCCATTCTGGGGTCAAGAAGGAATTTTTTCCCAGTATGTTGCATATTGGCAAGCATTTCAGACTGGGTTTTTTGCCTTCTTTTGGATCAACAGCAGTAGGTTATGTGGGAGAGGCTGAACCCGATGGACTCATGTCTTTTTTCAGCCTATATAACTATGTAACTATGTAACTATGAGGGATGAAGCCTACCCATTAACCCTTAATATACAACTAAACCAAGGCAAAAACTAATGTAATACACAATGTAATGTATAGTCTGAACATTAACCACTTCACTGCTGAGACATTTCAACCCTGTGAAAATGCTTAAGTTTAAGTGCCTGTTATTATTTAATGTTTTTGACTTTTATTTCAAACGGAATATGGTCATGTTGGATATCTTTGGAAAGGCCAGAATCTGCTCTTTCCAATGACACCTAGATCGTCCATATACGATGCACAGGGACGGAGAAACACTGATCCGAAGAAGTGTGGTAAGCTGGAAGCTGATTTTTGGTGGGGGGGCACATGGGGGGGGGCAAGGAATAACCTAGGGGGGCAATTGCCCCCCCTGCCCCCCTGTAGAGTCGCCTATGGCTGAAGGCCAGGTGAGGCTTTGTACCAGTACCTCAAATTATGCCAAGGTAAATATGCCATGACAGAATTATAATATACATATTCTACTCAGTTGGCACATTTTAGAAGGGCTGGATTGGCTTAGTTTTATGTAAGGCTGAATTAAGAGGAAACTGGTCAGTCTTCTGTCAACTATAGTATACTACCACCCTCTCTAAATCACACCCATTTTACCCAGGAGGAAGTCAGGTGGTTTTAAGGAATATCACATAACATGGAATGGTCTGATCAAAGGTGGAGATTATAGGAAATATTACGATTTTAAGAGTTAAGTGGCCCTAGCGTGTCCTGCCATATTACAATCCAAACGCTAACCAGTTAAAAAACCCATTAGCGCGTCAGAGATTGCGCTCGATTGCGTCAGCTTACAGTACTTTGCGCTCCCTATACTTAACATTGGGGAGTGCAAAGAGTAAGCAAGGAGTAATTAGCGTAAGGATCACATAGTCCGAACACTAATTACTCACCGCTGCGGTTAACTGAAAGGTTAACCACTGCTTGGAGCAGGTGCTAACTGATACCGCTTCTGCAGAATCAGTCAGCACCAGCTTAAAATGCCCCAAATCAGATACCTCATCCCGCGACGAGAATGGCGACCCGATGGGAGTCCCCAGTCTCCCTTCGCGATCACTGCAGACTGGTAGGAGCTTGCGAGATGCGAAATCCTGCAGGTCATGTGACTCAACAATTGAAGCCTCAATGGAGTCCTTTGGATTCCAGGAGGGCATGCTCGGAGCGGCACATTAGTGCTGCCTTACGGGGCTGGCCTGAATTAGCGCCTGTCCCTTAATATGGAGCTAAAACGGGGACGCTAAGAAGAAACCTGCAGGCGCAGGTGTTTTAGTGGGCAGGAATACTGTCCTAGGAGTCAAATTATTTTTAAAAGCACCAAGCTACTACTTTACTGTACAGCTGTGTCCTACAGACTGGGGATATTCTTTTGCCCATGTGTTTCTGCTTTGCACTCTTTATAAACCACACCCACTCTTCATACCTTGCCAGGACATTGTTTAGTCAACCAGCTGGTGGTTTATGTGCTATCCAGAGACCTTCCACCTTGCTACTGTCACGATTCTAGACCCCTTGACCCCTGTATGTGAGCTGATCCGGGCCAGCTCTTAATCTTTCCCTGCCATTCCTGCATTTCAGTTCAGGACTTTCCTACAGCAGGGATTATCTCCATCCACCTGACCACCTGAGCACTGGCCCACTCCCTATATATAAATGTAGTTCTCCGTTTGGACATTCCCCTGTCCTAAATCTCAGCTTGGAGTCAGTACTGCTCCTCCCGTTTGTATCCTGCTGTGACCTAAGCCTTCAGTGATCCTGTGACCTAAGCCTTTAATGACCCTGTGACCTAAGTTTGCAGTGATCCTGTGACCTAAGCCTTTAGTGATCCTGTGACCTAAGTTTGCAGTGATCCTGTGACATAAGCCTTTAGTGATCCTGTGACCTAAGCCTTTAATGACCCTGTGACCTAAGTTTGCAGTGATCCTGTGACCTAAGCCTTCAGTGTTCCTGTGACCTAAGTTTGCAGTGATCCTGTGACATAAGCCTTTAGTGATCCTGTGACCTAAGCCTTCAGTGTTCCTGTGACCTAAAGCCTGCAGTTTTCCTGTGACCGAAGCAGGCGTCAAGTCCAACAGAAAGAAGTTTGAGAACTTGCCAATATTTCTGCCTATGTAGGGCTCTATTACATTCCTTGGGCAAAAAAGCTTGCGCAGCGCAATTGTTTGTACGCGCATCATTAAACGTTAACGCGTTTAAATTAACGCTGGTATTAAAATCCGAGCGCATTTTTTTATCCCTCCGAAAATATTGTGCAAAAAAGTACGCGCGAAAACGTGCGTGCATTAACATTGCGCGCAGAAATCGGTGGGCAGACTGTTTTTTCACGTGATTCGGCCAATCAGAATTAAGATTCACAATTGTCTCCTGTTCAGTTTTTGCGCCTGTCAAAATCAATCTGAGTATATATGCTGCAGCAATAATAAAAAGACGCACAACTTCTCAATTTTATTGTTTGGGTATGTGTAGAATGTGTAACTATACTGTGCTGTATTTTTTTTTCGGGCTGGTGTATTTGGGTTCGGCCAGGACGTTCAGATTTGCCGTTACCACCAGCTTTTAAAAAGACGTTAAAATTATGCGCGCAAACGTTGTTCGTAAAAATATGCGCATCGATTGTAATACCATCCGCGCATCAGTGCACGAACGCATTTGCGCTCACAATGTTAAGTATGGGTTGCGCGCACGAACTTGCGCTCGCGCAGGGTCACTCGCGTTAGACGTTAACGCGCATCTTATGCACGAATGTCGTAATACGACATTCAGCGCAAAGGGTTTTTCCCCTCGCGTTAATGCGTTTTTGCACATGCGCAAAGTTGGGCGCGAAGAGCGTAATAGAGCCCATAATCTTTTTCACCTCGCCTTTATCCCTTGCTCCAATTTGATATTGATACTAAAACTGTAGCCAGGTTGAATTTAGAGGAATTATTATGATAATTAACATAAGAATTAGAATAAGAATAACACAAATGAACCCTTGAAAAATAGACTTTTTATGGCATGGGGCAAAATGGAACTCCATTCCCTCTGCACAAACACCGGTGCGGGCTGACATCTTGGGTGTCGGCCAAGCCTCTGGGAACTCCCCCTGAGGACTGGCGTCATCGTGCATAGCATGATGACTCCAGTCCTGGAGTTAACCCCTAGCTGCCAGCAATGGTGGAGATAGGGGGTTCATTGGAACCCCCTATCTCCCGATCCGTGGCAGCCAGGGGTTAATGTTTGATATTGTTGGATCGGCCAGAGCATGGTCTTTCCAACATATACCAAACATGACCATGTAATAAGTTTAAAAAAAAAAAAAATATATTAAAAAAATTATAAAAAAATAAATAAAACAAGTTTTTTTTTTGTTAATGCAGCAATATTGTTCCCATTTCAATTATAATGTGAACAATGATGCTGCACTAACGATTTTTGTTTGAGGTGCGTTTGTTAAAAATCTCATAATTTTTCCCAAAAAAAAATGTAACGAGACCCCATTTCTAATTTTTTTAACAAGCGCACCCCATACAAAATATAACCGCAATGCTCGCATGTTAAAATGTGAAAAAAAAAACTTTACACGTTGTAAATTATTGAAAATTCAAATTTTATTGCATTTTTTGTTATAATATACAGACAGGACATGACGTATACATAGAATAATGATATATTATGAATCTGCCGAGACTGCCGGAAAGAACGATATATAATATGTCTGGGTCATATACTAAAATAAGCTTCAAAACGCGTTTAAACATGATGAGCAAAACAGGTAAAAATTAGCTCAGCACAGAGGTGTGAAATGCCTCAGCAGCGAAAGGGTTAAAGATTCTAACAACTCTTAAACCTTTCAGGATTTCAACAGTTCTTAATCCAGTCAAGATTTTTTACAAGGTTTCTAACTCTGATACCTCTTAAATCTTGGTGTATATACAGGGTGTCCATAAAGTCTCTTTACAATTTCAAAAATGTATTACAAGAGAAAATGAAAAGACAGATAAGTGAAAATTATTACAAAATGAGACGTATATATTTAAGGTTTTTTGCCTCATTTAATACACCTCTATATGGGCACCATTAGTTGCATGAAGCACATCAAGACGGTACTCGATTTTTTGCCATGTTTGCTGTAGCATACCCTCATCAATGGTGGCAATGGCATCAGTGATCCTCTGCTTTAGATTAGTGATGTCCTGTACCTTTGTTCCATATACCATATCTTTAACATAACCCCATAGAAAGAAGTCGTTTTTCTTTGGCGAGACATCAATTACTGCAAATGTTTACCTTGACCTTTTGACTGAACACGTGGCACCACGACGTTGCCTTAAGGGACCGAAACGTTGTTTTTTTAATGGACTGAATAAATTTTGGATTTTAAACAAGATTCTGGGTGCCTTTGTCTACCTATTTTGTATATCAAAATCCTCCAAGGAGTTCTTTGCACCCGGGCAAAAGAATTGATTGCAGCGTCTTCACGCTTGCCATTTATGCAGATAAGAGTGCCTGCAATTTCATTGTTTATATATTGTGCTGTAAACTGATCAAGTGTAACTTGAAAATAATGAAAACAAAGCAGTTAAAAAGATAAATAAATACCTGACAATAGTGCAAATAATAGTATAATGGTAACTACTACATCAAAAATATAGGACCCTATTACATTCTTAGAAACATAGAAACATAGAAAAATGTCGGTAGATAAGAACCTTTCGGCCCATCTAGTCTGCCCAATTACATGGATACTTTACCTGGATTTATCTTTTGTTTAGGATAGCCTTATGCCTATCCCATGCTTGCTTAAATTCAATTACTGTTTTGGCCTCTACCACTTCAACTGGAAGACTGTTCCATGTATCCACCACCCTCTCAGTAAAATAATGCTTCCTGATGTTACTTTTAAATATTTGCCCCTCTAATCTAAGACTATGTCCTCTTGTTTTGCTACTTTGTTTCCTTTTAAATATACTCCCTTCCTCTAGCTTGTGGATTCCCTTTACGTATTTAAATGTTTCTATCATATCTCCTCTGTCTAGTCTTTTTTCCAAGCTGTACATGTTAAGATCATTAAGCCTTTCCTGGTAACTTTTCTCCTTCAAGCCGTACACCATTTTAGTAGCCCTTCTCTGAACTCTCTCTAAGATGTCTATATCCTTCTGGAGATACGGTCTCCAGTACTGCACACAGTACTCCAAGTGAGGTCTCAGGCTAGGGTCAGACTGAGGCAGTGCGAACGCGCGTGCAGCCGCACTTAATCACGGCCACACTAGCAGCAGATGCCGGGCAATGACGGCCAATATACGAAGTACGGTCGCACAAAAGTCCGGCTGCGCAACGCAAGTGGAAAATGAACGCATTTTTTCGAGAACGTGAAACCGCAGGTACTGACGTACAGAGTGCGCTGCGTCCGCTAGCGGCGTGTGGGCGTGATTAGGAGACGTCAGACGCTGCTAATGTCCGGCCAACATAACGTCCAGACACAAAAAGTGTTTTATTGATGATCCGTACAAAATCACGGACGAAAATGCGCATAGTATGACCACTATCACGTATTCTGTGAAAAAATGCGTCCATTCGTTCGAACGCACTTTTTCACAGACAACATAAAAATGCGTTCGTCTGACCCTAGCCTCACCAGTGCTCTGTACAGTGGCATGAGCACTTCCCTTTTCCTACTGCTAATACCTCTCCCTACACAACCAAGCATTCTGCTAGCATTTCCTGCTGCTCTATTACATTGACTACTTACCCTTAGATCCTCTGAAATAATAACCCCTAAATCCCTTTCCTCAGATGTTGAGGTTAGGACTGTATCAAATATTCTATATTCAGCCCTTGGGTTTTTACGTCCCAGGTGCATTATCTTGCACTTATCCACATTAAAACTCAATTGCCACAGCTCTGACCATTTTTTTAGTTTACCGAAATCATTTGTCATTTGGCTGATTCCCTCCAGGAACGTCAACCCTGTTGCAAATCTTTGTGTCATCAGCAAAAAGACATACTTTACCATTAATACCTTCTGCAATATCACTAATAAAAATATTAAAGAGAATGGGTCCAAGTACTGACCCCTGAGGTACCCCACTGGTAACAAGACCTTGCGCCGAATAAACTCCATTTACCACAACCCTCTGTTGTCTGTCACTCAGCCACTGCCTAATCCAGTCAACAATATTGGAATCCAAGCTCAAAGATTGCAATTTATTGATAAGCCTTTTATGCGGAACAGTATCAAAAGCCTTACTGAAATCTAAATAAGCAATGTCTACTGCACCACCTGTGTCTATTATTTTTGTTACCCAATTAAAAAAATCAATAAGATTAGTTTGGCATGATCTCCCTGAGGTAAACCCATGTTGTTTCTGATCCTGTAATCTATGTGTTTTTAGATGTTCAACAATCCCTTCCTTTAACATGGTTTCCATTAATTTCCCCACTACTGACGTAAGACTAACTGGTCTATAGTTCCCCGATTCCTCCCTACTACCCTTCTTGTGAATGGGCACAACATTTGCTAATTTCCAGTCTTCTGGGACGACTCCCGTTAACAGATTTATTTAACCAATCCTTGTTAACGGTTTTGCTATTACATCACTGAGCTCTTTTAATAATTTGTGTGCACACGCAAAAACGCATTAACGCGAGGGCCAAAACCCTTTGCGCTGAACGTCGATTTATGACGTTTGCGTACAAAATGCGTGTTTACGTGTAACGCAAGTGACCCTGCGCGAACCCTTTGCAAGCGCAATTTAGTGCGCGCATCCTATACTTAACATTGTGAGCGCAAATGCGTTTGTGCGCTGGTGAGCGCATGGTATTACAATCTTGGCGCAAAATTTAACGGACAACGTTTGAGCGAATAATTTTAACGTCTTTGAAAAGCTGGTGGTAACGGCAAATTGTAACAACCTGACTGTACCAAACTGCGGATTCACAACGGAGGACGTCGATGTGCACGTTTTTTTACTAGATCCGTCAAAAATGACGGCCACTACCTTGTCTTCCATCAGAACGTACGTCTGTTGTGCGCAGTCCGCACAAAATGACGGACTCGCGTTAAAAATTACATTGCGCTCCCTGATTTCTGCGCGCATTTTTGCGCGTCGGTTTTACGAGCGCATTTTCCCGACGGATGAAAGAATGCGCGAGGAATATTATTCCAGCGGTTATTTTCGTGCGTTAACGTTTAAGTAATTATGGGAAAATAGTTATGAAAAAACAAAGTTAATAATTTCTACCATGAAATCTACTAAACGGCTATTAAAAACTCCATTAATAAGGTGTATAAGAAATAAGGAAATCACATACTGAGCAACAATGTCCTGATGAACCATGTAAAATAAATAAATAATAAATCCAATTACACCTGTAAAAAAAAAAGTGAGAGGCGTGAAAAATAAAAAAATAAAAACGAAGAGAAAAAGAGGTGAAGGAAAAAGGCTCTATATATACTGTATATGTAAACATTACAAATATAAAAAAGAATTATTCAGAAATTCATAAAGTTTTTCTCCTGGAGTTGTCTGGCATTTCCCAAATGGCAAATTCAAAGTTTATCGTTGTTGGA
This sequence comes from Leptobrachium leishanense, assembly GCA_009667805.1. NCBI lineage: Eukaryota > Metazoa > Chordata > Amphibia > Anura > Megophryidae > Leptobrachium > Leptobrachium leishanense. The sequence continues at coordinate 127,460,452 of CM019063.1, forward strand.
ACAACGTGTTTGCAATAATGGTACATTGCGGTGGTTAGTGAATAACCTCCAAGTGTAGTGTTACAACTGCTGACTGTTAAAACAGAGATGGTTTCTTTATGGTACAGTGAAGAGTTAGTCCACTAGATGGCAGCATAACATGGTGGAAATACCAGTGATTTATGCCAGTAATTATTATTTGCTTATTTTATCTGTAAATAATTTATTACACAAAAAAGGTTGTTCAAAATTACAAACATGCAAGTACACGTTAATTATTAAATTAGAATTAATGGCGGACAGTAACAGCAAATGAAATATGATATGTCTCCTGAAGACATTTAAACAATTTAACAAACATCCCTAAACAGAGAAAATAAAAAGCTGAAAGATTTCAACAGGCCTTAACGCAGAGCTTTTCTGGAGGGCCAAGGAATAGAGCAGACTCAGTAATTAACAGCAGCAGGGAAAAAAGCAAATAAAACCCTTAAAGAAAAGCTAGCCACTATTATTAGTTATTATTATACTTTATTTATATAGCGCCAGCATATTCCGCAGCGCTGAACAATGGGCACAGTATAGACAGGGTTTCAATACACTGAGACTGAACAACATTTGATAAAGCAGTACAGGAGGAAACGAGGGCCCTATTACCGTGGGAACTTTCAGTCTAGAAGGGTTGGGGGTGGAAACAGGAGGAGAGGACTGCAAGGTGAGAGTGATGGACTGCAAGGTGAGAGTGATGGACTGGTTGGGGCAGTGAGGTGTATTAGTGAGTCGTGTGGTAGGCTTCCCTAAATAGGAATGCCTTAAGGGAGTGATTAAGGAAGGGAAACTAGGGAAAAGTCTGACAGTACAAGGTAGAGCGTTCCAGAGGATGGGGGCTGCGCGTGAGAAGTCCTGCAGTCTATCATGGGAAGAGATGATGCGGGGAGAAGCTAGGCGCAGGTCACTGTTTAATCTTAGGGAGCGGCTGGTATGTATTTGGTGATTAGTGAGGACAGGTAGTGGGGAGCTGAGTTAGTGAGGGTTTTGTAGGTCAGGGTAAGGATTTTGAATTTAATTCTGCAGTGGATGGGGAGCCAGTGAAGGGACTCGCAGAGGGGAGCGGCAGAGACAGAGCGGCGGGTGAGGTGAAGGAGCCTGGCAGAGGCATTCAGAATAGATTGTAGGGAGGCGAGGTGGGAGAGAGGGAGGCCAACTAAAAGATTATTACAATAGTCGAGTCGGGAGATTATAAGGGCATGGATGAGTTGCTTTGTGGTGTCAGCAGTAAGAAATGGCCGAATTCTGGAAATATTACGCAACTGGTATCGGCAGGAGGAGGAAAGAGACTGGATGTGGGGGATATAGGAAAGAACAGAGTCAAGAGTAATTCTGAGGCAACGAACCTGGCTTGATGTGGAGATAGTGATACCCTCAACCATGACAGAGAAGTCAGGAGGTGGGGAGGCATTAGAGGGAGGAATTAGTAAAAGCTCAGTCTTGGACATGTTAAACTTAGGTGGTGAGAGGCCATCCAGGAGAAAATGCCAGATAAACAGTCGCTGACTTTGGAAAGGAGAGAAGGAGAGAAATCAGGGGTAGAGAGGTAGATCTGAGTATCATCCGCATAGAGGTGGTAATTAAAGGCAGAGCTGTTAATGATTTTTCCCAGGGAGGAGGTGTAGATGGAGAAGAGCAGAGGACCAAGGACAGAGCCTTGAGGTACACCAACTGATAAAGGCATTGCCGAGGAGTTACCAGCAAATGATACAGAGAAAGACCTGTTAAACAGATAAAAGTGAATCCAAGAGAGTGCAGTGTCACAGAGACTGAGAGAGCTGAGAGTCTGTAGAAGAAGGGGGTGATCGACAGTGTCAAAAGCAGCTGAGAGGTCAAGCAGGATGAGAATAGAATAGTGGCCTGCGGTTCTTAGCCGTTAGAAGGTCATTAGTGACTTTGGTGAGTGTAGGCAGTTTTTTGTTGGGTGTAGGGAACACTATGACTATTTAATGTCATTTACCTGGTCCATTCGGCTGTCTCTGAGGTTGCTCGCTATTGTGTTCTGTCTGAGAGAGGGTGATGTCGGCATGCAGAACATACTGACAAAATCGGTGACCAATCAGGTGATTGTCAGCCAGGAAATTCAGAATCCTTGCTGCCTGGTGACATGCGTTTCTGCAAAGGATACTCCTCCACTTCACACTGCAAAGGAGGAAGGAGAGGAGGGGTGCCTGACAAAAAAGATAAAGCAGTTAGGATGTGTAAAGTGTCCTTTTAGGAAAATATTAAGCATACAGGGAAAATGTCACTATTAGGCTGGCCGTCCACAGGCACCATAGTCGGGCGACTGACTTGGTCACCCAACTACAGACAACGCCATCATCCGATCAGAGTCGTCCACTGGAATCATCTGTGGACGACCCAGATCAGCCGATGGAAAGGCCGGCCAACAAAAACCCCGTTGCAGGGAAACGAAACCCTGCTGTGGCGCCGCTGCATAGCCGAAACAGCCAAAGCGGAGGGAAAAAAATTCTCTCCGATGGCTGAAGGGGGGATTCGCCCGTAAGGGCTTAGTCCTGAGCTGAGTACCCATGAGGCCTACCTTGATTTATATGTAGTGGGATAATTACGGCACTTGTGGGGCTCCAACAAATATAGTAACCGCTTCCCATGATAGACTGCAGGACTTCTCACACGCAGCCCACATTCTCTGGAACACTCTCCCTCGTACGGTCAGACTTTCCCCTAATTTCTCTTCCTTCAGACGCTCCCTTGAAACGTTCCTATTTAGGGAAGCCTACCACCCAACTCACTGACGCAACCATCAATCACTCTCACCTTGCAGTCCTCTCCTCCTGTTTCCAACCCCAACCCTTCTAGATTGTGAGTTCCTACGGGAATAGGGCCCTCATCTCCTCCTGTACTGTTTGTCAAATGTTGTTCAATGTATTGTAACCCTGTCTATACTGTGCCTATTGTACAGCGCTGCGGAATATGCTGGCCCTTTATAAATAAAGAATAATAATAATAACAAGCCGGCAGAGAACCGTCTCATCGCTCGTTGGTGTAGGGAACCCACGTGGCGCACACGCCAACATAATTTCCTGGTTTCAGACCTGATGGGGAGTAAACTAATCAGAGGTTGGAAAGCGTCACCTCTCATAGGCGCGTTACCATGTCAGTCATGATAACATATTGACGCGCATGTGCTGGCAGGACTCAATGCCATACGCCGGCAAAAAAAGCATAAAAGGGAAAGCGCAAGTGGCAAAAAAACCTTATCAGGGTTATTCAAAGAGAATCAAAAAGTCACCGCACCTTTGGTGACTTTTCGTTCTCTTCAATTCGGGCTGATTCGGCAATCCCATTTCGTCGACCCTGCGGTGTATTCAGCAAGCACCACAGGGCCGTCGAAGCATGGGGAAAAGCTGCCGCAAACCCAACAAAAAGTCACCGCAAAAATCCGGCGAATACACACCGAAACCCGCAAAAACATCTGGATTAACCTGCCGAAGACGCCGGAAAAACCCGAGCAGGAGCCGATCACACATAGCGCAGCCTCCAGAAAAAGCCGACACCGCAGACAAGTGAATAAATTAGAAAAACAGTTTGCTTGAATATTTGAAAAGTGAAACGCTGTTTGCAAAGAAACTACTGAGCGAAAATGTCTGAAATTTACATATGAGATCCAGGGAATGATAATAAAAAGGGCTGTTACAGAAAAAATAAGTAAACTTTAAAAAACAAAACAGACTTTTTAAAAAAAAAAAAAATCAAGAAAAATGCTTAAAATATCCTAAAAAATCTATAAATAAAGAGACTTTTTACTGCAGAATTTTATAATGAATGGTTTATTAGATATTGAATTAAAACGGGAATATATTTAACATTGAAGCCTACGGGATTTGCCTGAATAAACCTGTCGAATAAAACCACCGAATGGCAGGGCACTTCGGGAACCTTTCACTGCTGGTTTGTGTTCTCTGAATAGCCGAAGCAGTGCTTTTTAATGGGGATTTCACTGCCCTCGAACAGGCACCGTATGTGCAGGCAATTCGCCAGGATTTGGAGTATTGCATGCTCTCTGAATAGCCGAATGGCCAAGAAAGGTAACCGAACGCTGATTTTCAGCATTCGGTTACCTTTCTCCAGCCATTCAGATCTCTTTGAATAACCCTGTAAAGAAAAGTAGTATAAGGCCCGTGTCAAACGAACGCAGTGATCACATCTGTGTTGCCACACATTTTAACGTCCGTCGTAGCATAAAATTATGATCAATAGAGACCCAAACACGAAGTACGTCCGCACTGAAGTGCAGACGCACAACGCACGTGGCACCGGAAGCAATTTGAGCAAGAACGTCAAACCGCTAGGATGGACACACAGAGTGCACCACATCCGCGTAGCTTTGTGTGCGTGTGATGGAACGTAGTCAGACAGACTGCAATTTTGACGTCCAGCATTTTTAACGGACTTATGGTCTTATGGACTTATGGTTTTTCATATCATGTATCAATTTTTTCTATTTTACATATTAATTTTGCTTCCCATCTACATCAGTCAAACAAAAATAAGTAAAAAGAAAAACAGACCGTGTGGTGTCTACAGTATCATGAGTCAGAAAGTACGTCAGTTGTGCACGGACGCACAGTGTGCTCAGAATTCGTTCGTCTGACATTAGGCTAAAGCCCTCATAGGCATTCCACCCCTAAACCTGGCCAGGGTACGTGCTGACACTAGATATGTACCGGCTGAACAATAAGAGTGATTAAGAAATAGGTACATGTATAATAGAAGAAAAATTTATATAAGCAACCAAATAAATTTATTTGAAAGAATAAATGAGCCACTAATTGAGCATATACTTTGCATAAGCAATGACATACAAAACAATTCTAAGTGGATACATAATGTTAATCCCAAACAAAATTGAATTAAATAATTACAAACAAATTAATTTGAAATAAATAAATTAAATAAATTTCACCTTTCCATGCACGCAGCGGTTTTACTATACAATGCATCTTTTCACATTTCTCTGAAGCAAGGTGGTTTTACTATACAATGCATCTTTTCACGTTTCCCCGAAGCATAGTGGTTATACTATACAATACTTCCTTTTCACATTTCCCGGCACGGCGGTTTAACTATACAATGCATCTTTTTCATGTAAACTTGCACCAGATCGTCGGATTTCATATGACCAAATTCCATTTAAATTGAAAGGATCGCTAATCTGTTGCAATTGCATAAAATCGTCTGAAATCGTCCGATGGTGGTTGGATGCAGTGAAAGAGGGCTGATTCACCTGCATGTTGTAGGATTGGTTGGACGACTTCAGACGATATCAGTTGAATGATGATCACACCAACGCACAAATATGGTGCCAATGGCTGGCCAGCCTTAAGGGAGGTGTGTATAATTATTCACTTGTATTCTCTATTCATACGAAAAAAAAAACTAGTGAATAAGTATCGATAATGTTAACAATGTTTTCAAGGTATTACCATTAGATACTGCACAATGGTGAACAAAGTAATACAGGATATAGCTGGGTACATCACATACTCTTATGTAGGAGGTTTCTTGGTGATCTGTTTTTTTTATCTAGAGTGGCACACAGTAAGAACTAAAAAGTTTTAAATAGACAATAAATCAAAATAATTGGGGTTTAAAATGTATCTTTAATAGTACTCAAGAAAGGACTGTATTTTTGGATCTGGAAATCTATATAGAGGAACAAAGTATTCAAACTAAAACTTCCAAAATTCCAAAAAAACTATTTCAAATAGGTGGACAATACCAGTTATGTAACTTTTTCCAGGGGCCATTACTCCCCATGATTGGAAAATCTCTAAAGGCAAATTTTTAAGATTAAAATTAAATTGCACCAAATAAAGGAAACGTTTGAATAGCAGGTAGAAGAATTAAACTCTAAATATATACAAAAGGGATATCCTAAGGGTATGCTGGAGGAAACCTGTAAACAAGTAGCAATGGTTATTAAGCAGAAAATATATAGATAATAGAATTATAATGGGTGATCATAAGGAAAGCACGAGGATTATATTTGATTATAATTCAGTTAGTCATTTCTTGAAAAAAAAATAATTAGAATACATTGGCCTGTCTTGAAATTAGACTAGGATCTAAATAAGAAGTGGCACCTTCATAGAAGCCACTGTTAAGGATATACTGGTGAAAAGTTTTTCAAAGAGGGAACAGGGAAGAGAAAAGAATTTCATGAATGAAACTACTGCCTGCTTCAGATACAATAAGTGCAAGGAGTGTAGGCACATCAAGAATAATACAGTTAAGTGCAATAAAGACTTTAAATCAGAATACACTGGGAAGTCATTTATGATTTGTGAGTTAATAACTAGCCACTCAAGAAATTCGATCTATTTGTTAAAATGCCCATGCAATATGCAATATGTGGGAAGAACGGCATAACCTTTTCATAAACGAATTGCACAACATATATGTACGTAATATAGAAATAGCAAAAAACAATATGAACCTGCATGCACCAAATGCAAGGTTGCCCAGGTGCAAAAATTTGTATGAAATTAAAAAACTCAGGGTCTTAGATAAAAGTCAAAAACTATGCATTATGTAAAGATCAAGTTAAAATAGTGCCCGTATGCTTCTCTCGACGTTTCGGCCCTCTCATGAGCCTTTATCAAAGTAGTAATATAGAAATAGGCTATGAGAATAATAGTGTCTCATCCCGTTTTAAAAGATATCAAGGAAGTGATCCAACAGGTTTAATGTTTACAGGTATAAAATCGAGTAAAGAATAATTGGAGAGGAGGGGATTTTTATAAAAGACGTTGGCTGTGAAGAGATGAGGTGGGTATACTGCCTCAAACCTTTAACCCCAAATGGTTTAAATATTGAATTAGATTTATTTATCTTCCTGGAATAATCTGAGATTTGAATTGGGGAAATATAATTTTTTTTGTTTTAATTTTTTAAATATCCTTTTTATTAAAATTATTATAATTTTTTTCTCAGCTTGATATATTTTATTCTCAATTTGCTACTATTCAATGTAATAAATACGTACATGAGTTTTTAACATACTATCCACATTTAGGATATTATACTAGGTGATTTTATTATTATTAGGTGTTATCTGGCAATGAAAGGGTCACCATCAACAGTTTGCTGGTGTTTAAAAGGAGCTAGGACTGGACTTCATTACGCACAGAGGAAGTTTCGAGACAGAAGCGAAACGCGTATGCTTGTAATGATCCACATGCCATGTGACTGGAGAGGAGTCTGAAAACAGGAAGCACAGGAGCACAGCAGGGACTGATCACAAGCAGGACAGACGGTCATAAAGTTACTGTTTTGAGGGCTCTCTGGGACAGATTTCTGCGTTTATTATTTTTAAGCGGAATAAAACCTTTTTTTTCTAAAACGAAAAGCAATATATCTCAGCTCAATTCATCAGCTCCAATGTGTCGTTTATTGATCCTACACTATCAAGGGATCGGATCCTCCCCAGGGCGTTGCGTTTATGTCTGAGTGGCACATGGTTACTCGCAGTTTTGTGAGTGGATTTCAGTAAACCTTTACGTACATATTTTAACTGTCAATCAGAAAGCACTATGGACTCTATTTATTTTGCAGATATTGAGTACTTTGTTGAAGTGACAACATTTCGATGTGTTGTTTTGCAGCAGGGTGCACATAACTGTTATTAACCTACACAAGTGTATTCACTTTAATTACTGGTTGTTTGGGCACTTGCAGTGTCCTTTATTTAATTACGTATATATTTATTTGATCCACTGGTTACATTGTTGTAAACACAATTATTTCTCACTGTGAAAAGGCAACACAATTAAGCACCCGATTACTTTTGTTTTGTTTCTAATGTTTTAAAGGTAAGATAAGAACATGAAGCCTATTAATATCAGAGCAGATGCAGACTTCATAGTTCACCATTTATGGTTAGATTTTATTATTGACTTTTATTTTGTTCTTTAAAAAATTTTTCCTAGAGGTTGTCGGAAGCAAGGATGCTATAAATATATGATTTTGATCATAACAAGTTACACACCAGAGGAAGCAATACAATAGTGTGAATTGTGTTTAGGAATGGGTTAGCTCTGTAGGTGCAGCATATATTTGTATGTCAGGGTGCCACCGCATACCTCTCCAAATAGACAGGTATGACAAAGGGATGCCACAAGAGGAACGCAAAGGCCATCACACAATGTGCTAATATGTTTTTTATGTTAGTTATTGTAACAAAACAATACAGTAATTCTAAAATTGACTTCATTCTTGCACTGCGTGAATCATTAAAGTATATCGGAGATCAGGAAAGTTGTTTGTAGTAGTTATGGAGAAGTTATTTTTTAGGTGTTCAGTTATGTTGGTAAGTAACAATAATTTAAGGATCTGTTCACAAAGCACCAAAACTTTGTGCAATTTCGGTGCTTTGCGTTTTGGCCCATTTTGGTGCACTTCAGAGATTCCATATCACTTAAAACACAGTGGATTAACTATTTAGCGATTGGTCACCGTATTTTGCCGAAATTGGAGTCGCGGAAGCAGTTATCGGACGTCGCAGAGTATTGCATCAGTAACAGTTGAATTGCGTCAAATTGGTATCGGTTGATTTCCACCGAATTGAAAATAAAAGAAGTCTCATATTCTCCTGATAATTATTTCAATCAATAGAAATGTGTCTAAGAAATAAAAAAGTCCTTGAAATAAATAAAAAAAAGGTCTGTCACAAAATAAAAAAAAACACCTTTTAAAAAAATCTAAAAACAAACATGTTGTCAAAAAAACACAAAACGGTCTTCTAAAAAATAAAATAGAAAGGGTTTTTGCAAAAAATAAAAAGAATAAACAGTCTTTAAAAAAATATTAAAGATATAACTTTTTTACATTGAAACCTATAGGATTCGCCTGTTTAATCCTGTCAAATTGAAACACTGAAAATCAGGGCATTTCGCTGGAATTTTGGTGCAATTCGGCATTCAGTAAATAGAATACATGATAGTCTTCTTTATGACAATTATTGTGTCAAATTGCACTGAATTGCTCAATATTTCGCTGTCAATTTGCTTGTATTTGTCAAATTTAGGGATGAGTCCGAACCCGAACCCGAACTCGAACCCAATGCAAGTCAATGGGGCTGAAAATTCGGTTTTTAGAGTGCCCTCCAAGAGGGCATATATGCTACATATTTGCCATAAAAGGTGTATGGGGGTCCGGGTAGTGCCCTGGGGGACAGGAAACAAGAACAAAAAGTAAAAAAAAAAGTTTTTAAAGGGACAGTGAGTTTTTTCCATGAAATAAGGGTTAAAAATAAAAACCAAAAATTCCTTCAAATATCGTGCCTAGGAGGTCCCCATAACCTGCCCGTGTAGTGGCGGATTTCTAGGATGTATAGAAACACTTAAAAACAAAAAAATGATGTTTCATATGACGGTAAATGCTTTTCCTTTAATCGCATAAACAACTGCTTGGGGCGGCAGTCTGTATGAAAAGAGGAGACATTTTCGTACACGCAGAAAAAGTTTACTGATTTTTTTGGCTAAATTATTGTGAAATATATGCAGGCTTTGGATGAAAGTAACAATAGGTGCTTTAAAATTGGTCCTTTAGCGTCCCCAACAGTGCCGTCACACCGTAACCCCTCTGAGGATATGAATCTGATACAGGCGTCAGTGGCATTGCACCCAAATATTGTGCTTTTGGTGCCAGGCCTGCAAGTACTATCATACAGTATCCCCTCTGTGGTATTGTGGAAGAATGCAGGGGTGGACCATGTGGTCCTATATTGAAAAGATATGATTCTGGTCAAGGCGTCAGTGCACCCAGATATTGTGCCTTTAATGCCAGGCCAGCAAGTATCATCATACAGTAACCCCTCTGTGGTATTGTGGAAGAGTGCAGGGGTGGACCATGTGGTCCTATATTGAAAAGTTTTTTATCTGTTAATGGGCGTCAGTGCACCCAGATATTGTGCCTTTAATGCCAGGCCAGCAAGTATCATCATACAGTAACCCCTCTGTGGTATTGTGGAAGAATGCAGGGGTGGACCTTGCGGTCCTATATTGAAAAGTTTTTGATCTGGTAATGGGCGTCAGTGCACCCAGATATTGTGCCTTTAATGCAAGGCCAGCAAGTATCATCATACAGTAACCCCTCTGTGGTATTGTGGAAGAATGCAGGGGTGGACCATGTGGTCCTATATTGAAAAGATATGATTCTGGTCAAGGCGTCAGTGCACCCAGATATTGTGCCTTTAATGCCAGGCCAGCAAGTATCATCATACAGTAACCCCTCTGTGGTATTGTGGAAGAGTGCAGGGGTGGACCATGTGGTCCTATATTGAAAAGATATGATTCTGGTCAAGGCGTCAGTGCACCCAGATATTGTGCCTTTAATGCCAGTCCAGCAAGTATCATCATACAGTAACCCCTCTGTGGTATTGTGGAAGAGTGCAGGGTTGGACCCTGCTGTTCAAAAAATTAAAATGATATAAATCTGGCACAGGCGTCAGTGCAGCCAAATATTGTGCCTTTCATGGCAGCAAGTGCATTCACACCGTAACCCTTTTGTGGTATTGTGGAAGAGTGTGACAAAATTTCCAGCGGCACTGAACGTCCTTTCGGAAAGCACGCTAGATGAAGGGCAACCTAGTAACTGCATAGCATATTGGCTAAGTTCTGGCCAGTGATCCAATCTCAACACCCAGTAAGCCAGTGGATCATCTGCTGGAAAGGTATCCAGGTCTGCCCTTGCTCCTAGGTAGTCCTGCACCATATGGTGAAGACGCTGGCAATGGGTGCCTACATTTATTATTATTATTATTATTCTTTATTTATAAAGCGCCAGCATATTCCACAGCGCTGTACAATAAGCACAGTATAGACAGGGTTACAATACATTGAACAACATTTGACAAACAGTACAGGAGGAGATGAGGGCCCTATTCCCATAGGAACTCACAATCTGGGAGGGTTGGGGTTGGAAACAGGAGGAGAGGACTGTAAGGTGAGAGTGATTGATGGTTGTGTCAGTGAGTTGGGTGGTAGGCTTCCCACATTTGACGTCCCTGGGCGTCGAGGACTAAAAAAATTTAAGAAAGCATCAGTCAAGCGGCCCTGGCCTTCACCACTATTCCTCTGATCACCCGCAGCCTCAGAAGCACGTGTGTCAGCACTTGGTAATCTACCGGTGCCTGGAAAGGTGTTACACAAGTGTCGCTTTAGAGCGTCGTCACGTTTTTTCATCCTGTGCTCCCTCTGTGCGGGCAGGATGAGCTCTGCAACTTTCCCCTTGTATCGTGGATCAAGAAGGGTTGCCAACCAGTAATGATCCCTCTCCTTGATAGCACGAATCCTGGGGTCCTTTAGCAGGCTTTGCATCATTAGGGAGCCCATGCAGCGTAGGTTGGAGGTGGCATTAGCTTCCGAGTCTTCCTGGTCAATGAGGATGACCATATCGTGCACTTCCTCCTCCCAGCCACGCACTAGCCCTTCTGTTTCTGGGCACACAAAACCCTCCCTTGAGGAATCCCCACCTTCAATGCCCCCACTACTTAAATATTCCTCCTCCTCCTCATCCTCCTCCTGTCTGATCTGAGTAGGACCCGCTGGAATGCTGTCTGCGGAAATACTGGGGCCTTGAGAGCTAGGGAAGGCCTCCTCTTCCTCCCGCTGCTCTGCCTCTAGAGCTCTAAAGGAATTGTGTCACTGATGCATGCACTGTCCCTGCTCACCATCCTAGTTGCCTCCTCAAATGGTGACAGTACAGTGCATGCATCCTTGATCATCAGCCACTGCGGGGGGGGGAACCAAGTTGACCTGAACCTGTCCTTGTGCCATACTCACACAGGTACTCGTTGATGGCCCTCTGCTGCTTGTGCAGACGCTGCAGCATTGCTAATGTCGAGTTCCACCTGGTGGGCATGTCACAGATCAGATGGTTTGTGGGAAGGTGGAACCTCTCTTTGAATTTCTGCCAGGCGAACGCTTGCTGGGAATGACCGTCTGAAGTGGCTGCAGACTTCTCTGGCCTGGATGAGAAGCTCTGGCAGCCCTGGATACTTGGTTCGGAAACGCTGTACCACCAGATTTAGGACATGTGCTAGGCATGGTACATGCGTCAATTTACCCTTGCGTAGGGCGGAGAGAAGGTTGCTGCCATTATCGCAGACGATCATTCCCAGCTCAAGCTGGCGTGGTGTTAACCATCTCTGCACCTGCCCCTGCAGAGCTGACAAAATTTCTGACTCGGTGTGGCTCCTGTCCCCTAAACAAACCAGCTCAAGCACAGTATGGCATCTTTTTGCTTGAGCCATTGCGTAGACCCTGTCAGGCGTCGGTTTAACTGCCACTTCGCCTGAGACAGAGAAGGAGGAGGAGGAATAGGTGGTTGTGGTGGAGCAGACAGACCTCATACAAGCAGCTTTCTGGAGGCGTGGTGGATGAACAAGCTCCAGCACAGAGCCCTTCTTGGATCCCTCCCAGCTGCAATCAGAGTTACCCAGTGTGCCGTGAAGGAAATGTAACGACCCTGTCCATGCTTGCTGGACCACGTGTCTAAAGTCACATGCACCTTGCTGCTGACTGCCTTTGCCAATGACTCGATAACATTGTCTTCCACGTGCTGGTATAGTGCTGGAATGGCCTTGCGTGAAAAGTAATGGCGTTTTTGAACCTGCCACTGTGATACAGCACATTCAGCAAATTCACGGAAGGGAGCAGAGTCCACCAGCTGGAAAGGCAGCAGCTGCAATGCGAGTAATTTTGCTAAGCTGGCATTTAGACGCTGTGCTTGGGGATGGTTGGGACTATATTTTTTCTTTCGCTGCAGCAGCTGCGGCAAAGTAATCTGACTGCGTAAATCTTCAGCTACTGGGATGATGTCACATTGTGAGGAAGGAGCTGGTACATCCATTACTGTAGCATCATCCCTGTCGGTGGAGGTTGTAGGCAATGACATGGCAGGACATACAGTGGGGGTAGAGACAGATGAGAAGTTTTGCGCCAACGGGATGTGTGGCACTTGTTCATATGTCGCCTCAAGCACGTGGTACCGAAGTGTCCAGTATCTTTCCCACGCTTAAACCTCATCTGACATAGATAACAAATAGCAACGCTGCGCTCTACTGCACATTTCTTAAAGAACTCCCAGACAACAGAGTTCCTGCGTGTGTTCTTTGAGACAACAGCGCTCTGCACCGGAGCAGCTCTGACATGTGATGCTTTGGACTGGCTAGTGCTACGGTTGGTCACAGAGGATGTTGTGCCTCGTGTTTGCTGTGCTTCCTCCTCCCCCTCTTCTTCACTTAATTCCTCTGTTCGATCTGGCACCCAGGTGGAGTCAGTGACCTCATCATCATTGTCATCATCACCCCCTATCTCCTCGTCACTGGAGCCAACTTGGCAGTATGCTGCAGCTGCTGGGGCAACATGAGTGCCAGTTATTTGTGTGTCATCACTGGCACCCCCTTCCTCTAGGTTGATTATACTCCCTTCCTCAACCTCAGAGATTGAATCAGAGCACTGTACTTGCTGCGCATCCTCAAGCAGCATGTCACTCTCATTATAGTCAAACAATTCAGCTGACTCCTCCGTGTGTGATAGCGAGGCTACGGCAGGAGTAGCTGTGGACATGGAGGCTGCATTAGATGCTTTGGCAGCTGAGGTGGACTGTAAAGCACTAGAAGCCTGGCTGGCAGAGGACTCGGAGGATGAGGATGGCCTGGTTAGCCAATCCACCAAGTCCTCTGTATGTTGATGCTGCTTAAGATGGCCAGCACCAGTTAGAAAGGACAAGCGTGCCCCTGCAGAGGATGCACCACGTCCACCACGACCAGAGGCACAGCCTCCCGACACAGGGGCTGCTTGCCCTCTTATCTGTGTCTGGGAGCGTCTGCCTGTCCTTTTTGTTCTTTCAGACATGGTGAGTGATATATAGATTAATATATACAGAACTCTGATTCAACTTTGGTATAAAGAGTTAAAGAACTCTGGTATAACTCAGTGAGACACCCTGATCGCTGGCAGCCAGTGACGAGACACAGATCACCTCAATTCACAAATGTTTTGTAGAAATTAGTGACCCCCAAAATAATGCGTGGTACTGGTTGTGTGACAAGAGACAGATCACCTCAATTCACAAATGTTTTGTAGAAATTAGTGAGCCCCGAAATACAGCGTGGTACTGGATGTGTGATGAGACACAGATCACCTCAATTCACAAATGTTTTGTAGAAATTTGTGACCCCCAAAATACTTGCTGGCAGTGACAAGAGACAGATCACCTTGATTCACAAATGTTTTAAAGAAATTAGTGAGCCCCAAAATACAGCGTGGTACTCGATGTGTGACGAGACGCAGATCACCTCAATTCCCAAATGTTTTGTAGAAATTAGTGAGCCCCAAAATAATGCGTGGTACTGGTTGTGTGACAAGAGACAGATCACCTCAATTCACAAATGTTTTGTAGAAATTAGTGAGCCCCGAAATACAGCGTGGTACTGGATGTGTGACGAGACACAGATCACCTCAATTTCCAAATGTTTTGTAGAAATTTGTGACCCTCAAAATACTTGCTGGCAGTGACGAGACACAGATCACCTCAATTCACAAATGTTTTGTAGAAATTAGTGAGCCCCGAAATACTGCGTGGTACTGGATGTGTGACGAGACACAGATCACCTCAATTCACAAATGCTTTGTAGAAATTAGTGAGCCCCAAAATAATGCGTGGTACTGGTTGTGTGACAAGAGACAGATCACCTCAATTCCCAAATGTTTTTTAGAAATTTGTGACCCCCAAAATACTGCGTGGTACTGGCTGTGTGACAAGACCCAGATCACCTCAATTCACAAATGTTTTAAAGAAATTAGTGAGCCCCAAAAAGATTTGCTGGCACAGTGACAAGACCCAGAAGATCACCTCAATTCACAAATGTTTTAAAGAAAGTTGTAAACCCCCAAAAAACTTGCTGGCACAGTGACAAGACACACATCACATAAATTCCCTGATATTTGGTAGAAATGAGACCCAAAAAGACTTGCTGGCACAGTGACAAGACCCAGAAGATCACCTCAATTCACAAATGTTTTAAAGAAAGTTGTAAACCCCAAAAAACTTGCTGGCACAGTGACAAGACACACATCACCTAAATTCCCTGATATTTGGTAGAAATGAGACCCCCCCACACCCCCCCAGTAGCGTGGCAGACCGGCAGTAACAAGACACATCTATCTCCTTTGAAATCTCCTCTGAAATGCGTGCAGAATCGGCGCGTGGAAATGTTATATAGTGTGCTGCGGGACTTAGCTCTGTGAGCCCATGATTGGGCAAAATTTGCCCAATCAGGACTCTGAGCGGTGATTGGCATAGTGTTGAACCAGTCTTGCACCAGACCTGTGGTCAGGTGCAAGGCTGTAGCCAATTACGAGCTTCAGGCCAGTGGGAAAATGCATTGTGGTCCATTGTGGTCGAACATGCGGCGAACACCCGGAAATGTTCGGTGTTCGCGATCTCATCGAACAGGCCAAGTTCTGGTTGAACCCCGAACCGTCCGAACCCGAACCGCTCATCCCTAGTCAAATTGACACCTTAGTGAATAGACAAACTGACCCGAAATTGCACTGAAAGGTGATATTCACAGTTCTGTGCTATTCGGGGGCAATTCGGAGGTTAGAGAATAACCTCTTATGATTTTTTAAAACCCAGCAACATTTATACAGGTGCATCTCAATAAATTCGAATGTTGCGGAAAAGCTCATTTATTTCATTAATTCAACTCAAATTGTGAAACTTGTGTATTAATCAAATTCAATCCACACAGACTGAAGTACTGTAAGTCTTTGGTTCTTTTAATTGTGAGGATTTGGCTCACATTTAAAAAAAACCTCCAATTTACTATCTCAAAAATGCCAATCAACTAATCAACTCAAAACACCGGCAAAGGTTACCTGGGCCTTCAAAATGGTCTCTCAGTTTGGTTCACTAGGCTGCACAATCACGGGGAAGACTGCTGATCTGACAGTTGTCCAGAAGACATTTCCTGACACCCTTCACAAGGCGGGTAAGCCACAAACATCCATTGCCAAAGAGGCAGGCTGTTCACAGAGTGCTGTATCCAAGCATGTTAACAGAAAGCTGAGTGAAGGAAAAAGATGCATAACCAACCGAGCGAACTGCAGCCTTGAGAGACTTGTCAAGCAAAATCGATTGAAGAATTTGTGTGAACTTCACAAGGAATGGACTGAGGCTGGGGTCAAGGCATCAAGAGTCACCATGCACAGATCTGTCTATGAATTTGGCTATAGTTGTCATGTTCCTCTTGTTAAGCCACTCCTGAACCACAGACAATGTCAGAGGCGTCTTACCTGGGCTAGGGAGAAGAAGAACTGGATTGTTGCCCAGTGGTCCAAAATCCTCTTTTCAGATGAGAGCAAGTTTTATATTTCATTTGGAAAACAAGGTCTTAGAGTCTGGACAAAGGGTGGAGAAGCTCATAGCCCAAGTTGCTTGAAGTACAGTGTTAAATTTCCACAGTCTGTGATGATTTGGGGTGCAATGTCATCTGCTGGTGTTGGTCCACTGTGCTTTTTGAAAACCAAAGTCACTTCACCCATTTACCAAGAAATTTTAGAGCACGTCATGCTTCCTTCTGCTGACCAGCATTTTACAGATGCTGATTTCATTTTCCAGCAGGATTTGGCACCTGTCCACACTGCCAAAAGCACAAAATGTTGGTTAAATGACCATGGGGTAGGTGTGCTTGACTGACCAGCAAACTCATCAGACCTGAACCCCATAAAGAATCTATGGGGTATTGTCAAGAGGAAAATGAGAAACAAGAGACCAAAAAATGCAGATGAACTGATGGCCACTGTCAAAGAAACCTGGGCTTCCATAGCACCAGCAGTGCCACAGACTGATCACCACCATGTATCGCCGAATTGAGATAGTAATTAAAGCAAAATGATCCCCTACCAAGTATTGAGTACATTTACAGTAAATGAACATACTTTCCAGAAGGCCAACAATTCAAAAAAAAATTTTTTTTATTGGTCTTATGAAGTAATCTAATTTTTTGAGATAGTGAATTGATGGGTTTTGTTAAATTTCATCCAAATCATCACAATTAAAAGAACCAAAGACTTAAACTACTTCAGTCTGTGTGCATTCAATTTATGTAATACACACGTTTCACAATTTGAGCTGAATTAATGAAATAAATGAACTTTTCTACGACATTCTAATAGGCTTGTGCACCGATTTTTTTTTCGGTTCGATTCGGTTCGTTCGGATTTTGTTAATTTTCGTTTCGACTCGTTTCGACCGATTTTCGTTTCGGTTCGTTTCGTTTTTCGTATCGACTTTTTTTTCGTGATTTCGGAAATTTTCGTGTTTTTCGGAACGTCTGTTCTCCTTGTTTCAAAGCGTCTATTCGTTTTGACATAAACTAATGTTTTTTCGGATATGATAATTATACCATACGATAATTCTGCCGATACGATAATTCTGCCATTGAGATTTCTCATGTTTTACAAGAAGGATACATTGAGATTTCTCTGGTTTCCCGGGAAGGATACATTGAGATTTCTCATGTTTTACAAGAAGGATACATTGAGATTTCTCTGGTTTTCCAGGAAGGATACATTGAGATGGGAATGATACAAAATTTAATTACAGAATCAGTGATATAAATACGATGTCCGAAATTAGCCGAAATCACGAATGGAACGAAAATGAATTTCGATTTTACACATTTCTAGTCCATTCGAAAATTCCGAAAAGTTTTCGTTTCGGCACGAAAATTCGTTCGGATCTGCCATTTTCGGATCTGAAAATTTTCAGAAAATCGGCCGAATCCGAATGCACGAATCGGGAAATTTCGTGAAAATTTAGAAATTCTGAAACCCGAAACGCACATCCCTACATTCTAATTTATTGAGATGCACCTGTATGTAATGTGTATGTAATGTATCATGTGGGTGTGACCGGCGGAATGCCAGATTGAATAGAAGATGACAATGAAATATATGCACTCTTGTGTTCTGCTTCAAAAGTGCATTTGGCTTCGATAGCGTGACTAGAGTAACGCACTCTGTGGGAAAGAGACCATGCTAGGTGGAGCAGTTGGAAGTCAGTGATTCCCATACAGCTATGTCATTGTCAAGTGACTGCAAGGAGGCCATGAGTGTATCTTTATAGCATTTCTTCTGGTCTCCTTACGAGTGCCTACCAGCAGAAAGTTCCCCATATAGGAATTGTTTGGGTATACATTCATCAGGAGTACGGATGACACAACCAGTCCACCTGGTCTCTCCTCTCAACAAGATATGTGGATTTATGTTAGACTTGCTCTAGAAAGAACTTTGAAGTCTGGTTTGGTAACTACAGTTTCTTGGCATGTAACAAGTATCTGTTTGGGGGCTGCAAAAAAATTATGCGAAAAAGGCCAGAGCCATATCTCACCCATTGCTGCTAGAAGTTTAGTTTGAAAAGACTTTCATGATTATACTTTTAATATAGTGTTTGTAGTTTCAAATGAATTTCAGATGGTTTGGAGATACTGAATCAGACAACATGTATATTTATGAATAATTAATTGTTATAATATTTATATTATAAATATATGGAAAATGCAGAGTGCTGGAGTTAGCATGGCCTGCCTGCAGTCCTCACTGATTGAGAGTAGGTGGCGCATTAAGAAGCGTAAAACAAGGCAACAAATGCCCTGTACAGTTGCACAGCTGAAGACATGCATAATGGATGAATGGGGGGCAATTCTGCTTGCTAAAATTTGCCAACTGGTGTCTCCAGTGCCCACACGCTTAATAAGTGTTATTGAAAGAAAATGGGATGTTATAAAGTGGTAAATATCTTTTCTGCTGTGTGCTGCAGTCATCAGATTTGAAATAAGTGTATATTTTCAAAAATACATTAAATTCCCAAAGTGAAACATCAAATAATGTTTGGCAATAGTGTTTACATTTAGCTTCTGAAGGGGCCAGCTGTGCAGTGATGCTCTCCACTTACTAATTGACGTTGTGGTCAATTTCTAGTAGACTTGCATGTTTTCAGTAGACATGTGCGTTTTGTTAAAATTCGGACGAAAATTTGCTGTCCGATTCGTATTTCGGAAGCAATTCCGAAATATGAATAATCGGTCGTCCGAATTAATAAATTACAGTAACATAACGAAAAAACTAAATGAAATGATCCAGAAAGATAAAAACGGAACGAAAATGACCCAAATTGGAAAAAAAAATGGAATGAAATGATCTGAAATTAATGGTGTACAAGTTAATTGGGTCAAACATCATATGTAAGAGATTAGAAGTAGAAAGTGGCAAGTTGACGCTGTCACACCCAGTCAATATGTATCAAAGGTTAAGCCCTTCATACCCAATTAGTATATCCACCCTACAGTCTACATTTCTATTAGTTGCCTGAAAGGAAAACTAATGAAAGTTCACCTGCAGAGGGTCCTCTTTTTCTTTAGTTCTCTGTTAAAAATGCCCTTTAAAGGGGTACTCTATTGAAATATACAGTTCCTTTTTTTACCCTTAAATAACTGGGTAGGTATTCACTGTCGACCGATCTGTTGTCCACAGCTGGGAAATTCAAAAGTCCAAGCTCCTGGATGGGGTGAAGGAAACACCTCCTTTTGTCAGGACAACGCAAGCTGGCATGTGAAGAGCCCAGGATGCAGTAATATACAGGAGGAGTTTATACAGGTTAAGCTGGAGTTTACTGTAAAGTCCAGGTATGCTGAGGATATGAGTCCAGGTAAAGCAGTATAATATATGGAAAAGGGATGTTGTTTAAATGAGAAGGGTAGGGCAGGAATGGGGCTGAACGGAGGGGTATTACAAGACACAGGTAGACACTAGGGCAAACACAACAAGAGACTTAAGAAAGACACGAGACAGGAAAAGGGCTGACAGGAGATTCTTGATGGTAGAGGTCACAAAGGCAGGATGCCTAGGATCATGATGGAACTTTGAAACTAGGATGCAGGGGAACTGAAGACAGGAGGCTCTGGATGGCAGAGGTCACAAAGACAGGATGCTGAGGATCACGGTGGGATTTGGAAACCAGGATGTAGGGGAACTAAGGACGTGAGGCTCTGGACCATGGTAGGACTTGAAAACCTGGATGCAGGGGATCACGTTGGGACTTAAAAACCAGGATGCAGGGGAACCGAAAACAGGAGGCTCTGGATCACAGTGGGTATTGGAATCCTGGATGCAGGGGATCACCGTGAGACTTGGAAACAAGGATGCAGGGGAACTGAAGACAGGAGGCTCTGGATCATGGTAGCACTTGAAAACCTGGATGCAGGGGATCACGGTGGGACGTGGAAACCAGGATACAGGGGAACCAAAAACAGGAGGCTCTGGATCACAGTGGGTATTGGAATCCTGGATGCAGGGGATCACCGTGAGACTTGGAAACAAGGATGCAGGGAAACTGAAGACAGGAGGTTCTGGATCATGGTAGCACTTGAAAACCTGGATGCAGGGGAACTGAAGACAGGAGGCTCTGGATGGCAGAGGTCTCAAAGGCAGGGTGCTCAAGATCACAGTGGGACTTGGAACTGAAGACATGAGGCTCTGGATGGCAGAAGTCACAAAGGCAGGGGGTATGTATATCAAGAAACTGGAAATAGTTTTCTTGGCTTGCTGGTTTGTAGGACAGAAGCATTGAGGCTCAGCCATGGCTTCCGTTCTGTTCTGGTAGTCCCACGGAGCGCACCTCTAGACAAGTCAGGCAGGGCAAAGCAGGAGTGGGATGTGGGATCTGGAGTTGGTAAACCAGGCCACTCCAATAACCTGGGCTGGAGTACTTGCAGGAAAAGTGTTGCCAAGGTTTCAGGTGCGGGTACGAGCCCATCTTTGGCTGGGTTCCTGACACCAGTGCACTATGGGCCCTATTACATTCTTTTGCGTACAAAAAAAACGTTATCGCGTGAAAATTAACGTGGTATTACGATCAGAGCGCATTTTTTCTTCCTTCAAGATTTTTCGTGTGCAAATCTGACGCGCAAAGCCGTTCGCAAATGAACGTTGCGTGCAGGAGTCAGTATGCAGACTGTTTTGTCACGGGATTTGTCACGGGAATCAGCCAACATCAATCACCCATTTCCAATAAAATATTTACAAACTAAAAAAAAAAAAGAATTAACAACCACCAGCCAAAAAAACAAAAATTTTACAATGACACAATTTATAAATTTTAATGTTTGGGTATGTGTAGAATGTGTAACTGTACTGTGCTGTATTCTTTTTTTTCGTGCTGGTGTATTTCGTTTCACCCAGAACGATCACATTTACAGTTAACACCTGCTTTTCAAAGACGTTACGAAAATGCGCGCAAACTTTTGTTGCGCGAAGATTGTAATACCATCCGTGTACCAGCGCACTAACGCATTGGCGCTCACAATGTTAAGTTTGGGATACGCGCACAATATTGCGCTCGCACTGGGTTCACTGGGTAATACGACGTTCTGCACAAATGGTTTTCCACTCGCGCAAATGTGCATTTGCGCGCGCGCAAAACAAATGCGCGAAGAATGTAATAGGGCCCTATGTGTTTCTGCCAGACTGGGGCAGCTGGGGTGGAAAGGGGAGAAGGTGAGGCACTTCTGACATCCCGATCACCTTAAAACTGTGAAGTAGTAAAGTGGTCAGGATGAGTAGCGTGTCCCTGTAATTTCTGTTTGATTTGACCTGCCTATTGCACACCGCTGGGTTATATAAATAATTGAAACTTCAACTGGTTTTCAGTATATACACTATCAGGGTTATTCAGAGAGCGTGAAAAGCAGGAGAATGACTGGAAAATGAAAAATTCTAGGTCAAAATAGCCAAACCAGAAAAATTATCTCTTTCATCTCACTTTCCAAATCGGCTATTTTGACCTAGAATTTTTCATTCTCCAGTTATTCTCCTGCTTTTCACACTCTCTGAATAACCCTGTATATGTATATATATATATATATATATATATATATATATTATATATATATATATTAGGTAGGCAGTGTTAGTCCAGATGCCAAAGTAACGTTAGTCCAATAAAAAAGGTATCACTACAGACTGCTATACTCGTGATATATATATACAGTTGTGTTCAAAATTATTCAACCCCCACTGAAATTGAGTGTTTTGGCCAGTTTGACATTGATTTTGATCATTCAGTCATCTTGCTTACAATTAAATCAAAGAGGCACGTGTAGGTCAGACAAATATAACATAACATTTATAATGAAATAACCACAAATGTCTTTTCTGTGCTTACATCATTATCAGTTTTATTCAACCCCCAAGTGACATTCAATCTTAGTACTTAGTACAACATCCTTTTACAGTTATAACAGCTTTTAAACGTGAAGCATAGCTTGACACAAGTGTCTTGCAGCGATCTACGGGTATCTTTGCCCATTCGTCATTGGGCACTGCAACTGCTTTCTTTAAGTCCCACCAGAGGTTCTCGATCGGATTTAAGTCAGGTGACTGCGATGGCCACTCCAAAATGTTCCAGCCTTTAATCTGCAACCATGCTCTAGTGGACTTGGAGGTATGCTTGGGATCATTGTCCTGTTGAAAGGTCCAATGTCTTCCAAGCCTCAGGTTTGTGACGGAGTGCATCACATTGTCATCCAATATCTCCTGGTACTGAAGAGAATTCATGGTACCTTGCACACGCTGAAGCTTCCCTGTACCTGCAGAAGCAAAACAGCCCCAAAGCATGATTGACCCCCCGCCATGCTTCACAGTAGGCAAGGTGTTCTTTTCTTCATAGGCCTCCTCCAAACATAGCGTTGATCCATGGGCCCAAACAGTTCTAATTTTGTTTCATCAGTCCACAGAACACTATCCCAAACCTTCTGTGGTTTGTCCACATGACTTTTGGCATACTGCAGTCGACTCTTCTTATTCTTTGGAGACAGCAAGGGGGTGCGCCTGGGAGTTCTGGCATGGAGGCCTTCATTACGCAGTGTGCGCCGTATTGTCTGAGCTGAAACTTCAGTACCCACATCTGACAAATCTTTTTTCAGTTCCTCTGCAGTCACACGGGGACTTTTCTCCACTCTACGCTTCAGGTAGCGCACAGCAGTCGAAGTCAGCATCTTCTTTCTGCCACGACCAGGTAGCGTTTCAACAGTGCCCTTTGCCTTGAATTTGCGAATGATGCTTCCTATGGTCTCTCTTGGTATGTTTAACATCTTTGCAATCTTCTTATAGCCATTGCCCTTCCTGTGAAGAGTAATCACCTCTTCTCTTGTCTTCCTGGACCATTCTCTTGACTTCACCATGTTTGTAACCACACCAGTAAATGTCTAGAAGGAGCTGAGTATCACAGTCATTTTAAAGCTGCCTAATTGGTGCTTATTATGCTTTATTGCTGCTCCGTGACATCCACAAGTGTTTTCAATACCTGATTGAAAACACTTGAATGAACCTCTGTTCTTCAGAGTGGTAGTCTTTAAAGGGGTTGAATAATTGTGTCAATGAAGAATTCACAAAAGAAACATTTACTACTGTATTACAAAACCAATTGATGTCATTTTAGTTGCATATGGTTCTTTAAAAAGTCCTTGTAGGATTTCATTCTGAATACAATTAGAAATGTACACTAAATTCCCTAAAACCCTTTACAGCATTGGGGGTTGAATAATTTTGAACACAACTGTATATATATATATTTATTTTTTATTTTTATTTTTGAAAATGGTTTTCTGATGTAGGTTGTAATTGGTTTTTTTGCCTTATTCGGATATGTGCATATCTAAGTATTGGTAATTGTATAAAAAAAATCTTTTAGGCACATTTCATATTTACATTCTCCATGGTTTGTATCCTGATAGACTTGAGGAGGGACCATCTCGGTAGAACATTAGGAGGTTTTGTTCAGGGTCCCAGGTTATTCTTTTAACTCCCCGGAATTTATCTAGATCTAATTGTTTTTCCTGGGGATTATAGGATCGAGTGGGGAACAATAATTGAAAGTATAGATATATATGAGCTCAGTATCCACAGTATGGACAAGTCAATCTAATATTTCTTTATTGAGTAAAAATAAATAGAAATTACCCCCCCCCCCAATATGGAATATAGACCCTCAGTTATTAATATGTACCTTAGCAGACATCCGTGTGTTCCAATTTTTCCACACATTTTGTCAGATAATATTTATTTGGTTTTAACGATTATACAGATGAACTATACAGTACAATTTTTTCCCCTCCCATTAGAAATATTATAATAGGTAGCTTGTAGAGATATTTGGATTAATATAGAGGGGTATTACAGTCTGTGGGACATTCTGACTGTTGTGAGTTCTTTTTCATCTGTTACAGTAATTTTATGGAATAGCATTTGGCTGCTATTGTGATGGGTTTGGTCATGGGGTATCTGCCGGCGCCTTTGACATCATTCCCTTGGGACGGCGAATGACCAGTGAGGAAGTGGCGCGGGATGGCACAGAATGTGGAGGTGAGTATGTCTTACATTATTTAAATGTTTACAATGTGTGTATTGTTTATATCCTGATGAAAGTCCGCGGATAGCGGACTGAGACGTCGATTATTATATTCAATAATTGATTTTTGTGAAGTCCCAGAGTGCCGCCAGCACTGGTTTGTGCGAGGAGAGCATATGCACCAGGCACTGCACCTGGCACTGGAAGAAGTATTCAGAGTGCAGGAACCAGAGGTATATATGTATATATATATATATATATAAAAGCAGAGTTATTTAAAGAGAGCTGAATTGGCCACTGAAATTGCACCAAACTGAGTTTCACAGTATGGTGCATTTTCGTGGCTATTCGACTTTTCATCTATTCAAAGAACATCGAACAGCACCGAAATGTCAGTGAAATGCCCTGATTTTCGGTGGTTTCGTTCGACAGGTTTAAAGAGGCGAATCCCATAGGTTTCAATGTAAAAAAAATTCCCTGTTTTCCTTAAATAATAATTCAACCGTTTATTCTTTTCATTTGCAGAAAAAAGTCTAGCATTTTTTTGGCGAAATGTTTTTTCAGATTTTTTTATAAAATGGCGTTTTTAGTTTTTTTGTAACACACCTTTTTAATATTATTCATAGATCACATATATTATTTCCAGGCATTTTCATGCATTAGTTTTGTTATAAATGCCTTTTAGAAGTTGTGTTGTTTTTTTTAAAATTATTTTTTACCCTTGATCGGCTGGTTGGTGGCTTTTTCCGGCGGCTGGTCGGCGGGTTGTCTGCTTTTTTCGGATTGATTTGTCGGTTTTGTGGTGGATCGTTGGATGTATTCGTCAGTGACATTTCGGTGCTCTCTGAATAACCCTTACTGTTATTTTTTGCAAATTCGTAGTATTTGTTCCCATATTTCATTCCCTTTGTGACTTGCACCTACACATTGACGCAGTCTGAATGTCCCTAAATGACTGCAATGGCCCTTGTTACTGTTTGTCACTGGGACTGTCCTCGCTTTTTTCCTCAGTGTCACTTGAAACCATCAATTTCTTTCACAGCAAGTGCTTTCTTTCTTCTATGTCATAAGCCTTCCATTCATTCCTTAGACATGTGATATTTTCTCTTGTGTTTAGTAGAGCGCTGGTGCTGTAGAGCAGAGGTGTCTCACAGTTCTCAACTTCTCAACGTTCCAGACTTTTAACTGCTGTCTGCCTATTAGACCTGAAACTTTACTATGAAAACAAGACTGCATAAAGGCCATCGGATTCCCCCTGAGGCCCTGACCTTAATGCCCATTTACACAATGTAACAAAATATACCTAGTGTTGTCTGAAGAACCTAGTTAATCAGACAACACTAAGATCTGCGAGTCTGACTAGTTATAAAACATTGTTATCTCCAGATTCTAAAGATATAATAGACCCAGGAATTCTGATAACCCAGAAATATTATACATTGTTGTTAAACGCTAGCAGGGAATTTCTAAATATAAGTATATGTAGATAATCTAAAGATCTTGCTGACCATCATTCCACTTGAAGGCTCTATCAGTCTTATTTGGTGTCACACAGATGTTTGTGGTACTTTAGAGGAGCAATATAGTAGATATGTGCAATTTGATTCAATTTGGTATTCGGCCCGAATAAATGGCAATTCGGGTCATTTCGAATAGTTGATATCCGAACTAAATCGCTCTCCAAATAAAGCCATCGTGAACTGATCTGACTATAATTGTCCAGATCCAAATAAAATTGGATATATTCAGATGAATTTGGGAGGCTCCACAGCTTTATTAACAGTTAGGAGTCATTATGTGTGTCATTGTTTGGAGCATATGCTGCATTCGGTGCACCATATACCCCATTCTGTGCATCAAATATATACAACGCAAATGGACAAATATATCGGACCCTTCCGATATTCCAAAATCATCCAATCCGAAATATTGGAGGCTTCCAATTTTACAAATTGGCTGGTTCTCAATATTTTGGAATTCAACATTTTCCGAATTTGAAATATTTTGAACCAATTATTTTCTTACCTTTTGAACAGGTATGCAAGCTAGTGTTTTCTACGTTATCCTTAATAAATCCTGTGTCTTGAAATAAGCATTTAGCAATTGAATTGGAGTTGTGATGTTGGGGAGCCCTCAGAGCACTTGCACAATGTCTTAGAAACATAGAAACATAGAAAAATGTCGGCAGATAAGAACCTTTCGGCCCATCTAGTCTGCCCAATTACATGGATACTTTACCTGGATTTATCTTTTGTTTAGGATAGCCTTATGCCTATCCCATGCTTGCTTAAATTCAATTACTGTTTTGGCCTCTACCACTTCAACTGGAAGGCTGTTCCATGTATCCACCACCCTCTCAGCAAAATAATGCTTCCTGATGTTACTTTTAAACCTTTGCCCCTCTAATCTAAGACTATGTCCTCTTGTTTTGCTACTTTGTTTCCTTTTAAATATACTCCCTTCCTCTACCTTGTGGATTCCCTTTACGTATTTAAATGTTTCTATCATATCTCCTCTGACTCGTCTTTTTTCCAAGCTGTACATGTTAAGATCATTAAGCCTTTCCTGGTAACTTTTCTCCTTCAAGCCGTACACCATTTTAGTAGCCCTTCTCTGAACTCTCTCTAAGATGTCTATATCCTTCTGGAGATACGGTCTCCAGTACTGCACACAGTACTCCAAGTGAGGTCTCACCAGTGCTCTGTACCGTGGCATGAGCACTTCCCTTTTCCTACTGCTAATACCTCTCCCTACACAACCAAGCATTCTGCTAGCATTTCCTGCTGCTCTATTACATTGACTACTTACCCTTAGATCCTCTGACATAATAACCCCTAAATCCCTTTCCTCAGATGTTGACGTTAGGACTGTATCAAATATTCTATATTCAGCCCTTGTGTTTTTACATCCCAGGTGCATTATCTTGCACTTATCCACATTAAAACTCAATTGCCACAGTCTTGGTTGTCTTGGACTTTATTTTTCCTTTCAGGGCAGCCAAAACATTAAACATAAAACACACACTTATCTCCAACGAAAAAAGAACAGTCCAAATCTTCAGCACAAGAACAGAAAACAAGTGTGGCTCACCACCAGGGGAATCCTTTCCCAGAAAATATAAGTCCTTCCAGCAAGGCACAGCAACACCGCTCTCATCCTCCTGATTCAGCACAGCTACAGCTGACAAGGCAAAGCAACATAGCTCTCAGCCTCCTGATTCAGCACAGCTCTCAGCTTCTCCTCAACTCCCATAATCTTCTCTGGGAGTTGCCAACCTTTAAACCCCTTCCTGGACAGGAAGGTTAACCATTTGGTTGTCCTTAAAGGGACCACAACCCAAATAGGGGTGAAACATAGCACCCATCCAGGACCCCAGCCTTACCAACCTCTACAGAGTATTTTATGCCTTCTGAGAGTTAATTCTATTGCATCAGATACCACGGGCTGAGCTTGTAACCCTTTACTTAATTTTTCATGGGGTGGATAGGATTCTGACGATTTGTCTAGTGTTGAGGTGGAGATGGAGCAGTACAGGGTCGGCCCAAGACATTGTGCTGCCTGGAGCAAAGGATGAAATGCTGCCCCCCCTGAAAAAAAACTGTGTATGAGCGTATCACAGTGCACCACAGCAATAAAATTCAAACACTCATACACACTGTACATTAGAATTGTCTTGCTGTGGAGCTCTGTGATACAGTAATGTGAGGTGTATATAACTGAGCCCAGCGTCCCATACCCAGCAGTGCCCAGCGTCACATACCCAGCAGTGCCCAGCTTCACATGCCCAGCAGTGCCCAGCATCACATACCAAGCTTCACATGCCCAGCAGAGCCCAGCGTCACATACCCAGCAGTGCCCAGCATCACATACCCAGCAGTGCCAAGCGTCACATACACAGCAGTGCCCAGTGTCACATACCCAGCAGTGCCCAGCTTCACATACCCAGCAGTGCCAAGCGTCACATACCCAGCAGTGCCCAGTGTCACATACTCAGCAGTGCCCAGCATCACATACCCAGCAGTGCCCACACATGGGTATATTGCCCCAGCTCACACATGGATAGATTTGCCCCAGGCTTACTCATGGATATATTTGCCCCCTGCTCACACATTGATATATTTGCCCCCCAGACTCACACATTGATATATTTGCCCCCAGGCTCACACATGGATATATATATGCGCCCCCAGGCTCACACATGGATATATTTTCCCACAGGCTCACTCATGGATATATTTGCCCCCAGGCTCACACATGGATATATTTGCCCCCAGGCTCACTCATGGATATATTTGCCCCCAGCTCACACATTGATGTATTTGCCCCCAGGCCTACTCATGGATATATTTGCCCCCAGCTCACACATTGATATATTTGCCCCCAGACTCACACATGGATATATTTGCCCCCAGGCTCACACATGGATATATTTGCCCCCAGGCTCACTCATGGATATATTTGCCCCCAGACTCAAACATAGATATATTTGCCCCCAGGCTCACACATGGATATATTTGCCCCCAGGCTCACACATGGATATATTTGCCCCCAGGCTCACTCATGGATATATTTTCCCCCAGGCTCACACATGGATATATTTGCCCCCAGGCTCACTCATGGATATATTTGCCCCCAGGCTCACACATGGATATATTTGCCCTCATCATGGATACATTGCCCCCAGGCTCACCTCTGCCAGGCACAGGCTCCGACGGGCAGATCCTGCGGCCGCCGCGTTCCTTCCTTCAACGAGCGGCAGCCTCGTGAGTATCTGCCGCTCGCCTGGGATCCACCTTCCAGCCTGCCGCGATCTCGCGAGATCACGTGATCTCGATCGCGGCAGGCTGGCGGATGGATCTCAGGCGAGCAGCAGATACTAATGCGGCTGCCGCTCATTGAAGGAACGAACGCAGCGGCCGCACGATCTGCCACCGCCGCAAAAAAAAATAGTGCAGAGCGCAGCAGCGGTGCCGGGGGCTGAAATTTGCTGTCCCCGAATTTCTGCCGCCTGGCGCCGCTGCTCCACTCTGCACCATTGCCGGGCCGGCCCTGGAGCAGTAGGTGAGATCTCTTTACAGAGACATTAAAAGGCATTTACGTCTGAAGTCCTACATGTAGGATGCATTGATGAGCCAGACAATGTCAGAAACATGTGTCTCACTATACTGTAGTTTATTGTCATTACAATGCCACCTTGTGGACGTGGATGAAACTGCGCATCAAAACAGTCACAGATATGAAAAGTTTACTCACATTCAGACACTAAGGGCTCTATTACATTCCTTGCGCAAAAAAGCTCGCTTAGCGCAATTTTTTGTGCGCAGCGTTAAACGTTAACACGCATAAATTAACGCTGTTATTACGATCCGAGCACATTTTTTCATCCGTCCGAAAATATTGCACATAAAAAATACATGCGAAAACTCGCACGCATTACGTTGTGTGCAGAAATCTGTGGGCAGACTTTTTTTTCACGCGATTCAGCCAATCCGAATTAAGAACCACAATTGTCTCCCATTCAGTTTTTGCGCCTGTCAAAATCAATCTGAGTATATATGCTGCAGCATTAACAAAAACACGCACAACCTCTCAATTTTATTGTTTGGATATGTGTAGAATGTGTAACTTTACTGTGCTGTATTTTTTTTTTTTTGGGCTGGTGTATTTGGGTTCGGCCAGGACGTTCAGATTTGCAGTTACCACCAGCTTTTAAAAGATGTTAAAATTATGCGCGCAGAGGGCGGAGCTGGACGCCGGTGTGAGCAGTCGCATCTCGAGGAGCTCCCTGACTTTTCTTTATTTTGTGGCGAATTCTTGCGACTCACTGCCGGCTGCTGTACCTTTTTCGGTGGGGTCACCACCTGCTGATGTCCAACCCCACACCTGCACCTTCCCACAGCACTTTGAGTGCAAATTAGGGTGATTGAAGCTCTCTGGCCTACTCTGCGGCCTACTACTGGCGGCCATCTTGGAGGCCTTTCTCGTGTTACCATGCAGATCTGCACAGCGGTGTTTCCTTACCCCCTTGTTGCTGGGTCTGAGTTGCGGGAATGGAGGGCCACCATCTGCCATCTGCTGTGGGAGTTGCAGCGCAGGGAGCTAATGGAGCCCGGCACCGGGATGACTCGGTCTGGCTGACGAGGGGAGACCTGGAGGACCTGCTGGCTGAGTTCTGGGAGGCTTGGCACGCTGAATTCCGAGAGGCTGGTTGGCGGAGTGCATTGGCCAGTCCGGATGGATGCCTGTGGAGACCCGACGGACCCGACGGATTTACTCCCTCCTCAGCTGATCCTACTGCTATGGTGTCTCAGCGTCCCCCGGCAATCTTACCTGTTCCAATTGCTGATGACCAACCTATCTGTGCCTTGGTGGGACCTCTTGGCTCCCGGCCCTCTCTGGAGACTTCGGAGCTGCGTGGAGAATGCGGACTGGTCCAGGTGTCGTTTCTCATTGCCCCCGAGGTGTGCCTGGAGATGTCGCAGTCAGCCCCGGTGCTGCTGCTTACAGCGGCGGCACTGCTTGGTTTTGACCAGCCTTTTTCTGTGGAGGAGCTGAGGGTGTCTGTGATCCATGTTCAGGACGCTGTTATGTGGGGTGCTTCCCATGGCCTAATTGCTTTGGGGACGTACGGCCTCCTGGGTCTACCTGCTGTGGCCCCGACCCCCCTGTTGGACACGGGATGAGGAGACCCTCTAACCTCTTCCTGCCCACACTTCTGTTGCTGACCCTTATCTTCTTGTGATGACCCCTCCATGCAGACATTCCCCCTAATCCCCTCCCCTCAGCCGAGCGTTTATATATCTATATATATATATATATTTTTTTTTTATGAGATCCCCCATCCACGGATTCAATATGTTCCTACTACTTGATGAGACCCCCCACTCGGGGATGACTTTGAAGACACTTTATGCTATTTAACACGATATTTTTGATTGTCTCCTGGCTGAGTTTGTTATTTTGTTGACCTCACTTCCCAATCCCCCATTTTTTCTCCCCTTTTTCCTCTTTTTGTGTTTTTTTTTCTCTTTCCTCCACAAGCCACCTTGTGCTACAGGCCCCTACACCCCCCCTTTTTTAATTTTTTTTTATTACTTATTTATTAATTTGGCGTATTGGGCTAATTCAAGGTGTGCCATTGTGGCGGCTACCATGGCTCTGCCCGCCATATCTGGCCCTCGAATGCCCCGGCCTTGTGACCTGCACATTTCCATGGCCTCCTACCCTCTGGACCTTCAGGAGTGTGCCAGGAAAGTCACGTATTTGGCCTTAGCCACCCCCCCTTTTTTTTTTTCTTTAAGGTCCTGGAGCACTTTTTGGTTTGTCCCCCCTCCCCACCTCTCTATTTTGGATACCCCTGCCACACTACATGTCTATGTTCTTTGGCAATGTGACTTGCGATGTGTTATTTCTGATTGTATACTATTTGAGATTTGGCCCTGCGTGGCTGTTGTACGGTCTGACCATCCTCTTATATTGTATGTCTTCTGGCTGATGCCTTTTCAAAATAAAAAATTTTGGAATGCGAAAAAATTATGCGCGCAAACGTGTTCGTTCAAATGCTAAGTATGGGATGCGCGCACAAACCTTTGCTCGCGCAGGGTCACTCGTGTTAGAAGTTAACGCACATTTTGTGCGAAGCAGAAGCACATGCAGAAGCAGAATCCATTAACACCAAGTCCAGGTTGTGGTTAACTTTTTGCTAACCACAGCTGGACGTTAATCAGCGCTAGTAGATTGTAATACTAACGCTGAAAAGCGCAAGGTACCAAACGCAAACGGTTACTTAAGCCGTAAGCGTTTGGATTGTAATATGCGGTAGCCACCGTGGCTAACGTTAATGCTCACGCAGGTGAGCATTAACGTTAGCACCTAGATTGTAACTTGGCCCCTATTTTTTTTTTGTAACACACAGGGTTATTCAAACAAGGTGAAACTCTGAAGAACTTTTGGAGAAGTGAAAATTCTAGATCAAAATAGCCAATTTGGAAAGTAAGATAAATGGGAGAATTTTTCTGGTTTGGCTATTTTGACGAAGAATTTTCACTTCTCCAAAGGTTCTCCAGAGTTTCACCTTTTAGTGAGTAGACCCTTCTGTTTTCTACATCACAGCACATATATGCTGATACAAAGACAAAAAAAAAGGAAAGAAAGCAAACCTGTTTAGAATAGAACACAGGCCTTCTCTATAACGGAAGGATGAGCATCAAACGAGGCCCAAAGTACCACGGTTTGAAAGAATAAGGACATACTGTGCGGGTCAAGGGACTCTTGGCTAGATTCTTTCATACTTCTCCAAGGTCCTTAACCCTCTTGGAGAAAATAAGTGAACAAGTGTAATTGTTGGCATGTTACAATAAGGACCCGGCATGCAAATGTCAGCATGACTCTCCTGTGTTCAGATGTCACAGCTGCTATAAATCGCTTCCCAATACGACAAGCCAATGTCAAAGTGGAAATGCAGGATCAAAAGAATACTCTTAGCATTTTCTAAAAATATTCACATTGTTAAGCCAACAAAGCCATATTT
This sequence comes from Leptobrachium leishanense, assembly GCA_009667805.1. Classification (NCBI taxonomy): domain Eukaryota; kingdom Metazoa; phylum Chordata; class Amphibia; order Anura; family Megophryidae; genus Leptobrachium; species Leptobrachium leishanense. The sequence goes on from CM019063.1 coordinate 127,493,447, forward strand.
GACATTCTCTGTGAACCTTGTTTATTTAACCGTTTTTCCCCATTGTAACTAACAGAAATGACTGCATTGTTATTCTGCTGACCTTGCAAAAAATATATATAATTATTTAAAAGTTATTGGTAAAACCACAGAGTATTCACGCACAATCTGAAACATAATAGGGATGATTCCTGGCACAAGGGTAGAATGATTGGATAACAAATAATCCCTTCTCTCTTTCTCTGTCTGAGCAGAATTCATTGTGTCTGGTGCTGACTGGAAGTAAAATTCGAACCTCCTTTGAAAAGCGAGGCCCAGAGGAACGCCGGCTTTGTGTGCGCAAAGGGCATTTTCTACAAAGCTGCTTCAAGGCAAACCTCCTGAGAAACTCCCACTGGTAATACTGTTCAAAAGAAGCAGGTATAAGTGTTAGCTGGTCCTAATGTGCAATATAATGGCAGCAATAACAAGCTTTATTAATCGTAAAGCTAGGGCTTTGGATGTGTAAAGGTACAGAAACATCAAGGCAACCTGAGGAAAAAATAAAAGTAATATGAATGAATACAACCATAGGTAAGGTTCTTATTCGATATAAATGTGGAAAAATTGACAGGTGTGTCATCAAATGGTCTCTGAGGATTATGAAATGTATACAATAGAATTAATTAGTAACTGGTACCTTCTCAAAAGTATGGGAAAATTCCTTTTAATATACGGTCCAATACTTAAAGATGTAATTTCCCTCAGGAAAAATGCTCATGAAAAAACTCATAAGGACCCAACAGAGCCAATCCTATATGTTGACACGAAAGAGTAATTAATGATGTTGATATAAGTTCATTTACATAGTCCAACACTTCTCACAGTCAATATAAGGCAATAGTTCATTATTTCAAATAAATCTTGATCCCTGAACAAGTGGCTGTATCTTAGCCTGATCTCAATAAATTCATAAAGGGTACAGGTTGACCACACAGAAATATTCTCACATATCAAGCAATCAAAAATACCTGCCTCCCATCTACGGTTAATGCGGATTTAAAGGGCACCGCTTGATAACAATTGAATTTCAAAAGAGAAAGTGGCCATAATAAAGCCAATACCCATCATTGCAGGTCTATCAAATCAAATCAAATCAAATCAAATCAAAATAAGCTTTATTGGCAGGACCAAATACATTTTAGCATTGCCAAAGCATATGGGGAGGAGGGGGTAGTGGGACATATATATGGGGGAGAATGGGCAAGTCCATGGACATTATCAGGGGTAAGGGATAATGTGAAGGGGGATGGGGGCGAGTCCGTGTTGGGGATTTATAAGTCCAGGATCTCTCATGTTCCTCTCAGTCTGTGACATTCTGGGACGTATTGGGCAGATATTTTCACCGCCGGCTCCTCTTCTCCCAGTATGATGTGGAGTTTCCTCGTCTCTTCTATAGAGGTGAAGTCCGGGATGAGAGCGGAAAGTCTCTGGAAGTGAGTTTCCCTCAGTGCTGAGTACTTGGGGCACTGTAGGAGGAAGTGGACCTCATCTTCCAGGGCCCCCTGGTCACAATGCTGGCACAGTCTATTCTCCCTGGGCTTGTAGGTCTGTCTATGCCGCCCTGATTCAATTTCCAGGCTGTGGGCGCTCAGTCTGTACCGGCTCAGGATCTGTCTGTCCTTGGGGTCTTGTAGTACCTCCAGGTATGGGGCCAGTTTGTATTCCCTCTGTAAGGATTGGTAAATGGTGAGTTTCTTGGAGTTTATTATATCATGTTTCCGTTCTCTGATATAGTTTTCCCTGGAATCGTTAATTAGGGCCTTTATTTGATATTTTGTCAGGTTGCCTTCATGGGGGCTTTGCATGATCAGGGTGGATATGAGTTGTTGCAGCCCACATGGTTTTGGATGGTCCTTGTTGGCCAGTAGGGCTTTATGGTGGTATGAGTTGAGGCTGCTGATGTTTAGATGGTCCCAGTATGATAGTGCCCTCTTCTGTACTGCAAGAAGTAATGGGAGTCTGCCCAGCTCGGCCCGGCAAGCATTGTTAGAGGTGCTCCGATGGACTTGGAGGAGGTGCTTGCAGAATTCCAGATGGAATATTTCTGTTGGGCTGGTGTCCCATTTGGGTTGGTCAGGGTAGGTGATGGGGCCCCATACTTCACTGCCATAAAGGAGGATTGGAGTGATGACGCTATCAAGAGATTTTAAGCCAGACTCTTACAGGCGGTTTTAGTTTGTAGAGGTTTCTCCTGATGGCATAGAAGGTTCTACGCGCCTTGTCTCTTAGGGCCTCTATGGCTGGTTTGAAACTTCCCGATCGGTTTGTTTCTAGGCCGAGGTATGTGTAGCTGTTGGCTTCATCAAGAGTGCAGTCATTAAGTGTGAAACAGGAACTCTTGGTTTTTGCGTTCTTCCTTTGGAAAACCATGACCTTTGTTTTCTTTTGGTTGATGGGTAGTGCCCATGCCGCACTGTATTTTTCCAGCACTTCCAGGCTGTCTTGTAGACCTCTCTCTGTTGGTGACAGTAATAGGAGGTCATCTGCATACAACAGGAACTTCACCTCGTGTCATGTAGAGTTAGTCCTGGTGCTGAGGAGGATTCTAGAGCTTCAGCCAGTCCATTGATGTAGATGTTAAAGAGGGTTGGACTTAGGCTGCAGCCTTGTCTGACTCCACGAGCCTGCCGGAAGTACTCTGTTCTCTTCCCATTCACCTTTATGCTGCAGAAGTTCTCATTATATGAGCTCTTGATGATGTCATATGTTTTCCCTCCTATTCCACTCTCCAGTAGTTTGAGGAAAAGGCCTGGGTGCCACACTGAGTCAAAGGCCTTCTTAAAGTCCACAAAGCAAGCAAATATTTTCCCATGTTTTGTATTGTGGACATGGTCCTTGATGAGACTGTGCAGGGTGTAGATGTGATCTGTAGTGCGATGGTTTGGCATGAACCCTGCTTGGCTTCTGTTGAGGACGTTATGCTGTGTCAGGAAGCTGAGGATTCTTTTGTTCTGGATGCTATTGAACAGTTTTCCCAGTGTGCTGCTGACACATATCCCTCTGTAGTTGGCTGGATCATATTGGTCTCCACTCTTATGGATGGGTGTTATGAGGCCTTGGTTCCATACTTGAGGGTAGAATCCAACGCTCAGGACCAGGTTGAAAACGTTACATATTTATGTGTGTACTTCTGGAGAGCCGTGTTTAATCATCTCTGGAAGAATTCCATCTATCCCGCTGGCTTTTTTACTTCGCAGATCTTGAATTTTTTCTGCTACTTCTTGGGGTGTAATGGGTGTATCTAACGGGTTTTGGAAATCCTTGATTTTTTCCTCCAGTTCATGTAGTCTTCTGATGATGTGTTCCTGTTCCCCAGTTAGCTCCTCTTTGGGAATGTCTTTGTACAGGCTCTTGAAGTAGTTGAGCCAGATGTTGCCATTTTGGATGTGGAGGTGTTTTTTCTTGGATCCTGAGCTGATTTGACTCCAGGTTTCCCAGAAAGAGTTATCCTGAAGAGCTTCTTCCAGTTGTTGAAGGTTTTGGGAGATGAGGTTTTTGTTTTTTCTTTTTGAAGATTTGTTTATAGTTTTTCTGCAGGACACCATGTGTGATCCTCAGGTCAATGTTGTCGGGGTCTCTGTGTTTTTTATTTGAGACTGTTCGTAGGTTGTTTCTTAGTGTTCTGCATTCTTTGTCAAACCATTTATTGGGTTGTTTATTGGATGATTTCTTGAAGTTGACTTTTTTAATGTTGGAGGTCTCTGCGATGGTGTGTAGTATGCTGTGGAGGTCCTTTGCTGCTTGGTTCACCCCCTGGGGACTTAGTACATAGGTATGGTTTTGAAAGACTGTTAGCTGATCTTTGATGTCGGGTCTGTTGATGACCTCTCTGTAGGCTATGGTAAAGTGTCTGGTCCATTTGAACGATGGTGGGAGGTTGTACAGTCCGCTCTGATGGGGTTTTGAGGATGGTTTGTTTGAGGATTTAATATAAAGCAGTAGTTGGCTGTGGTCTGACAGGTGTGTTTGTGGGGTGACGGTGAAGGCGTTGATGTGAGTGGAGTTCATATCCGTGATTGCATAGTCGACCACACTGTTTCCTACATGGGAGCTTAATGTATACCTTCCCAGAGAGTCTCCCTTGGTGCGGCCATTAAGGATGTAAAGCCCGAGACTCTGACACAAATTCAGCAATTTTCTTCCACTCTTGTTGGTTGTATTGTCATAGCTGTTTCTTTGGACCTGTATTGACTCCTGACAGTAGTTTGCGACTCCCAAAATGTATGTGTTCCCATCTGAGGTCACATAGTCCTTTTCTCTTCCTGTCCTGGCGTGGAGGTCTCCATAGAGAAGCACGTGTCCTAGGGACTGGAAGTGGGAGGCCTCACTCTGTACCACCTCATAGGTGTCTGTTTTGGAGTATGGAGACTCTGGTGGTGCAATGTAAGCTGCACATAGGAAGATGTCTGACTGAGAGGTGAGGATGGAGCTACTTATTTTTATCCAGATGTGGCTGTCTCCTTTCTTGATTGCTTTGATGTTCTCGTGTAGCTCCTCCTTATACCAGATTAATATTCCTCCTGAATGGCGACCCTGTGTGATGCTTTTATCCTTCTGGGCGGGCACGGAAAATTCTCTGTAGCCCACAGGTGTTTGTGGGTCATCCTGTGCCCGGCTCCATGTTTCCAGCAGGATTTGTATGTCCACGTTGTGCAGTCTATGTTTGAAGTCTGGATCATTTACTTTGGATCCAAAGGCTGAAGCATTCAGACCCTGAATGTTCCAGCTACTGATTGTTAGTGATGTCATTTTATGTTGTTATACCTTGTAATGAGCAAAATTACATGGGACAACCAGGTTGTGGATGGTTGTCATTGTAGTTCATTATGAGATCAATTCACATTAATTTGTTGTATAGTGTGCCGAGGAGGGTCCGTATCTCCTCCAAGTCTCTGTTCTGAGGAGGTCTTGATGTCCATCTTGGGGCGGGTGGTTTCCGCCATTCCTGCCATCTGTTTTGTCCTGTTCTTGGTTTAAATGTGGTGTTCTTGTATTGGTCTGGTGCGGTTTGAGGTTGTCTTGTGGTGGTTGTTGTTGTGTTAGTTTGGGTTTGGTTTGTGCCAGGTTCGGGGATATGGGTTCTGTTCAGTACAATGTCTTTAAATTCTCTTGCCAGGTGACTCACCCCTTGTTTGTTGAGGTGTTTGTTATCGTAGAGGTGTTCAGGGGTTATGGAAGGGTGTTGGGCCAGATGAATGTTGGGCTTTGAGCTAGTTTTAGCCGCCAGTTCTGTGTTGATGTTCTGGAAGATGTGGTTCGATATGTCCTTCCTCGGAAGTAGACAGGATAGGATTATTTTGGAGTGGGGGAACTTTTGCTGTGCAGTGTCTGTTAGTTGTGACAGTTTGTCTGCAATGCCTTTCTGTTCTGTCTGAATGTTGTTCGTACCTGTGTGTATGATGATTTGTTTGGGGTTCGTGAAGTATGGATTTGTGAGGACTTCCATTGTCTGTTCAATGGTAGCACAATGGATTTTGGTGACGTTTTTTCCTGGGAAGAGCCTTCTTGTGTTTAAGTACTTCCCATTTGAATCCATTATTATTACAGTTTCAGGGGTTTGTTGTCTGGGATTTGTTGGCCGGCTGGTTGTGGGTTCAGGATTTTGTGAGTGGTTTTGGCTGTCACTGATCTCTGTGTTGTTGATGTATGGAGTTTTATTTGTCTCATGTTCATTTTCAGGCACTTTGTCTATATTAATCATTGTTGATTCTCTCTCCTGGTTGATGGGCTGTGTTTGTGTTTTAAGTTTCCTCATCTCTTCTCTGAGCTGGATATTTTCCTCTTGAAGTTCTTGGATCTTCAATTGGATGTCCTGTATGGCAGACCTGTGTTCAGATTTCAGGGTGTTAATTTCTTCTCTGAGTTGGTAATCTGCATTTCTGTCACCTGGTTCCCTTTGAAGCTGTTCCTTGAATTGAATGAAGTCTCTTTCTAATTGGGATATGCAGTCTCTGAGGATTTCGGGTGAGGGGAGATCTTGACTGGGGCATAATGCAGACATGACTCTGGGGGATTTCTTTGCTGTAATGTGTTCCTCACAGGTCTTACTAGCTGGACTTTCAAGGTCCTTGAAGTCCTTGGCTTGTTCTTTAATTTGAGGGAAGAGTTGCTCAAATTCCTCTAAATGGGTCTCAGTGCCTTGTACCATGATGGTGCCATTGTGATAAATATTTACGGCGAGTACATTACACTCTTTATTTTCCTCATCCCTGACCGTGATCTGGCGGCCCCTGTTGATATCTCCTTTTTTAATATTATTGTAGTATTTGCAGAAAGCTCTATGCCAGGCCTCAGTGTTCTCCGTATGAAATAATACATTTGTTTTCATCCTACCCTGATCATTATTTGAGAAGTCAGCAAACAGAGTCTCTGGATTTTGTTCAATTTGTTCCTTTTTTTTATGGCTTTTTTTGCCTGGTTGCTCTTTTCTGTTTTTGTGTAAACAAACTCCAAGGTGTCGGACCCCCTGCTGCCTGTGGCTTGTGTGTTGGCGTCTTTGTTCTGTCTTTTTAAAGTGCAGTTTTCCATGTTGAATGTATTTGTATGTTTCAAAAGTGATGTTTCTATATAAATTTGATAATCTTGTGGGTTATTGGTGTTGTGGGAGGATGGTCCTACCTTGTTCTGCAGTTTGCTGGAATCTGGTGCTTTCTGATGCTGGTCTTCTGGATGGACTTGTTGTTTTCCCTTGTTTAGTTTTAATTTTCTTTTATCTCTTCATTGACTATTCTTTGCTTGTTTGTCATTTTTGCATGAAGTCTTTGTTTTCCTAGTTTGTTTTCCTGGTTAAATCCTTCAATTCTGCTCATTATAAGGTATAAAATGGGGAAGTTTTTAGGAGCTCATTCTCAGTGCTGCTGCTCTCACCGTGAGGGTATTCATGTATTGCCACAGCACAATACAACACACAGCGTCAACCTAGATATCTACGGAAGGGCTGCCACCAGAGTGCACAATAATTGAAGAGGGTGATATCCGTTAAAAAAATACACACTCAACGCGTTTCGCCGTCTATCAACTAGGCTTCATCAGGAGTGGACCGTATATTAAAGGGAATTTTCCCATACTTTTGAGAAAGTACCAGTTACTAATTAATTCTATTGTATACATTTCATAACCCTCAGAGACCATTTAATGACACACCAGAGTGCCAAATTATTCACATATTCACCTTTTTTTCTGTTTTTAATATTTCTTGTGACTTAACTTTGTGCATATTTCTAATAAAATCTATATATTTTTATAACTGTTTGATTGAGATTCTTTATTAGATATTAGGATCTATTATCTCTACTGCATTCCTGATGGAAAACCATGGCGCAGTGCTGGCACCTTGCTGTAATGACAGTGTAAACTGGTCACTAAAGTGTGGAATAAATTCCAAATAAAAGTGACTATCCCTGCACTATTATTAAGTGGAAACTAGACATCTATGAAGTCACCCATAGAAAAAGAAAGTTGAAATCTGGTGTACATTTTTGTGAAATAACATTGAGCTGGCCTCAGAGCTAAATAAAGAAGAGCATGTAGTCACTTGTTGCGTCTCACATCTCCTCCAGATGCCTGCAGTACCCATTTATGAAAGTAATGGTTAAGACCCCCACCTGACAATAGTATTTTTAAAAACAAATTCCTTCCTCCTGTTGTCTCCCCGCCTCTCTCTAACAAAAGCTGGAAGCAGACAGAGCCCATGCATTCCATCTTTAATCATAGATTCATTTCAAACGCCACTTCTAACACAAGCGAGATGTCTGAATGGCACCGGCAGGACAGCTGCAGAGCAGCAAATCCTCGCGCCGAACAGAGTAGTGTACACAGCGCGGGGGGCTTTGATGTTATTTCCAGTAACATCTAGATCCAGTCCCTAGGAGACAGGGGGTGGTAATCGGAGAGTTTACTTTAGAAAAAAAAGAAAAGGAAATCATTCTCAAATCTCCCCTCCAAAATATAAATATGGGATGAGAGAAGCTTTTTGACTGTGACAAGGAATAATGTGTCCTCTTAAAAGTGGTGTCAGACAGACATGCTGTAACTAATACAATCGGAGGAGGGAGGGTCAGGGGTAGCAGACCTTAAGTATTTCCTTTAGGGAAAAAATGTATACGCAGGGTCTCTGAAGCAGCCCACAGCATGACATGTTGACAGCTATGATGTATGGGTTATTCACTCAACTATATAATGTAATAACTCTCAAGTTCAAGTTCCTTAGCTGAGGCAATAGGTTATTTCCTACTGCACTTTACTTGTACTTTGTATTAGGGGTGTAATATGTATTGTATTTCATACTATTCTCTGTAACGCTCTCCCTCGTACGGTCAGACTTTCCCCTAATTTCTCTTCCTTCAAACGCTCCCTTAAAACATTCCTATTTAGGGAAGCCTACCACCCAACTCACTGACACAACCATCAATCACTCTCACCTTGCAGTCCTCTCCTCCTGTTTCCAACCCCAACCCTCCTAGATTGTGAGTTTCTACGGGAATAGGGCCCTCATCTCCTCCTGTACTGTTTGTCAAATGTTGTTCAATGTATTGTAACCCTGTCTATACTGTGCCTATTGTACAGCGCTGCAGAATATGCTGGCGCTTTATAAAATAATAATAATAATACCATGGGTGTAATACTTTGTAACAAGGGTGTAATGCGTTATTCATCTGTTGTTGCTCCGTATTGTAATTTGAGTTATCAATACACATGGTAGTACACCCTGACCTCTGCATTTCCTACTAAACAACAGGGTTACTCACAAACGTGTTCAGAATAAAACCGAAAGAATGCCCAGTTGAATTGTATATGGAAATCGGACAAAGACTGAACAGGCCTCTTAGGGGAAAAAATAACTGGATAACAGGGACTCCAGTAGAGTTCAAGGAACTTTATTGCACAAAAAGCTTTGCAACGTTTCAGTCTATGACCCTTCTTAAGTGTGGCCTGTATGGGGGACCTGGCAATAAGCTGTGAAAGGATTGGGTGGGCTGGTTGGGGAATGGATGCATTTTCTGTATAAAAGGCGTGGTCCTAAGTTTACCTTTTTCTATGGCTCTTTCCTGGCTTCCCACTGGAAACTTTGTGAGAACATAGATGGTGGTTAAAAAAGGAAAGGGGAAAGTCTGAATAAAGATATAAGCATATGGCTGACGGAGGTGCAGCATTTTTGGTCTTAAGAACTAAATAATGAAGATGTAATTGGGAGGCATTTCTAGGTGCATGTCATATCTTAACATCCATGACAAAAAACGTAAAGGAACACGTTACCAGTGATAATTTTGTTGGCTAAAATATGACTAAAGCTAAATAACCTTTTAATCAAAGGACTATGACTAAAGCTAAATTGAAATTGGTCCCTTCTAAAATATTTTTTCTTGTTTTTATCAGTCAATGAAAATGTCAGTAGAGCTTCAACATAGTTGTCGTCATCATAAATTAGGTTCTAGTTTTTGTCACCTTAAAAATTAAGTCAACGAAGTCTTTGACAAAATTTATTAGTCAAAAAACACTGCACTAAAGCTACAAATTACATTGCAGATCTGCATTCCATATCTGCCCAACCTGATCAGAATCAGCCGCCAGAGCTTTAGACTCCATGGGGCTTGGAACAACTAGAAAGCAGGGCATTTGCATACTATTAAAAAGTTATGTCATTATTTCTAGCACTCACAGCTATATTGGGCCTAATCTAACTTAGTTCCCTGTTCAGACTTAAGATCAGTTAGGATAATTTCATACAAGATGACCAGTAGATAACCAGATATTTTGGTAAAATTATTAGTTAAAAATGGCTAAAATAAAAGAATTGAATAAAAATATTAACAAACTACAAGCAATAGTAATCGAACATGGAGCAAAGCTGTGGAGGGTCAATTGCAATGTCTCTGTAAAGCAGCTCTAGATGTAGCAAATATTTTTGCACGTTACATTCCAATACTAGGAATGAAAGACGTAAGGGAAGTGTCAGCTGTATTTCACAAATACATATTTCATATTGAACTTCTTCATTTATATTCAAGGAAGTTGAAGTCAATAGCAATACTTGCCTGTCAGCAGAGCATGCCTTGCAGCACCTCTGGAAATAGAGACATTAAAATGACCAATGGCTGGGAGGTTTCCTGACTAGCCTTGGGGCAAAATGTGACAGTGTGACAAATCACACGTGCAGCTCAACAGAATTTATAGAAGTGGAATAAAAGTTACCATATATATTTTTTGCTTAGTTAAGGCCCGAGGATGTCAGCTATAGTCTATAGTATGTCTTTGAGTAAACTGATACATTTGTTGGGGAATAGGAAAGCCGGAAATTTTTAGTTTCCCTTTGCATATGCATGATTGGAAGCACCTGAAATTAAGTATTGTTTAGAAGAGGATAATAGCTTAGAAGAAGGCGTAACCTAAAATGTACCGCGGAAAGGGGAAATTATGAACAGCTGCAATTAATTTGCCGGTATCGAGTATAACGGGAGGTCCCTCTATTTAATTATAGATTCTGGAAGGTGGAAACATCTCTTGATAAAGCCGCATGTAGTGAGCGGCGAAACGCTTTGAGATGAGGATGTTTTAACAGTTGTCTTTGGTGACTTGGCTTACCATGGTTTGAGTTAATTGATTTTGCCCCTTATCAATGAGGGCATCGATACACTATTACATGCATGGCTTGTTTGGATTTATGATTCTTTGATCTTCTGTTGCGGATTTATGTATTGTTTTTCTATTTCTGCAAAAAATATTGATTTATGACAGTGGGATTTTTTGATGCTCTATATCTGCTAACAAGCGATTACCTAGCGACTTCACAAATTCTTGTGGATAGACTATTGCATGGTAACCTACCTTGTGTAGGGAAGACTAATTACACGTATATGTGTTTTAAATGTCTTTTTGTTTTTTGTTGCATAATGTATTTGTTCAATAAAGTCATAATTAGTAGCCGGTGTCTACCTCTTTTTCTTTATATTGTTGTTAATTAGGGTGTAAGCCCATTGTAGACACTTGTTTTCACAATTACCCCAATGTTTTCTGTGTTTTTTTGTTTAGAATTTTATAATAATATTATAAAAGTAAGTCCCCTCACTCCTTGCTGTCTGCTGTAGACTGGACTATAATGACTCTACAAGCGTCCTGATTGTAGAAGTGCAATGTAAGTATGCAGATGAAAATGTAAACGAGACTGCTCTAACCTTAGATGGCAATTTCATTTATTGTATCTGATGAATGAAATTAGTGCTGTGGGCTGCACATCATATCACATGTCGCCCTTGGCTGAAATCCTAACCCCAGTGGAGAACTGGGAGCAGAAAATAATACCAGTATTGTTTGTGAAGGCATAGCATCCGATGCCAAATGATAACTCCACGAGTGATAAAAACCACAGCCAGTATGATTCCATCCAGAGGACATAGGAATCAAATGTTTCTTACCACAGGATCATGGGATAACCCAAATTGCAGGTAGAGAATAGAATAGATATCTTTAGAAATCAGTGTCTTTGACAGAACAGCGGGAAGAAGTGATGGGTTAAGTTGTGGTTCATAGGGCAGTCAAACGGGTATGTATTCTTTTGCTTCTGTTTTTTTTATTTTCCTATTTGACATTAATTTTGTTAAAGAACAGGTTTTACATAGTTACATAGGCTGGAAAAAGACATGCGTGCATCGAGTTCAACCTTTCACACAATTAGCTACTGCTGGTGTTCTTATAGAAGGCAAAAAAAAAACATTCTAAACTGCTCTGAAGGATTTGGAATACAGTATTTTTTGTCCAGATCACGACCAGTATGTTAAACACAGTGCTCGAGTCAAATAGTTCCCAGTGTTCTGCTGCATGTCCTTCCGCCGACCCGGCCAGATCTTGCTTGTGTCCATCTCCATGGAGTCCTATGGACACCTTGAGATGACACGTTTAGCGAAGATTGTTGCAGCTACAAAGTATTATGGCTTGAGCTGTTGAGAACGCAGCTCGGACGTAACATAGACATTAAAAGGGAGCCGAAAATGGCTGATGCACATTTTCCATTTGTGTCTTTCCTTTAACATGTAAGTTGTGAACTGGCTCATGATTTTTCTAACAATAGTACCACTTTTCGTACAGCATAGTAACAAACAAATGTACCACTGTTACAGTAGTGTACTGTATAAATGCCAAGCAGATTAGTAAGTGGATGGTAACCCATTGTGTCAGGCAAAACACTAAAGACGGAGTCTCATGCAATGGGTACTGCTCGGTGTGGAATCAGACTCATTTGGGCATTTGTGTAACGTGTTATGTTCAGCCACCATAGACCAAATTGCATTACCTCTGATTGGCGATGCCACTGCCTTGTGTGGGCAGAGTTTCTCAGAGCAAAACTGAAAACTAACAAGTTTCTGTATTTCTTTTCCTTTTATGTATTTTCTTTTTTATTGTTACAGGATTTCAAGGCTGGATTTACCCAATCTGCTGCTCCAAGGCCTCAATATGCCCCATTCTCATGTTTAGGACCATTCCCCCTTAAGGATGGAAAAATGAAAAACATATTTTTCTGCCCCCAACATGTCTCACACACTATTGTCTTCTACATCACCCACCCCCCTTATAATGTCCTCTCTTTTTTTGACAGAGGGTTTAGATTAGGACCCACTAATGAGATTTGCCTTGCCTTTCCCTGGTGGGATTTAACCAATAATGTCCATTGGTAGTGTAATAAAAATAGAGTTCCCTTTGTTTGACCTTAGCCTTTGTCCAATTAATTTTTTTGGGGATTTTACTCACCTTCGGACTCACCTCTTCACCTCAGGAACTTCTAAACATTTAAGATAAACATGGTTTTGTCTTCACTTTACAAGTTATTCAGAGAAACGTGACACTCAGGAGAACTGGCAGAAGAAGAGAACATTCTAGGCCAAATAGCCAATTTGGAAAGTGAGATAAATGGGAGAATTTTTCTGGTTTGGCTATGTTGACTTTCGAATTTTCACTTCTCCAGTCATTCTCCACCTTTCTTTGAATAGACCCTTAAGAATTGGGCTGGCTGCTAGTGTTGTGTAGCTCCTCTCGAAAGTGATGGGAGTGGAGCATACATCATCCTGTATTTGTTTACTGACACAGATTAAACATTGACATTAACAGAAACATGGACATGGACAGACAAAGACATGAAGTCACACAAAAACAAAGCAGGCGCTGACAGACACAGATACAGAGTAACTGATAAAAGAGGCAAAGACACTGGTAATGTCTTGTTTCTCTGTGACTTTCAAACAGTCATCCACTATGTTAGCGGATAGTAATGGGAAGAATTGATTGCATTGGTACCAGCAGCATCTTCTCCTCACATCCATAGGACTCCGTGAAGACTTGCGCAAGATATATATAGATAAATGTAGATCTGTTTCTTTGTCATTGTATTCCTGGTTGCTTTTCACATTACTGCAAATTCTTTCCATATTTTCCTCTCTCATACACGATCAGCTACCTTTATTTCTTACTGGGATAGTTTTATGCGAATATGCAGTCGTTTACACAAAATATTTCTTAAGGGTCTACTGACTAAAGGGTGAAGTCAGGAGAATTGGCAGGAGAATTGAAAATTCTAGGTCAAAATAGCCAAACAAGAAAATTTCTCCCATTTATCTCAGTTTTTATATTGTCTGTTTGGTCTAGAGTAGTGTTTCCCAAACCTGTCCTCAGGACTAGTGATGGGCCGAACACCCCTGTGTTCAGTTCGCATTCGAACTCGAACACACGAAAAAGTTCTACCGCGAACTCTAACACAATTGGAAGACCATGCAAGTCAATGGCGCTCGAACGTTCAAAAATGAAGGTCCCCTCCAAGAGGGCATATATGCAAGATATTGGCCATAAAAGGTGTATGGGGGGTCCAGGTACTGCCCTGGGGGACAAGAAACAATGAAACAATTTTTTTTTTAAAAAAAGTTTTTAATCCTTTCACTGCTGAGTGCTGAGCCATTTCACTGCTGTACGCGGAGCTCATTTTTACCGCTTTTGCTCATGTTTAAACGCGATTTGAAGCCATGGGAAATGTTTGACCAACAATGAGTGGGAAATGTTTGACCAACAAGGAATGGGAAATAATTGACCAACAAGGAATGGGAAATGTTTGACCAAAAAGGAGTGGAACTGTTTGACCAAAAAGGAGTGGGAAATGTTTATGAATCCCATAGGCTTCAATGTTAAAAATATTCCAATTTTAATTCGATATCTAAAAAACCGTAAGTCAAGAGTCTCTTTATTCTTAGATTTTCTTTAGGATCTTTTAACCCTTTCGCTGCTGAGGCTTTTCCCGCCCCTGTGCTGAGGTCATTTTTTACCTGTTTTGCGCATCATGTTTAAACGTGTTTTGAAGGCTTATTTTAGTATATGACACCGACATATTATATATCGTTCTTTCCGTCAGACTCGGTAGATTCATAATATGTCATTATTATATGTATACGTTATGTCATGTCTGTATATTATAACAAAAAATGCAATAAAATATGTATTTTCAATAATTTACAACGTGTAAAGTGTTTTTTTCCACATTTTAACATGCGAGCAATTGCGGTTATATTTTGTATGGGGTGCGCTTGTTAAAAAAATTAGAGATGGGGTCTCGTTACATTTTTTTTTGGGGAAAATGACACTATTTTTAACAAACGCACCGCATACAAAAATCGTTAGTGCAGCATCATTGTTCACATTATAATTGAAATGGGAACAATATTGCTGCATTAACAAACCCAAAAAAAAGAAAAAAAAGTGTTTTTTTTTTTTTTTTATTATTTTTTTTAATTTTTTTTTTTTTTTTTTTATTTTTTTTATTTTTTTACAACATTTTTAACTTTCATGTTTGGTATCGTTGGAACGGCCATGCTCTGGCCGATCCAACGATATCAAAATTTAACCCCTAGCTGCCACGGATCGGGAGATAGGGAGTTCATTGGAACTCCCTATCTCCACACTTGGTGGCAGTTAGGGGTTAACTGTAGGACTGGCGTCATCGTGCTATGCACGATGATGCCAGTCCTCTGGGGGAGTTCCCGGAAGCTTGGCCGACATCCAAGATGTCGGCCAGCTCCCGGGAAGGATCGCGAATCGGCGCTTTTCAGCGCCGATTTGCGATCCAGCTCCCCAGGGGTTAATGCCAGGCATCATTTGGAAGGGCAGGCTGTGCCCTTCCAAATGATGCCTGGGTTAACCCCCTGTGCGCCGCCGATCGGGAGGGAGAGAGGTCCGAAGGACCTCCCCCCCCTCCCTTTCAGGCGCCTCCTCCGCACATGCGGGGGGGCGCCTGAATTAGGTGTCATCGCGCCCCCGCGATGACACCTAATAATGGCGGCTGCTGGTCCGGATGCCGGGCTGACATCCAGGATGTCAGCCCGCACCGGAGGGGCCAGCGATCGGCCGGAACCCGGCCGAACGCTGACCCCAATGTGAGGACGCGCTCAGCGCGTCCTCAGCACACCAGCGGTAATGCTGAGGACGCGCTGAGCGCGTCCTTAGCATTGAAGTGGTTAAGCATTTTTTGGATTTTTTTTTTTTAAAAAAAAAATTTCTCGAACTTTCTGCGAACGTCCCGAAAAAGTTCCAAGTTCGCGAATTTTTGAACAGCCGATATTCGAATCGAACCTCGAACTGATTCAAACCGGCAGCCCATCCCTACTCTGGACCCTCTGCCTCGCCAGGTTTTCCAGATATCTGCAGCACAGCACAGGTGATTATGATTTGCTGCTCAGTGATTGCAGGATTCAGTCTGCATTTCCCCAAGGTGATCTGCAAAACCTGGCCTGGTTGAGGGTCCCAAGTACAGGTTTGGGAAACACTGGTCTAGAGCAGGGCTCAAAATTTCAGGTCCTGAGCTACTAGCCAGGCCTTATAAACTACTCGCCATCAGTTAATCTACCTAACCCAGTCCCATACTGCCCATTTTCTTTGCAGTGATAGGATCACCGCTCTATGTAAAGATCCTCATTTAATCCTCATTTCTCACCCTCCTTAATCCTCATTTCTCCCCCTCCTTAATCTACATTTCTCCCCCTCCTTAATCTACATTTCTCCCCCTCCTTTTATCCTCATTTCTCTCCCCCTCATTTTATGTTCTCCCCCTCATTTTATGCTCATTTCTCCCCCTCATTTTATGCTAATTTCTGCCTCATTCTCCCTCATTTTATGCTCATTTCTTCCCCTCATTTTATGCTCATTTCTTCCCCTCATTTTATGCTCATTTCTTCCCCAATTTTATTCTCATTCTCCCTCATTTTATGCTCATTTTTCTCCCCCCCTCATTTTATGCTCATTCCCCCTCATTTTATGATCATTCATCCCCCTCATTTTATGATCTTTCCCCCTCATTTTATGCTCATTTCCCCCCCTCATTTTATGCTCATTCCTCCTCATTTTATGCTCATTTCTCCCTCATTTTAAGCTCATTTCTCCCTCATTTTATGATCATTCCCCCTCATTTTATGCTCATTTCTCCCTCATTTTATGCTCATTTCTCCCTCATTTTATGCTCATTTCTCCCTCATTTTAAGCTCATTTCTCCCTCATTTTATGATCATTCCCCCTCATTTTATGCTCATTTCTCCTTATTTTATGCTCATTTCTCCCTCATTTTAAGCTAATTTCTCCCTCACTTTATGCTCATTTCTGCCTCATTTTGTGCTCATTTCCCCTCATTTTATGTTCATTCTCCCTCATTTCATGCTCATTTCTCCCCCTCATTTTGTGCTCAATTCCCCCTCATTTTATTCTCATTCTCCCTCATTTCATGCTCATTTCTCCCCCTAATTTTATGATAATTTCTCCCCTCATTTTATGCTCATCCCCCTCATTTTATGCTCATTTCCCCCTCTCACTTTATGTCCCCCTCACTATATGTTCCCCCCTCACTTTATGTTCATTCTCCCTCATTAATGTAAATATTACCTTAACTTGACCCTGGGACTGGGAGCCACCATGGGGTCTACCTTCCTCTGCGAGTCCGCAGCTGCACATGAAGATGCACGGAGCACTGGCAGGAAGTGATGTTATATGATCACTTCCTCCCAGCTTCCTGCAGAGTAATGTGACAGGCTGCGGCTGGGAGAAAGCAAGGTGCTGCGGCTGTGCCTCTGAGAATGGTGGAGTTTGGAGGTGCGGCCACTGAATCAATGCATTGATTCAGCATTGCGGATGGCAGCATTGCGCTGCCTATTCTCCTTGACAGCCTGGTTAGTGCTAGTGTCGGCATGGAGCCGATGCTAGCACCTGAAAGGGAATGCCAGTGTCAGCACCATGCCGACGCTAGCATTCTATTCACACCTCAATTTTTACTCGCCCTCTCTCAATTTCTTCTCGCAAATTGCGAGAGGGCGAGTGGAAATTTTGACCCCTGGTCTAGAGTGTCCTGTCTGTTCTTCTGTTGTTCTCTTGAGTTTCTCCTTTTAGTGAGTAGACCCTTAAGTGTTTCAGTGACACAAGAGGACCAAAAGGTATACTAAATTTTTGCTTAGTAATGCAGAACATAGTATAGGTGTGAGGTTTATTCATAGAATGGGTTGTGTCCTGACCTATATAAGGAGAGATCATAATAAATAACACACCCTGGCTGACACATTTGTTGGATCACAACCAAAAAATAGGGACAACAACATGTCCCACCTAATTTTATACATATTTATAAATTAATTTGAAACAATAATGTAAAACACAGTAAACATGAATGATGTATAAAACAAGTTTACAACTCAAAATTAAAACAGGTTGTCCTTTTGCTCAACCATGCGTTTCTATATGAGGGATTGGAGCGATTTGCAAGGTATGATGGATTTTGGATTGTGATGTGCACAGGAAATATCAATGGTATATAGAATCTTCACCGTGTCATTAACAAAACAGTGATTTACTTCTGGTACCCAAAACTACATTGTGTATTTAAGTTGGGGGTGTCTTAACATTTAAATTATATTTTCATCAAGGGAACCTATACATGACACCACTTTACTGGCTTTTTCTCCTGCTGTTTGACACTGCACACAGCAGCTATATCAGTGACGGCGTACCTCGGCACCCCAGATGTTTTGAAACTACATGTCCCATGAAACACTGTCAGCTGTCTTACTGAATAGGCATCATAGAGCATGTAGTTTCGAAACATCTGGGGTGGCAAAGTTCAACATTACTTGTCTATACTCAGATCCTTCTCAATCCCCTTTAGAATATAGGGTGCATCAATGCTTTTGATCCCAATCTGCATAACTTTACGCTGCACATCTATAATAATTCTCAAATGCCAATTGCTCACCCATTTCTATAGTCTATAAATAATCTTCTGCAGAGACATTGCAATAGGTTTCCGATACATTAACCACTAACTTCTGGCTGGCACAATGAAGGAGTTCCTGTTAAAGCCTAAAGCTTGAAAGAGCAACCTTGTCCCTCCAAATGTTTTGAAACATCCCCCATGATGCACAGGTACTCATTAGATTGGCTGAGCCCTATGGGAAATGTAGGTCCATAACATCTGGAAGGTAAAGGTTGCTGACCCCTGGCCTAAAGCTGGCTGAAGAAATATCACTCAACTCTCATCTCTATATAAACCTAGATCCCTAAACTACTGGACAGAATACAATGAAAAACTCCAAGTCCACATTTTTACATAACTGGGATCAACAGTGTACCCCAACAGTGTAATGACACTTGCCCTTACAAAAAAACATTAAGAATGATTGACTTCTACCTTCAAAACAACATTACTTTATCACTATAAAATCGTGATGCCTAGAGGGGTTATTCAGAGAGCACTGATCAGAGAGCATCTGAATTTCCCTGTATGGTGCAATTTCGTGGCCATTTGGCTATTCAGAAATCTGACAGTTTGCCAAATCTTGGTGAATTGCCAGCGAAATACAGTGCTGTACGACAGCAGGGAAAGTCTCCATAGTTTATTCAGCATTTTTTACATTTGATGCAGCGGATTTTCAGATACAATCTGTGGATTTTCCCTGCACTTCGTGGACCCTGCGGTGAACGTTCAATTCCCTGAAGGGTCGAAAATTTTGATTCCCCGAAGTGCGGGGAACGAGAGAGCACCAAAATGTCGGTGACATTTCGGTGCTCTCTGAATAACCCCATATATGTTTATAGTGAATAGGAGTGTGTCTGCATATCAGTGACGCCTGCCTGACATTATTATGGTTTTAATTAAAAAAACAAAAGCCTATTATCTTAAATGTCACTTATGACATACAGAGATATACACAATTAGTCATATTTGAGACATCTTTGAATGCTTTTGTCAGACCTTGCATAAATATAAATGACTATATGTGTGCACATCCTTTAGCAGTAAACAAATAATAATGGGTGGATGGCACCGCTCCTAGTTTTTTGCACAGGGCGTTTGATGCCTATGGCCAACCCTACGTCAAAAGTGTTCTTTCAGATGGTCTCTGACAGCCAGCAGCCTGCTTCAACATTCAAAAAAATCTGAAATATTACCGACAAAAGGAATTTTAATGGTTCCACTAGAATGGATGGTGCTTTGAGACAACCGTTGAGTTCTGTTAGAGAACCCATACAAAATTATTTGTGCAGAGCATAATAGAAAGAGAATACCAGGGCTATGTAAACGGTGGTTGGAATCTTATTTTGCTTTACACAGTTACATCTTGTCAACATTTAATATTGCAAATTAAAATGCTCCACAAAAGACAATTTAAAATGCAGATATTTAGAGAGAAGATATGGCGCTCTTGTCACACCGCGTTATCATGCCAATATTTTCTTCTGTATTCGGTAAAAACATTCATTATCCATTAGAGCAAATTCTTAATAAAAGCAAATTTGAACGTAAGCTGCATGTAAAACATTTCATAATGATGAAAAATGTGTTTATGGAAGATTTGCAGTGCTGCAGACAGGCAAAGTAAATATTTCTGGCATTTTGAATTGTTATTCCTGCATACTGTGATTGCTTTACATTTGGGGAGAGTAGTAAGAGATTGGCATTGACATCCAAAAAAAATAAAAAATAAAAAAAGAGGTAATTGTTTGGATTAGATAAAAAAAATCCTAAAGAATTAGGTTTTCTTATTTTTTGTAATAACAACTCTAATCTTTGCAGCTATATGTGTAGTAATTTGGCCCCACAGAACTGGATAGCAAATATGTACTTATGCTCCCATTCATACTTCAAATAAAAGCACTTTGTAGTGAAAGTTTGACGACAAAACCAATATTATGACATTTATTTTGGTCCTGGGACGTGCAGTTAAAACTAAAATCTAGGGTAAAATGTCAATATTTCATTAAGATTGTTTTTTGAGATTAAAATGATGAAAAATGTACTTATTTTAAAATTTTCATGTATTTAATTTTGCTTTCAGAAATATTGCTGGGATGAAATGTTCTACATTCTAGATGGTGTCTCTTATCTTCCACAATTTCACATGGCATCCGCATACAGGCAGAAATGCCCTTTATGTTAAAGACAGTAAATGTGATAAAGATATATAATAAGAATTGTCAGATATCCTGCTTGTGGGAGTTTGTAGTGATCGTAATGTAAGTATTCATAATACCTAGGCCTTAGTTTGAAAAGCAATGCATTGGAACACGTTTTTCGTGGGCGGGCAATTCTGCTCTACTATAGAGCAGCAACAGATCATGTTCCAGCATCTCTATAGTGCTACTCCTGGAGGTCACTGAATACAATGCTATCTGTGGCTTGATCAAACCTGGACATGCTACCTTGTTAAGAGGAAAGTCAGTGTGATGAGAAGAAAGTGTAATTTCCAGAAAGAAGCAGAAATTGTGCTACAAGACGGGAATTGGGGATGTGTTAGTGATACATTAGGGGTTGTGAGGCTGACACCAGTAAGATTTATTTATTTATTTATAAAGGATTTTACCAGGAAGGATACATTGAGATTTCTCTCATTTTTAAGTACATCCTGGGTTCAAGAACTTGAAGATGATGAAGCACAAGCACATGACATTGGGATAGGTCGTTTAGACGAGTACTGTCAAACTCATGGACCCCAGATGTTGATGCCTACAATTCCTGAATTGTTTCGGTGCAGTAGATGACCAGAGAATCATGGGAGTTGTAGTTCAGAAACATCAAGGCCCCAGTGTTTGACAGCCCTGGTTTAGACTGTAAGGCACATGGGTAAGATGCTGAGATGGCCATTGTGGGATGGGGGTTGTAAGACATTGTTGCATGAGTTAAAATAGGGAGATTAAGGTTACAAGGTGAAGGTATTAATGATGGAGGATAAATCTGAAGAAATACTTGTACAGAATATTGAAGGGAACGGGGTTTCTACCTTTGGTGTGAGGATACACAGGAGAGAGACTTTAGTGGTTGGAAAGTGTTCAGAGAGATATTAGGAAATGCAGGAAGAAAGGATGACTTCAGACGTATGGAAATGGTGGAAAATATTGGATGGGAGAAACAATAATATGAGAGACTTTATAAATTAAGGGATATATGATGAGATAACCTTTTCCTGTGAGGTGGAAATCCATATATAGACTTTTACACTCACATACCAACCCGGAGAGAATCTCTTCATGGTAACTGTAGGGGGCTAGACCCCGTGGCCGAGTTTGATGTCTTGGGTGCGGCCCAGAAATAGCCGCCACAGTTAAATAGTAAAAAATAGAAATTGTATTTTGCATTTGATACATATTATAATTTTTCCACATATAAAAACAACCTTAAAATAATTCGATACAAACAAATAAATATGTAAATATTAACAGATAATAACAAGAAATGGAAAAACACTGCGACCTCTCACTGTCTGAGCTAGAGAGGCACTTTGAAAATACGTGAGAGTTTTACTAAATTTGAAGCAAATTTAACAGATTCTCCCTCTAAACAGAAACACTCACACCCCATGCCTTCACAACGGCAATCAAAACTGTAAGATCAATGATGTCAAGTCAACCAAATTTTAGAAAATAAGGCAAAAATAACTAACATACTTTTTCTAACTGGATTTAGTGTCAGGATGTTCCTGTACGTGTTTCTGAATGAACCTGTACTCCGTCTCATTCCATGCTGCCTACAGCATTTGTAAAAGAGGTTTAACCTGTGCAAAACTAAATAATTAATGGTTTAATGAATCACTTACTTCCACTGGAGAGACCCTTCTCTTTCCTGTATAGCAGGGGCACTATAGGCTGCCTACAGCTAAACCGGGGATGCTACAGGGAAAAATTAGCGTTTGCTAGCCTCCTCTTAGTGTCCCTATTTTACCTGTAGATTATGGGGCAGGCGCTGAGTCCAGCAGCCTGCCCCTTAGCAGCCGCTAGGCTCCAGGATGCTCAGGGCAGCAGTAAAGCCCTGTCACAAACATCCCCTCCATGGAATCCATAGGACTCCATGGAGGCTTCTGCTGCCGGGTCACATGACTGGCAGGATCTCGCCTCTCATGAGATTCTGCAGGTCGGTGGAGTGATTGCGGAGGGAGACTGGGGACTTTTTTCCCCCAGTCTCACTCTCCTGGTGGCCAGAAGCAGTGGATCGGGCCGCGGTTCTCGCCATGAGAAGAGAGGTGAATATTTGATTTTTTTTAGGGGGGGCTTACAGTTGCAGCTAACTGATTCCGCTTCTAGCACCAGCTCTCACTAGCATTAGGACTATGTGATCTGAACACTAATTATTCTCTGCTAACACTTTGCGCTCCCCATTTAAGCATAGGGAGAGCAAAGTACAGTAAACTGGCATTAAAAGAGCTAATACAAAGGCGCTAATAGGTTTTTAAACCTGCTAGCTATCACCTCAATTAACCTAGCGCTAATGCTAATTTATGTGAGCGCTGGCGCTAAGGAGGTGATTGTGCCCTACATGTCTTGGAACTACATTTTAACCTAATCAGCAGCCGAGCATCATGGAGAATACAGTTCCAAAACATCTGGAGGGACATTCTTGCAGACACCTGCTGAGTAGTGCTGATGAATCTATCTCATTGACACTCCATGCCAAATAATCTGCTTCATTTACATATTTTGATTACCATTCAAAGAAATATGGTATTATTAAAAAATGAATACTTACATTCACACACCCTGCAACAAACAAACAATCCCGTGTACTTATGCCTACTGGTACCAAACACAGAGAAATTCTGTAACAACATGCAAGGGAACCTCTGGATTAATGGACTCCTGAACTGTACATAAATTGGTATTTACTCACACGTTATTTAACTGGATTAATCCCAGTTCCCATTCATTTTTGGTACTTGAGCCCCAGTTGTACAGGGGTTCACTTTTCTATTGAAGTGCAGCGGATCACCCAATCAACCTAAACCGAATAATAATTTTTTTTGCAAAGAGTTCATTTACAGGGCTATAAGAAATGGAACAGAAAGGTCGAATGAGCAGATTTTATGTGAAAAGTAGACATTTTTCCAAAAGAAGACACTGATATGAATGGATCCATATAGAACATGTTTATGATCAGACAGTGACCAAAATTATTACTTCCTGTGGGAATTTATATGCATATTTTGAAAGATATGACATATAGGGCTATTACACGTTTCTGTCTACCCCAGATTCATGGATACCCGTTTCATGCTTCATTACAAAACACCCATGCATAGTCCAGGGCAGACGATTAATCCAAATGCTACCTTCCATGTAGCGTATCCATTCATAAACTCTAGAGTGAGAGGAACCCTGTGCACTTTATATTAGAAGTACAAGGTATTAGATACAAGCTCTCATTAACAGATTTTGGATTTTTCCCATATTGAGATATGTACGCTTTATGGACTCCATCCATCACCAATAAAGCTGTCCCTGATGACAATGTTTGTGTGGGAATCACACAGTGTTCGGTGCTCTGCATTTCAGTTCTAAGTTTATAAATATAATAAAAAAATAAGTAGGTCCTGAAGGTAAATCAGATATCCTTTAAATATGCGCTACCCTGCTATGCAGAGCAGGGATGATTGCATGGAACGCTTGCAGCATTGTGCTGTGCTTCTTCTTATTCTGTCCTAATCGCAAATTTTCTTTGACCAGAAGATGACAGAGGGCATCAAGATCTCCTACAGCTTTTTTTGGATTTCAACCTAATGTTCTTCTTGGGCCTTAATAATTTGCTTTAACACATCACCGGGCTATAGAGACATGGATATAGTGACCATGTACATATAGGACAGTCCACATCTGCATCATGATATTTTTTCCTTTTTGTATTAACAGATGTCTACCAACACAGGTGGCCAACAAGAGTTCCTAAAGGTAGCCCTGCAGTGTCATTAAACAGTCATATTCAGTGCATTTTATTCTCCAACCAGTGGGTTGCGGTCATCATGTGGACTCTTAATTTTCTTTGGGAAGATGGAAATTGACGTGGAAGGTTTGTAGAATATGCTCCATATTTCTCCTGTAGACCCCCGATGACAACTGTCCAAGCTAGTGGGAGATGATAATCTGGGAGACCTGGTGGACAGAAACAAACAATAATAATAATATATATAAATCATGATTAGAATTATGTATTTTCTCCCTTTCTTATGGTTTTCCCTGCCACACGTAAGCAATGCAAAGTTCTGAATTCTGAGTTACTGGGGTTCTGAAAGTTCCCTATTACTTTCATGGTGGCAGCGTATAGTCGGAAGGGTGTGCACGGTTTTGGGGAGTTCGGTTGGCATAACTTGGGGGCCTGAGAGGGGGTAGAGCTAGTAAGTCCAGAGGCTTGGAGCTGTTAACCCCTTGCACACACTCCCTCCACATGGGACGACTGGGTAGGTAGCGGTTGGTCGTCACACCCAGGGTCGATAGTTATTCTCGCTTGCAGCTGGTAATGCCTGGAGTGCATTTATTTTGATCACTGGTAATAGGGCCAGTAATAGGAAGCATCTAAAGCAGTGTTTCCCAAACCTGTCCTCAGGACCCTCCGCCTCACCAGGTTTGCAGATATCTGAAGCACAGCACAGGTGATATAATTTGCTGCTCAGTGATTGCAGGATTCAGTCTGCTTTTCCCCAAAGTGATCTCCAAAATCTGGCCTGGTTGAGGGTCCTGAGGACAGGTTTGGGAAACACTGATCCAAAGTGTAATATTTAGTCTTGAAATTTCCCATTACCGGCTCCCTATTTTTGAACACAAGGTTATATAAAATGTGTTCCTTTTCTGGTGACATGGTCCTGTTTCATAGACTGGGGTCTTTATCTCCTATAGACAGAGAACAAGCTGTTCATTTGAATATTAAGGTACAGCTGTATATTGAATATATATCACAGCAATAAGCATCAAAATTATATGAAAGCTGAACGCAAGTTACTATGGAAAACAAATAACCCGGACAAACAGAAAGACTGATATAGAATATATAAGGGGTTAAACATTAAGCTCCAAATTAGCCCAGAGTTGCACCAAACATGAATTTCACCGGTCGGTGCAATTTTGGGGAAATTTGTCTATTCACAAAGCTGTCAGTTCGCCAAATACAGGCAAATTGACAGCGAAATATGGTGCAATTTGCTGCAATTTGGCGGCACCAAAATATATTTTCAGTGTTTCAATTCAACATGTTTAAACAGGTGAATCTCATAGGTTTCACTGTAAAAAATGTAAAATCGTTAAAAAAAAAGTAAAAGACCATTTATTCTTTTTAGCTTTTGCAGAAAACCTTTTTATTTTTTGTATTTTTTATTTAATTTATTTTTTAGACATTTTCAGTTTATTTTTAAAAATGTATTTTTTTTAAATTTTGTAACAGACCTTAATTATTATTTTTTAAAAGGACTTTTTTATTATTCAGACACATTTTTATGGATTAAAGCTACTATTGGGAGAATAGGAGATTTCCTTTTTTTCCAGTTCAGTGGAATTTGATGATGCCAATACGTCAGTTATCGGTGCACTTTGACGGTTTTCACCGATCTCGGATAACTGCTTTGCCGACTCCAATTTTGTCAAAATACGGTGACCATTCACTAAATATTGAATTCACCGTATTTTTGACAAAATGGAATCGTTGAAGCGCCAAAATGGGTCAAAACGCAAAGCACCAAAATTGCAAACAATTTCGGTGCTTTGTGAATAAACCTGCTAGTTTTCATAAAAAATATTTTCAGCGTTTGAATATCTGTCAGCGGTTTTAGAGAGGACTTATAAAATGAATTTCAATGAACACACTTTTGCATCTTACAATATACTTACTTCATTGACACGTGTAAAAGTGCTTTAGTTATAATGGCGAGGATGGTCAAAATTAGAAGTGCAGTAAGTGCATAGACTGTCCACCCTATAAAACAAAACAAAAAGCAACAAATCATCATACATTTCTAATATTGTATTTACAATCACACACGTAATGCCGTTTCTGAGTAAGAGGAAATATAACAGTAACTTCATTTTACATTCACTTGTTTTTTATTTCTTTTGTAGCTCTAATAACCGCCAAAATATTATTCTAAGTCAATTCAAAACAAATTTTGGTCCTAAAAATCTTACAATGGTTATTTATGTCCACTTGAATTTTGCGTTGTCAAGGCCTAAGGAACAAAACGAAATGAAATTGGCTGCTTTAAATCTCCACTGGAAAATGTTGTGATGTATTTTAAATTGATGTAATACTTCTGGTGCTCAAAATGGTCTGACCGCTTACTGGGCAAGCGATAGATAGATCCCCTTTCAATGGTATAACATGAACCAGGGCTTTTTCCTATTACAGCATACGATAAGCATTATAGGAAATGCCTTACCTGGCATGTGCCCAGTTGGCCGGCTTGGGCTGGTGGTAATAACATACAGGATCTTTGAAGAGCGCGCTGCATTAATGCTGAGGTTGGTTGTTTGAGTGATCAGCTCTGTCTGTGTCTGATTGATGATTGTTTTAGGCTTTCCTACAACTCGTTCCTTGAATGCTGTTCAGAAGAAAACATGTCAAATATTATCAGACATTAGAAAGCAATGATTACTGAAGAGGTGCCATATAAATCTTACTATTTGGACTTCTACAACACATACTTTCTATTATAAATACGGAGGCAATAAAACCAGACATTGAGTTTCCATCTGCAGTCTGTTATATGAACGCCTGTGCCAGGCTCATCCACCTCACCTCCTGCACCTCGTCCCTTTGTCAATCTCAACAGTTGCTCCCTGTTTCCTATAGAATTGCAAAAATACTGGTTCTCACATACAAAGCTCTCCATAACCGCTCCCCTGCCTACATCTCCTCCCTTATTAGCAGGTACATCCCGTCCCGGCCACTTCGCTCTGCCAAAGATTCACGTACCCACACCCCCAACACCTGCTTTCAAGAATTCTCCTGCGCTGCCCCCTTTCTATGAAATTCCCTCCCCTGCAACATCCCTGTCTCTCCAGTCCTTCAAGAAATCTCTGAAAACACATTACTTTAGAGAAGCCTATCATCTTGCTCCCTAATCACCCTTTGTTCATCTTACTCCATCTACCCACATAGCCCACATGCACCCGCTACGTCACATTCTCTATTAACCCTCACCTAATGTGTCGCCCCTATCCTTTTAGATTGTAAGCGCTTGAGCAGGGTCCTCTCTCCTACTGTACTGTGTGTTGAACTTGTATTTATATTTGTTATTCTGCCTACCATTGTACAGCGCTACGGAACTTGTTAGCGCTTTATAAAAACTTGTAACTGTAAGAGTGTGACATGTGTAATAAAGCTCTTTACGGTTTTACTTATTTCTCTTTATTTAAGATGAGACCAGAAAACATGTTGCAGTTTCTTTTGGAATGCGTTATATATTACAATTACTTTTACGAGGCTGAAAATATATGTCACGCATCTCTTTTCTCATTCCTATAGTCAGTATGATGGTTAACCCCTTAACGCTGGGCGAGTTGTGCCCAGTGGGAGTTAATGCCAGCTGCGTCGGCGGGTGCCTCCTATGGCGGGCCTAGTCACTGACATGTTGTGCGCCAACTGCTGGGCGGGGCCAAGCCGGGAACAAAGTCCGTTCCCTGGCTTTGTGTTTTGATCCCATGGTGGATTTGTATCTGGGAGGGTATAACTTATATCCACCAGTCTTCCTCATGACTGAAAAGCAGCGTGAGCATATGTGGTGTGCTATAAAGCAGCCTGTGGTTTCATTGGTTAGGAGTCAGGACTCACCTTCACTAGAGGTGCCTTGATGTTGGCAGGTGAGCTTACACTCCAATGGCTTTGTAATCCTAACATTAATTAACACTTTGCGCTCCCCATGTTAAGCATAGGGAGCGCAAAGTAAAGTAACCTCACGCTAAAAAGCGCAAGATTCCAATCGCTAGCGTTTTTTTTAATAATCACCAGACGAACCATAGAAAGCTTTTTGCTGCTTCTCTTTGTGCCTGCAGTGATTGTCCCCATTTTTGAAATTTGCACCACATTCCTATCTGACAAGCAATTTGACAACGTCCCCATGGCTTCTAATTAAAGTTACTAATCCAGATACGTTATCTATTTCTTGTGAAATTCCTCTATATGTGTAAGGTTCCCAGAGATCACAACTGTTGAGGTTTTTTGTTGCGTTTTACATAAAAACATTTTGTGCTAACTATACATAACGCTCATGGTAACTGACCTGCATAAAGGAAGCCAGGTGGGATTTTAAAAACCGATATTCACGGTTGGCTGATCACCTGGAATGTTACGGTTCCACTGAACATGGCATCGTTCTACAGTCTTTCTACAAAACACCCTTGGATACCAAACAATGTCTTGCACAGCTGCCTGTCTCTTTTATAAGTAGGGAGGGGATTATTGGAAGATAAATGATAGTACGATAGGGAATGCTCTAATCGAGAATGGAAACTTTACACCTTGGATGCAACTGAATGCCACTGAAATCCTCCAACAACGGAATACTTTGGCATCTCACATGTCTATTCTTACAGTATTGAAAGGCTACACAGAAGCTAAATCAGTTCAATTCCGTTTGAACAGCTGTTAAAACATCCAGATACAATATAAACTACATCTCCGCTCTTTACAGCCATGAGTATTAATGACTGCAGTACCACAGATGCTGTTTTCACAAGCAGAGATCAGTTTCATTATTCCCGGTTGTGTAAGGAATTTTTCAAATGTCACACGCATTGCAATAAAGCTTTATGGATTCTTATCTGCTTGTTAAATACCGAGCAGAACGTGAAGTCCACCTCACCTCCCGTACCTCGCTCCTTTGTCAATCTCTACACTGGCTGCTTGTTTCCTTTAGAATCCAATTCAAAATACTGGTGCTCACGTACCGAGCTCTCCATAGTCGTGTCCCTGCCTACATCTCCTCCCTTATTATCACAGGTACATCCCGCCCGATCACTTCACTCTGACAATGATCAGGGCCGGTGCAAGCATTTTTGTCTAGTCAGGCGAAGGTGCGTTTTGGTGCCCCCCCATCCGTGTCATGTCAAGCCAATCAGGATAGAGGTGCCATAATAATCTCTATATATGCACACATACATATATACACACTCTAGTGTCGCACCGATACCACTTTAAGACCGAGTACAAGTACCAATACGTTTTTTCAGGTATTCACCAATATCATGCCCACTCAGATACATATATACAGACCAGAACATGTCCAGATAAATATATATATACACACAGAGACCTCAGACCAGAACATGTCCAGATATATATATATATTGCCCCCAGCTCACATGGATATATTTGCCCCAGCTCACAAGGGTATATATATTGCCCCCAGCTCACATGGATATATATATATATATAGCCCCAGCTCACAAGGGTATATTTGCCCCCATCTCACATATGGGTATATTTGCCCCCATCTCACATATGGGTATATTTGCCCCCATCTCACACATGGGTATATTTGTCCCCAGAGCTCACACATGGGTATATTTGCCCCAGCTCACATATGGATATATTTGCCCCAACTCACATATGGGTATATTTGCCCCAACTCACATATGGGTATATTTGCCCCAACTCACATATGGGTATATTTGCCCCAACTCACATATGGGTATATTTGTCCCAGCTCACACATGGGTATATTTGCCCCCTGCTCACATATGGGTATATTTGCCCCCTGCTCACATATGGGTATATTTGCCCCCAGAGCTCACACATGGATATATTTGCCCCCAGAGCTCACACATGGGTAAATTTGCCCCCAGAGCTCACACATGGATATATTTGCCCCCAGAGCTCACACATGGATATATTTGCCCCCAGAGCTCACACATGGGTAAATTTGCCCCCAGCTCACATCATTCTTCCCCTCAATTAATTTCACCCCCTCAATTCATTCTCCCCCTCAATTCCTCCACCCCTTCAATTCATTCTCCCCTTTAATTCATTTCATACCCCTGCTCACACGCGCACATCACCCCTGATCACACATCACCCCAGCTCACACACACACACACACACACACATCACCCCTGCTCACACACGCACATCACCCCTGATCAGACATCACCCCTGCTCACACACATCACCCCTGCTCACACACATCACCCCTGCTCACACACATCAACCCTGCTCACACACACACACATCACCCCTGCTCACACACATCACCCCTGCTCACACACATCACCCCTGCTCACACACACACATCACCCCTGCTCACACATCACCCCTGCTCACACGCACACATCACCCCTGCTCACACGCACACATCACCCCTGCTCACACGCGCACATCACCCCTGCTCACACACACACACACACATCACCCCTGCTCACACACACACATCACCCCTGCTCACACGCGCACATCACCCCTGCTCACACGCGCACATCACCCCTGCTCACACGCGCACATCACCCCTGCTCACACACATCACCCCTGCTCACACACACACACATCACCCCTGCTCACACACACACACATCACCCCTGCTCACACACATCACCCCTGCTCACACACATCACCCCTGCTCACACGCACACATCACCCCTGCTCACACACACACATCACCCCTGCTCACACATCACCCCTGCTCACACATCACCCCTGCTCACACATCACCCCTGCTCACACGCACACATCACCCCTGCTCACACGCGCACATCACCCCTGCTCACACACACACACACATCACCCCTGCTCACACACATCACCCCTGCTCACACATCACCCCTGCTCACACACACACACATCACCCCTGCTCACACACATCACCCCTGCTCACACACACACACATCACCCTGCTCACACATCACCCCTGCTCACACACATCACCCCTGCTCACACATCACCCTGCTCACACACACACACACACACATCACCCCTGCTCACACATCACCCCTGCTCACACATCACCCCTGCTCACACAAACAAACATCACCCCTGCTCACACATCACCCCTGCTCACACACACATACATCACCCCTGCTCACACACACATACATCACCCCTGCTCACACACACATACATCACCCCTGCTCACACACACATACATCACCCCTGCACACACACACCCACCCCCCCCATACTCACACACACCTCCCCATGCTCACACACACCTCCCCATGCTCACACACACAGACACACACTCCATGCTTACACACCCACCTCCCCCATGCTCACCCCCATAGTCACACCCCCCCATACTCACACCCCCTGCTTGCTACTTACCCTAGGATTCAAATCCCTGGCTGCCTCCATGTTACAGCTCAGCTGGTCTCTCTCCACTCCCCCCACCCTGCACGTGCTGGACACTTCCTGCACAGGAGCAGGGGAGGGAGGCTCTGCTAGCTGCTGTGAGGAGGAAGGGGGTGGATGGGCGGGGCCAGCATCTTCCCATGTGAGCTGTGGTCTGGCAGCCTCGTCTTCCTCCTCCTCTGCACCCCCCCCCGCAGGGCCTTTACTTCCGGTGCAGCGTGTGGGAGTGGGATCCCACACGCTGCCGAGTAAATGGGAAACCTTGTGCCCGATTCTGGCAAGGCCTCCGCTCGCTGGGTGGTCCAGATTTTTCCGCCCCTCAACTGGCAGAAAGCCAGAATAGTAAGGCAGCCGCCTGTGCAGCCTTACACTAGCGCCGGCCCTGACAATGATCTGATGTTATCGTTTCCTCGTATACGCACCCCGAACTCTCGCCTTCAGGACTGCTCCTGAGGTGCCCACTTTCTATGGAACTCCCTCCCTGCAATATTAGACTCTCCCAGTTTCTCCAGTCTTTCAAGAAGTCTCTGAAAACACATTACTTTAGAGAAGCCTATCAGCTCACTCCATGATCCCCCACTGATAATTTCTTACTCCATCTTCCCACCCAGCCCACATGCGTCCTGCTACTTCATGTTCTCTATTTACCCTCACCTAGTGTGTCACCCCTCTACTCTTAGATTGTAAGCTCTCAAGCAGGGGGGTCTTCTCTCCTACTGTTCTGTGTGTTTAACGTGTATGTATATTTGTTATTCTGTCTCACCCATTGTACAGCGTTACAAAACTTGTTACGCTTTATAAAAACTTATAACTGTAACTGAATACAATTCATATTATCAAAGGTATTCTCTTTGAGTCTCTGCATAGAATGACAGCAGAACTCTCGCTTACCATATCTGTATGTCCACTCAGGCATAAGTAGAACATAGAGTGTACCCGTACAAGACACGTTTCAAAAAATATATATATGTTTGAGACGAGCACTGAGAATGGACAGTGGTCTAAGCAACCTGCTTTACGGTGGGTCCCCGCTCAGGTGTCATAAGACTTTAGCTCACATGTGCCATTACAGAGACAGGTGACAATCAGGAGAATTGGCAGGAGATGAGAACAATCTAGACCAAATAGCCGATTTGGAAAGTGAGATAAATGGGAGAAATGGGAGAATTTTTCTGGTTTGGCTATTTTGACCTATAATTTTCACTTCTCCAGTCATTCTCCTGGTTTTCACCTCTCTCTGAATAACCCTGTGTATCATATGAAATCAGTCTGCTATCACCCAAAAAGGGTGGCTAGCCAAGGCACCCTCCTTTGCACAAGAAATACAGATACAAATGGCATCACAATTTGGCCAGAGATCACATTCTGAAATCAATAGTGGGTTTTGTACTCTTGTATTGTTGCTCATTAAGCCTTGTAGTGGAAGTTCACATGACTGTTGAAGAGTCTTTATATGTTGCTGGTCATTGTTTTCTGGTGTAAACTTACTCTTTTTTTAAATTTGAGAAACTTTACAGATATTATAATATTTAACAACAAATTCTATTTATTACTGAGAAATGCATTCTACTTGTTACAGTAAAGAGTCACCACTGCAAGTCAAAGTGCTCAGTGTTGGGTAACATCCTTCTGTTTTCCTTAGAGCTGCCCTATGTTGAGCACTTTGTCTCATTATACCTCCTCTCTCTACAAACTGGGAAAAATGTTTTCAGAATGATAGGTGATACTCACCTTGGTATACCACAGCAAAACCTTGTGCTTGATTGACACGATCAGAGAAGAAATAGAGGATGACAAAATCAAGGGATACGTTGAAAGAGTGAGATGGATGGTTTCTGCCATCAAACCTGACCAGGACCTGTTTCGTGTAACCGTCCAACAACTCCACCATATCCCTGGAGTCCTTGATGTCAAAAAAGGTGAAGTTAAAATTCATGGCAGATGCACCTGGAACTTGAATTGTCCAATAGCAGGCCTTTCCTGTTCCGTACGTATCAGGGAAATCCGGTGAATAAATGACAGCAGATTCCATTGTATAATTTCCACCACAGGCTCCGATAAGTGCTATGAAGAGAAATAAATAAAGTTGGTCATATTATGTTTTGTGACAGGGCATATACACAATTACATATTGCTATGATTATGATTATTATCAATCTCCCAATGCATTGATAGCAATCTGTTACTTTCTGTTTGTTGTAATTCAAACAATGTGGTCAACTTATTTATTTCTTGCCCGTCACAATACACATGTTCACTAACAAAAGCATGTTTGGAAGGGACAGACCTTATAATAGCCTGCAAAGACAATGCAAAGACTATGCAAAGACAAATAAAAGTGTATATATATATGTTCACGACAGTATTTTTATTGGTTTAAAATGTTAATTTGCCCTCAAGTCTCCAAATCCCCCCCTCCCTGATCGAGAAATAAAATGAAATATCACTTTGACAATTCAATCTAAAACACTCATGATTACACAAATAGCAATAAAAAAACAAATAATCTGAAGATGCTGATACACAGGCACAACCTGACAGTCAAAAGACACTTCTAGGCACATTACAAGTCACACACACCTTCCGTTGTGTGTAAAGTGCATGGAATTCTAAACTTCAGTATTCACAGAATGCAATTATGGTTCCAAGGAGATGACATTCAAAATATATATTTGCAATAGATTTCCTTTTGAAATTATAACATTATATATAAAATGAACATAACTAGAAAAAACAACAACATAATGATTATTGTTCAAACTCTTTTTTTATCTCATATTATTCAAAATATATTAAAATCAGATTACACCACTACAATATTGTCCTATAGATTTTAAAAACTCCTGACTTGGAAATAAATAATGGAGGTTTGGTTACAAGATAAGATCATACCTTGCGTAAGACTGCCACAACACCAATGTGCTCCATCACAGTAGTGACAAACAACCCAGAGGCGATTATCCTAGAGCTCAGTGGCTCAGTGAAATGTGAGTGGAACCAAGTGGGTGAATTTTCCATTGATATGATCTATTGGATTTGCTATTGTGATGTCCTGCGCCCCCTCTGGCAGAGGTGGACATTGCCAGTGATGATTGGACATTCTGTGCATCTGGCGCCACCTCTGGCTTCTTTGAATCATGCATTCTAGTTCTGGACATTCAGTTCCTTTTTGGATTGCGAGCCTAGAGTCACACCTGAACTCTCTAGCGGCTAATGGACTCTGCTTAAAAGGAAGCAACACCCCTTAGGCGTCGCATCCACATTCATTGAAGTCCTGGACTTAGCTGAGTGCAGTCTGTTCCTAGTCGAGCTCTGACCAAGTTTTCCTCTAGGTTTTTCTTATCATGTTCCTCGCTTATCCTCTGCTGTATTCTGGTTAGTACTTTCCATAGCACCGGTACCCTCCACTGTCCCCTGTGTCCCCTGTAGACAGTAATCTTGATTTTATCTTGTGTATCAGACCTCTTGCCTAGTATCCTGACTATTCTGTTCGCCTGTGACCCACTTAGACCTTTTTGCTTGTATACTTGACCATTCTTAGTGCCTAAACCCATTCTGTACCTTTGCCTGGATTACTTGTTATTATTGTTAATCTTGTCTGCTATTCTGTTCATTCTGTCAATGTTTTCTAGTTCAGTTCAAGTCTTCTCTGGTTATCTCTTGCGCTATTGAATAAACCCTGTCTAGTTTAACCCAGTATCTGTCTAGTGAATGTCTCACTGCGAATTAGGCTCACACCCAACCCTCCTGCACTCAGAGCTAGGCCCCAACCGTGACAGCTATGATGCGTCTCTCTTCTTTTTAAAAATGTTGGAACAAGAAGGCTGGAGATACATATTATCTGAAAGGGCACCTGAGACAGCCTTTTTTGGAACATTGAGCTTGCAACACTATCTAATTGTACAGTAGGACTTCTACTTTGCCCACCTAATGACTGCTCTTTGGTTTTGCACCCCTCCCTTTCCCTCCTGTCTTGTTGCAGGTTCTATTTAACCTCTTAAGGACCAATGACGTAACATTTACGTCATAAATGCATTGACTTTAAAGACCCCAGGTCCATAAAGGGTTAAATCTTGGATTTGCCAGGAGCTCAGGTGGATGCATATCTCACGTAAGTATGTGTATCACAAAAGGACAATCATTAGGCTGACATTGTGTTGAACCTGCCATGATGGAGTACAGTGGCATAGAGGCTTGTGTAGTATATGATCATGTCTTGTTACTTACCAAATCTCAATTTTTTCCAAATCAGAGGTTTTTAAAAATCATTAAGTTGATATTATAGTGGAGTGCTCGGAATTCTGTATATGATGTATGTAATCAGTGGTGTATTTAGATTTTGTACTGCCCTAGGCCTGACTAATCTCGTGCACCCCCCAATTTAAATTTGAGGCACCCCTTCCTGTCAAGGGCACACCTCTTCCTGGTTAATCCCCACCCTTCATCTTAAAGCTCCACCTTTTCCTCTTAGAGCTCCGCCTTTTCCTCTCTTTATATTAAAAGTGGATACCAAGTGCCTACTTGTATATTTTGTATACCATTTCAAATGTATCTATTGAGATAAAGAAAATTATGAAATGTTTAAATTCAAGCATTTTTACAAAGAACAACCACGCATGTCAAGTATACTGGATCACAGCCGCTCTAATTGGTTGAACAATAAAATCCACAGAAACTTGCACTGCATATGAGCGTATCACAGAGCTGCACAGCAATAAAACCCACAGAAATGGGCACTGTATGAGCATATCAGAGCTGCAAAGCAATAAAACCCACAGAAATGTGCAGTGTGTATGAGCATATCACAGAACTGCACAGCAATAAAACTCACAGTAATGTGCAGTGTGTATGAGCGTATCCCAGAGCTCCAGGGCAATAAAACTCACAGTAATATGCAGTGTGTATCACAGAATCCACAGCAATAAAACTCCCAGCAATGCAATGTTTGGTGTGTGTCAGCGTATCAGAATCCACAGCAATAAAACTCCCAGCAATGCAATGTGCGGTGTGTATGAGTGCATCAGAATCCACTGCAATAAGACTCACAGCAATGCAATGTGTGGTGTGTGTCAGCGTATCAGAATCCACAGCAATAAAACTCCCAGCAATGCAATGTGCGGTGTGTATGAGTGCATCAGAATTCACAGCAATAAAACTCACAGCAATGCAATGTGTGGTGTGTGTCAGCGTATCAGAATCCACTGCAATAAAACTCCCAGTAAACCGAGTGTATATGAGCACACAGCAATTATGCTGTGGAGCCATCTTGTCAGCAGTGGGGTGCCACTGCCAGAGGGTGCACTGTAGCTTTGATTCCCTTCCCGGTGGGTGTTCAGTAAAGAATAGAGTCTGTGTTAACGAAAGGGCGGGCAGCTGATTTTTTTTTTAGTACCTTTTAGTCATTTTTCAGATTTTTTTGGGCAAAATTTCCCCCCCTTTTTTTTAATAGCAGTTTTTCTTTTTTCTGTAACAGAACTTTTTATTATCAATCATAGGATCTTATATGTAAATTCCAGACATTTTCGTTCAGTAGTTCTTTTGAAAACAGCAGGCCACGGGTTTGCGGTGGCAGCATTCAGCGGCCAACTCCATGCACTTTGGGGACCCTGCAGTGAATGGTGAATTCACTGCAGGGTGGGGAAATCTTATTCTCCTAAGTGCAGGGAACTACAGAACACCAAAAAGTTGGCATCATTTCGGTGCTCTGTGAGTAACCCATTTAGTGGTGAGGTTTTTTGCTGCCCTCTGGAAAGTGAAAGCCTAGGCCTTGCCTACCCAGGACATACTTGAAAATTAGTGAAATCTCAATGTATCCTTCCTGGTAAAATACTTTGCAAAAGTAAAAAAAAAAAATAATAATTTTTTTTGGGGTGGGGCCACCCAGTGCGGGCCGCCGTCCCCTGGAAAGTGCCGCCCTAGGCCTGGGCCTAGCCGGCCTAGGCCAAAATACACCACTGTATGTAATGCTCATTACTCTGGAAGAAGCAACATTAAAAAATCCATGTCCGGTTGAGGGCAGTCATTTGAATTTTGTATTTAACCTCATATTAAACTTTTCTTTTTCAGGTGACTTCGGATGAAGTGAAATGGGAGTACTTCCAAATCATTAGG
Organism: Leptobrachium leishanense; assembly: GCA_009667805.1. NCBI lineage: Eukaryota > Metazoa > Chordata > Amphibia > Anura > Megophryidae > Leptobrachium > Leptobrachium leishanense. The sequence goes on from CM019063.1 coordinate 127,531,167, forward strand.
CTCCGTCACTGGACTTTGTATTCCACTTCTCCAATTGTGTTTGGAATTCTTACAGAAAAACTTTTAGATTGTCTGTCTCCAACTGACTGTTCTGGTTAGGATCAATATAAAGATATGTTTTAATATCCTGCAGATATGAATTACTGGTAGTTCAATTTGGCTTTTTTTTTACAAATATTTACACATTAATGGGCTTGGGATGAGGAAAGGTTTGTGACAACATAAACTAGATGTAGGAGTTGTTGAAAAAGAGGACTATATAGAATTATAGATTGTATTATGTATGAAAAAAAATTATGTTTCGAACAACTGCCAAGAAGTGTGAGAAAGCTTATTGCGCTAATGAACGCTTCCTAAAATGCTGCTTCTTGAGAAAATACAGCAGTCTGCAATTCCCTAGATATACCCTCAATTTGCAACCGAAAGGAAGATTAATGATACCATATAAATGAATCAAGCAAAGGCTTTGATCAATAACTCTGGAACCATTTCATAAAGATCAATGAACCTTTCACTAATAATACAGAATAACTACGCTTCACCGTTATTCTACGAAATAAAAAAAAATAATTTTAAAAAGGAGAAATTACAGGGAAGGAAAAATCCTGAAATAGCCAATAATGGTAATTAAAATTGTGAAAATTCTACTATTACAGCAAACCAACAACACATCTATTTAAAGAAATATTATCACATCAAAACAAGAAAATGCAAGGTGAGAAGTTGTTATTTGAGTCATTAACAAATATCAAAATGATTATACTTTGATTTGCATATTTACCTATTCAACACAAAAAAAAACAACATTTGGTATTATTCAGCTACCAATTTCACAATTATCATAAATTACATATATGCGGATTCAGACACATTAGTGAAGGTAATTTTGTTTAACATCTTTTTCTTGGCAGACAAATATAATGATTTTTATAAGTCTATATGAACCTCATTTTGTTTTACGATTGAGCTATATTGGCTTAACATGTGTGATTTCATCGAACGTGTATACCAATTCATATAGGGCTACGAAATATTTGTTTGCTACATCAAAGTATGCACAGGTCGCTGCATGTGTAGCCGGACCTTTAGCAGCCAGACCATAGCATGGTTGGTATTAGTCCTGGCAGCAGCAGGACTCAGCATGGTGGCAGCACGGTGGGACAAGTTGTAGCTACAGGATCAGGTGGTAGGAGAGGAGGCAGGTGCATTGAAGCAGAGGATGGAAAAGATCAGCACTGGGAGTAGGGGTGTTCACCAATCAAGACTGACACAATACAGTGATACCTTGGATTACAAGTAACTTGGTGTGCGAGTGTTTTGCACAACGAGCAACTCTTTTTACAAATTCTTGCCTTGGAATATGAGTGCTGTCTTGCACTATGAGCAAAATGCATGTAGAGTGTGTGTGTGCATCCGCGCATGCGTGGCCGGGGCAGTGGCAGACCGCAGCACGTTTATGCACATGCGGCCAGAGGTGGGGAGAAACCAGATCAATGCGCGGTGGGGGCGGATCTATTCACCAGCCACTCATCTCTCATCAAGTGCCCTCTCATCAAGCGTTTCTTGCTGACACCAACCACCAGGTACAGGAGAAAGTACAGTAAATATGTATGTGCTAGAGGGATTAGGAGTGCTAGCCTCTGCTCTATTTCTGTTAAACAGATGAGGAGGTGGCACTGGCAATCTGGCCCTGTCCTGTCCCTCCTGTGTGTAACACAGCACATTACAGTACTGTGAGGTTTATTGCTGTGGAGCTCTGTGATGCGCTCATACACACCGCACATTACTGTGAGTTTTATTGCTATGGAGCTCTGTGATATGCTCATAGACACTGCACATTACTGTACAGTACTGTGAGTTGTATTGCTGTGGATTCATTTTTCCTTTATACTGTACAGTATTTTGTATTACTGTAATCATTTTCATATGAATAAATGTTTGTAGAACCAATTGTCAGAGTTTCCATTATTTCTTCTTAAGGAGAAATTCGCTTTGATATAAGAGCATTTTGGATTACAAGCACGGTTCCGGAACGAATTATGCTCCCAATCCAAGGTATTACTGTATCTAGGTAGTGGTTAAGCCAAGCGAGAACTCTTGAGAACATAGTTCCCCCATGTTCTTTTCAATGGGAACAAAATTCTGATTTAACAAGAAAAAAAGTTGTCACCTGCGCACCTTTTTTTCTTGTTATGTTTTATACTTGTTGCTGGGCTGGATACATTTGGTGGTTGCAGCCACCCCATCGGAGAATAGGCGCGACCCCGCTCCTGTAAAATTCTGATTTAGCTTGCTTACTGTAAAGTTTTGTCATTTCGGTTTCAATCATATGGTTCCTTGTAATAATAAATAAATTATATTAATCGTGATTTTTGTAATTATTCCCAAAACTCAGCTACATGATATGTTCACATGTACAGTAGAGTATGTAAATATATATAATTTTAGTCAGAGGTGGTTGGTTAAGTGTGTGATGACAATGGTTACTGGGGAGGAGGGAGCCAGAGATCCTCTTGAGTTCCCATTCTAATTTTTAGGGATTCACTCCTCCACTAGATATGCCATAAGGGCATTAATTAGTATCCAACTGCTTCTGTTGATGGAGAAAGAGTTGTCCAAAACTCATGCTATAAATTATTAATACCATACACACTAACCTCCAGCTAGTCAAGGCAACTGGATTTCTAACCTACAGATATGGTTTCAAGGAGCAGCTGAACAAACCAATATTTTCACGGTAACGTTTTGCTGCAATGACATGGAGATATTTTAATGCCAGCTGAAGCATTGAGATCTCTCCTGGGGGTCTCTTCTCATATATATATATATTATATATAGTCTTTCTGTTAGCATGAGTGTGTCTTTTAGCATTAAAAATAACCTGTTTTCCAATATCCTCTAAGTACTTCGCACATAAATAAATGATAATAGCAAATATAAAATCAAGGTGGTGAAGGGGAAATGTATTATTCTCCTTTCATCTCTCAGAGAAATTAACATGACCCACCTCTTCCTCCTCTTGCCATACTTTAAAGGACACAGAATAAATAGTTCTCCAGTATCTTTCTACCAGCACAGAGTGACCATACCTACATGGGAAACTTGAGGGAATCTCAATGGAATCAAATAGACTCCAGGCGTGCACAAACCATTACAATTGTCTGGTTATTGGCAGGTTGACACGTAATTGAGCCGGCGATAGTGAGTTACAAAGCCATAACAGGTCGTATGCATTTTTACCTTTGCAGCTGATATCCACAATATAACTTGAATAGGGACCTTCTTTTACTTTAATAATCATGAGATACCAACAAATATGATTGTTAACCATATGGATGGATTTATTCTGTTTAGCAGTTCATGAATAGGTTTTGAGCAATCCCATTTCCTCACCAATCAAAGCATAGTAAACCTTTTTTTAAACATGTGAAAATACAACACAAATAAAATATAAAATACAACATAAAGTAATATTTTAGCAGAACTGTTTGATATATAACTGGACAGTGTTCCAATGCCACGTAGTTTAATAAACCACTTTTCTCACATGAGTATAATGGAACAAGAATGGAATTTGGCAGGCATCCCATAAGAAGTGGATTTTTTTCATAGAAATTTCTCTCAGTTTTATCTCACGCAAGACAATAAGGGAAGTCACATAAGTGTGACAGATGGCACAGCAACAAAAAAAACTAAACACAGAAAGAGCGATATTAGTCTACGAATAAAAAAGCTAGGACGATGAAGAATGTGGAGAGAAATAATGTGTAATAATGGAAACAGTGGGGAGACAAATGGCAAGAACAGGAGAACAAGAAACGAAATATGAAAGTAGCGTAGCAAAACCTAGTGGAGGTAATGTGGTCATACTAAAAAAAGAGCAAGTTATAAAACAAAGAATTAAAAATTGAGGAGAGTGGAGAGAAGAATTAGAGATATTCATGTAGTGGTTCGATTCCTCAGTGTTTTGGCCAACTTTTTCTATTATGGGAAGAGCCAGCCCTCCATTATGGTACCAACTGGGTCAGTCTTAGAATTGTATTTTGAGGCTAGAGTGAAAATAATGCAGAGGCTGACTACAAAGAAAGAACATACAGGCGCATCTCAATAAATTAGAATGTCGTGGAAAAGCTAATTTATTTCATTAATTCAACTCAAATTGTGAAACTTGTGTATTAAATAAATTAAATGTACACAAACTGAAGTAGTTTAAGTCTTTGGTTCTTTTGTGATGATTTGGCTGACATTTAACAAAAACCCACCAATTCACTATCTCAAAAAAATTTGAATATGTTGACATGGCAATCAGCTAATCAACTCAAAACAACTGCAAAGGTTTTCTGAGCCTTAAAAATGGTCATTCAGTTTGGTTCACTAGGCTACACAATTATGGGGAAGACTGCTGCTCTGACAGTTGTCCAGAAGACAATCATTGACACCCTTCACAAGGAGGGTAAGCCACAAACATTCATTGGCAAAGAAGCTGACTGTTCACAGAATGCTGTATCCAAGCATGTTAGCAGAAAGTTGAGTGGAAGAAAAAGATGCATAACCAACTGAGCGAACCGCAGCCTTGAAAGACTTGTCAAGCAAAATCGATTCACGAATTTGGGTGAACTTCACAAGGAATGCACAGAGGCTGGGGTCAAGGCATCAAGAGCCACCACACACAGACGTGTCAAAGAATTTGGCTACAGTTGTCGTATTCCTCTTGTTAAGCCACTCCTGAACCACAGACAACGTCAGAGGCATCTTACCTGGGCTAAGGAGAAGAAGAACTGGATTGTTGCCCAGTGGTCCAAAGTCCTCTTTTCATATGAGAGCAAGTTTTGTATTGCATTTGGAAACCAAGGTCCTAGAGTCTGGAGAAAGGGTGGAGAAGCTCATAGCCCAAAACCAAGTCACATAACCCATTTACCAAGACGTTTTAGAGCACTTCATGCTTCCTTCTGTTGACCAGCTTTGTAAAGATGCTGATTTTATTTTCCAGCAAGATTTGGCACCTGCCGACACTGACAAAAGCACCAAAAGTTGGTTAAATGACCATGGTGTTGGTGTGCTTGACTGGCCAGCAAACTCACCAGACCTGAACCCCATAGAGAATCTTTGGGTATTGTCAAGAGGAAAATGAGAAACAGGAGACCAAAAAATGCAGATGAGCTGAAGTCCACTGAAACCTGGGCTTCCATAGCACCTCAGCAGTGCCACAGACTGATCGTCTCCATGCCACGCGGAATTGAGGCAGTAATTAAAGCAAAAGGAGCCCCTACCAAGTATTGAGTACATTTACAGTAAATTAACATACTTTCTAGAAGGCCAACAATTCACTAAATATTATTTTTTTATTGGTCTTATGAAGTATTCTAATTTGTGGAGATGGTGAATTGGTGGGTTTTTGCTAAATGTCAGCCAAATCATCACGATTAAAAGAACCAAAGACTTAAACTACTTCAGTCTGTGTGCATTGAATTTATTTAATACACAAGTTTCAAAATTTGAGTTGAATTAATGAAATAAATGAACTTTTCCACAACATTCTAATTTATTGAGAAGCACCTGTATTTCTAGATATAGTCTGGAATAAAGGTCTGGGAAAGTTGGTTCAGACTCAGGAATGATGAACTAACAGGATGTGCGATTAATGGGCAATTCAAAATGAGAATAAAGAGAAGGACAAAGCAAGCAACCACATGCTGCATATCTTATCCATAGTTCAAAAAGCCAAAATACCCCAAAAAATTGAGAACCTCAAGTGGAAAATTACACACCTGACCTTGCATGGGTAAGACAAAACTATTAAAAATATTATGTAAAATTACCTTCACGCTGTGTGTTTAATGTGTATATAAAATTTACATTAATTTATTGTCTAGATTTGGGTCCCATCCCCGAGTTATCTCATTATTATATGCAAATATTCCAAAATCTGAAAATCTCCAAAATTGGAATATTGGTTCAAAGTATTTCAGATAACAGAATCCCATCCTTTATTGAAGAATTATTTTAGAAGGTTTTTAAAATATCTGATTATTATCTTTTGCGTTGTTATAGTGTAACAGAAATTCACTGGATTGACCCTCCTTTTCCATAGATTATTCTTCGTTATGGTGACTATTAGGCCGGCGTCAGACGAACGCAGTGATCACGTCGGTGTTGCCGCACAGTTTAACGTCCGTCGTAGCATAGAATCATGAGCAATAGAGACCCACACACGAAGTACGTTCGCACCGAACTGCGCACGCACAACGCACGTGGCAAACGGACGCAAGTTAGGCAAGAACGTAAAACCGCTAGATGGATGTGCAGAGTGCGCCACGTCCGCGTACCGTTCTGTGTGAGTGATGAGATGTCAGACGCAGCGCACTTGCGACGTCCAGCACCTTGACGCACAAAAATCAAATTTTTATCATTTTTCATATTAATTTTGTTTCCCATAATTCCCTTTTTTTTCTACGTCCGTCAACAAAAACGGACCTTGTGGTGCCTACAGTATCTTCCGTCAGTACGTCTGTCCGTTATGCACGCACGTAGAGTGTGCTCAGACTGCGTTCGTCTGACATTAGCCTTACTGATTTTTTTTATGGTCCTTTTACAATTTGAAACCAAATCAAATGTTTAGTACAGGAGGGGTGGGGTCGTGCCTATTCCCCAGCCCAAAAACATGCGTAAAACATAACAAAGAAAAAAATGTTATCTGCGCTAATTCCCATTATACCGGTTGCAGCCGCCCCATCGGGGAATAGACGCGACCCCACCCCTCCTGTACTATATGTTTCAATGTACTTCCAGCCAGGTCATCCCTGCAGCAAGATTCCGCTCCGTGTCTTTGTTTTCGATCCCAAAGTGGATTTTGTTTCTGGGGTAGCATAAATAAAGGCCCACCAGTCTACCTCATGTTTGACAAGCAGCATGAGCAGGTATGGTTTGCTATGCAGCAGCCTGTGATTTCAATTTTGGATAGGACTCGCCCTCATTAGAGGTGCCTTGACGTTTGGCGGGCGAGCTTAGTCTTATAATGGACATTGATAAGAAACCAAACTTCTAATTGTGTTTAGTTTCACACGGTATAATGGGAATAAGTGCATTTTTTTCTTTGTTATGTTTTACAAATCAAATGTTTGCTTACATGTCAATACATATTCTTGCTTTGTATTCATTTACATGAGTAAATATTCCTATTTAACTAAGTGATGCTGCTGTTGGTCGAGATATTTTTCTCATGCTTGGTAGATATGTCTTCTCGTGTCTAATTTCATGTCATTACCGGTCATGCGTAGCCTTTTCATTAGGATGTGCACCTGTGGAACACTTTGAAAATTAAGGCTTAGAAAATTCAGCATAAAGCAAACATTTTTGTTTAGCAGTAACCAAGTGTGAAGAGACATACAGTCAATTTTATGCCATTTATTTTGTAGTAGTCATGGAGCACCCATAAAGTGTAAGTAAGCGGGTGAGAACGTTGGGCAGACACGCCTGTGCTCTCATGTCTAATGTCCTCCTAAGTCTGGTAAACAACAAAGTCTTCCTAAGTCTGGTAGAGATGTCTGGTGCCCATTTTCTGATTATAGGTGGTGAACTCTTGATAGCCAAGCTTTGGTACTTCACCTGCTGTGAATTATCTCTCTAGAGAGTTGACGGGTCAGGCGGAAATTATACTTGGCATAATAACTGAAATCACACAATAATAGAAAGAAATGTTCCAGGAACCCAATGTCCAGTGCTCCACCCACCTCCACTAAACACTAGACAACAAGGTCCTGTTCCGATTCTATGCTTCTGCCTTCAAGGCATGGAGCCCACATCTATATTCAGCGCCACATACTTGACTTCCCACAAAACCGAGGGTGTGTGTGACCACATCTGTGTCCTTTTCCTCAAATGTTCTTTCACAATCTGACCTCTGAGTACACAACGATCTGCCCACTCATTCTAACAAGACTGCGCCACATTGTTCTCATGGGAAGGCTTTTCAGAAACTGGAAACAGAGAGTAGTAAATGTTTACTAGAAATGAGGGCATATCTCTGCCACAATCCCATGTGTCATTTGCACAATGCTGACTGACTAATCATATTAGGCTCCAGCCCTTGGAAATCTGGTCACAAGAAAAGGGCTTCAACGGATAGTGTCCCTTCACACAATTACTCAACAAGAAACTCTGTAGATTAACTGTGTATAAGTAAATCAGTTTAGATATTAATAGTTTGTATTGCCACTGGATCTTCATTGAAATGTATTATAATAGCATTATAGCTCACAATCAGCCAGAGCTGACTAGCCCTCATCTGCCTGAATGGTTTTGGACTGTTGTAGAGATTTGATTAATATACAGATATTATTATCTAGCAGAGGGATATAAAAAGGTGTCCTTAGATTACCAGATGCCAAAGATGTTTGGTATGGAGCACAGACAGCAAACAGGCGGACTAAAACATTTATCGTATCCAATAAATAAACTTCCTGAAAATATCAATCATTAGCATTTCCAAAAAAAGAAAAACTAGCGTAATATCAACTAATATTGTATTAGATAGTGAATTGGACTCGGACATGCACTTTGAAGTGTCTATATAGCATACCTCCCAACTGTCCCGTTCTTTCCTGGACAGTCCCGAATTGGGGACAATGTGACGCTGTCCTACCGAGAAAGCAACCTTCTCTGCTTTCCCGGCAAGGCAGTGGGATGCGCTGCTTTTTGGGTGGGGTGGTTAAACAGAACCCCATTTGCCAATACAGCCTCTATTCTGCCTGGTCACCTTCTTTTACAGGTGGGCCTCTGTGTGAATTTGGCAAGTCCTTTTTCTGATGACCCCTCCAAGAGCCCTACACTCCTATCTCGAGTTTGGGCCACCCAACATACAGAAAGACAGACATCTTTTGTTAAAAAGGGAAATTGTTCTGCTGGTCCCCTCCCCCCCCACACACACACTGAATGAATTATACGCATAATTTATATATTTATATATTTATATTATATGAATTTGTAGTTATCACCCAAGTAGAGTAGGTTACCGTGCGTCTTTCTAATAAAATGAAGACTGGCCAAAATAAAATAAAATAGAAAATATCACAGATATATAGTTGAAACAAATGTAAACATGTGAAATGACAGCAAAAAAAACAACAACAAAAAACACGTGGGCTGTAAGAGCATTAAGAAGAACGTTAAAAAAAAAACCTATAAATGCTGCATGTGGAGCCTGATCACAGTGTGAATAATAGTATGCCAGGAGGCAGACACAGAAAACGCAAGTCACCTTGCTCTACAGGCATCTTCTGAGACTCCAAATGAAATAAAGCTTAGCTGACCTGTAAAGGTTCAGCATCTTTGAGGTTACAGTGCAATGGAACAAAGTGCATTCCTCATTAGAGAAGAGGTCAAATACTGCCTCAGTGGAACAGATCTGATGATAATCAAGCTTGCAGGTCTTTTTGAAAAGCCATGTTTCCACCTGAGACCTGACTCCTTTGTCTAGAGTGATCATTTAACTTGTGGGTTCATGTCACCCGAGGGGATCTGCCGGTCTCTCTATGTATGAGTTTCTGTATCTGCCCTAATGCACAGAAAGTCTCTCTTTCCCCAGAGGTAATGTTAATGCACACTCACCATATACAAATGCCACACTTTTTAGTATATTAGCCAACAAACTGTGCAGGCCAAATTGATATAAGGAGCATTCAGTGGTATGTTGTATCACCTTCAAAACATAAGGAATAGTATCACTTTTGAAAAGAATACCAGTGCTGAAATTTGTTCATAAATGGAAAAGTATGTCTTTTTGCTGATGACACAAAGATTTGCAACAGGGTTGACGTTCCTGGAGGGATCAGCCAAATGACAAATGATTTAGGTAAACTAAAAAAATGGTCGGAGTTGTGGCAATTGAGTTTTAATGTGGATAAGTGCAAGATAATGCACCTGGGACGTAAAAACCCAAGGGCTGAATATAGAATATTTGATACAGTCCTAACCTCAACATCTGAGGAAAGGGATTTAGGGGTCATTATTTCAGAGGATCTAAGGGTAAGTAGTCAATGTAATAGAGCAGCAGGAAATGCTGGCAGAATGCTTGGTTGTGTAGGGAGAGGTATTAGCAGTAGGAAAAGGGAAGTGCTCATGCCACTGTACAGAGCACTGGTGAGACCTCACTTGGAGTACTGTGTGCAGTACTGGAGACCGTATCTCCAGAAGGATATAGACATCTTAGAGAGAGTTCATGGAAGGGCTACTAAAATGGTGTACGGCTTGAAGGAGAAAAGTTACCAGGAAAGGCTTAATGATCTTAACATGTACAGCTTGGAAAAAAGACGAGACAGAGGAGATATGATAGAAACATTTAAATACGTAAAGGGAATCCACAAGGTAGAGGAAGGGAGTATATTTAAAAGGAAACAAAATAGCAAAACAAGAGGACATAGTCTTAGATTAGAGGGGCAAAGGTTTAAAAGTAACATCAGGAAGCATTATTTTACTGAGAGGGTGGTGGATACATGGAACAGTCTTCCAGTAGAAGTGGTAGAGGCCAAAACAGTAATTGAATTTAAGCAAGCATGGGATAGGCATAAGGCTATCCTAAACAAAAGATAAATCCAGGTAAAGTATCCATGTAATTGGGCAGACTAGATGGGCCGAAAGGTTCTTATCTGCCGACATTTTTCTATGTTTCTATGTTTCTATGTTTCAATGTATTTTTCAGGCAGAAAAATAGAGGGAGCGAGCCTGAAATTTTCTTTTAACATTGGATTTCCCCAATAGACATGTTTAAAAGCACAAATCTGTATAATGATGGCAGAAAATAAGCTTTTTCGGGTGTTTTACCAATCCCCCCCCCCATACAGTGTGGCATATTTTGAGTTTTTTCCGACTGTATCAGCTGATATTTTCTGAAAAAACTGTTGGTTGATATTATCGAGCCCGAAATGTTTTCATTTTCTGTGAGATGCTCACACATGTTATATGTTATTTTAGTGGATATGTTGTGCAACGAGAAAAATCTACTTAACGCAGTGCAAAAATTTTATTCTTTGGTCTGCAATTTCACAGCATTCCTTGTGTTTGTGTGTGTCATCATGATGTACTAGGAACGTAAGCTTGTGCAGAATACTATGGATTTTTACTACAATTTGTGACCATCTTTTTGTGTTCGGCACTTGCAGGATTGGTTTGGTCCTGTCTGTCCCCATAGATAGTCATCTCCAGGCCCGGACTGGGACAAAAAAAAAATAGACCCCAGCATTTTAAATTTAGTGGTCAACTTTTGCCTACCGCTATACAGCAACACACACACACACACATATATATATATATATATAAATATATACACCCCTATCTCTTGCTGATGAGGGCATAATAAGCCCAAAACAGCTGTCCAGGAGTGGCTGTGACTCGTTGCATAACCTGATCCATGCTTAAAAAAGCCATCTAGTATGGCATCGCACTGGCAAGGAGGGTTCTATATTACAACAGACCCAGGAAGCAAAAAAGTGGGAAATTGCGCATTTAATTTGCATGTCCTTCCCAGAGTTCCTTGGTGCATATGAGTAATGTAGCACATGAGCTCTGTAAAGCAGTTCTCTGAATTGCTGGGATGTGTAAAGGTCTTCCACAATTATAAACTTTATTATATGCGCCCCTATAAACACCAACATATATATTTATAAACACTTCTATATGTACCCTTATACAGCACTTACAAACCACTATTATATACCTACACACACCTACGTGTGAAAGAGATAACCTGGATCGGCGCAAATGTTGCTCTCTGGGGTTCTGGAGCCTCGCATATGTATATATAAAAAAAGGAGACAATAATAGTGCTATACTGATATATGCAATAATTTTAGATGTATATAATATGTATCCCACTCACAAGTGTAGAGCCGTAACACTGGCTCTGAGTGGGTCCAGACGTGCGGGTAATTTATCTTCAATTTCTCAGGTGACCCCCACCTTACAGCAAATTTTCTATCCAAATTTATGCAGTGGAGAGAAGAAAAAAGAAAATCCTTGTGCAGATCCACAAACAAAGGTCACGATGTTGTACACAGATGGAATCGTACTCACATTCTGGGAGCTCACATAGCTCGTGGATGTATGCCCATAGGTTTTTTTAGGTAGGGAAAAAACCCAGAGGAAAAACCGCCAATGATCCAGGAAACAGCAAAGCAGAAACAGGATTAGAAATGGAAAAAAATAAAATTTATTTAAAACATGATTAAAATAACCACCAGAACGCGTTTCGCCGCACAAATAGCGGCTTCATCAGCTGGAATGGTTGTGCTGGGCTTGTAGACCCTTTTATAGTGTCTATGAGTGTCCTTAATTGTCCCCATGTGTCCTGTTTGCTGCTTTAATTAAAACTTCCGATTTTCCTCAGCGTCTGATAATGGGCGCCGCCATTTTGCGCATGCTCAGTTTACTTCCGGGTTCCAAACACATTTTTTTTTTTTTTTTATTTTATTTTTTATTTATTTATTTTTTTTTTTTATTATTTTTTTTGGTGCTTCCGGTCAGCGGTTCTCAGGCAGGAAGTGAAAGTGAATGCAGAGTCTTTTTCTTCTTTCTCCTCCCCGCAATTTTCAGAGATTTGGGGTTAGAAACCTCCCCTTTTCCATCAGATATATCCCAAAAACAAAGGATTACATATATTAAAATTCAAGAAATTGGCATTATATAAATAAATGAATAAAATAGTACGCCCCGCAGGATCTCCTATCGGATGGCAGTACATCAATGTAAATAACATATGGAGATAGTATAGGGAAACCTTTTTACAATTCATGGATAATAAAATATTCGAAAGTGCTGTTTATGACTTCCCTTAATTATAGGGATAAAGGCAATATAATCAATTTCTAAAGTATTCAGATAGTGTATTAATGCTTTATTTTATTTTACATTCTAAAGCTATTCACCTTCATTATATAAATAAATGAATTAATAATACACCCCACAGGGTCACCTATCAGATGGCAGTGCATCAATACTAATATCATGAGGATAGTGCAGAATTATTATTATTTTTTTTTTTTTTCTTTAGAAAATCTATGAATAGTAAAATATTTAAATGTGCCATTTATAGCTTCCCTTAATTATAGGGGTGAAATAAACATTATAATTAATTTCTAAAGTGTTCAAATAGTGCAATGATAATTTATTCAATTTATTATCAAAGCTTATTTATTACAATCTAAAAATATTTGCCTAAAATTTATTATAATATACTCCCAATTAGGGGTTAATATAGCTTCAGTTAATACATTAATTTTTACAGTGTGATATTAGTGTTTAATTGTAGTAAAAAATACTTATTTACGTTCTTAAGGCTATTACCATAGAATTTTACATTATCCTTTATGAAAATAGTTCATAGAATATTGATTTGTGCAAAAAAAGTGATTAGTGCTTCTGTGCTTAGTTTTTTTTTTTTTTTTTTTATATTATTATAAATATATCTCCTCTATTTTCTCACCCGATCTATCTTTCCCCGTATATAATATCAACTATTCAACTTCCATGCATGATCCCCTTTGTCCTAAATGGAAGGGTATGTGCTGCAAATCCTATTTGAACCACAAAAAAGTGTATATTGAAAAATAAAACAACTCACAGAAAATGAACCACCTCAAAGTCGTTATTTAACCCATTTGGTGCCATAGTGCCCATTTCGTAAATGGTTCGCATCTCCTCTTGTCCCAATTTGCTAACAATATTGTCATCTGCATTAGTTCTATATACTCTCTTAATGGCCATAAATTTCAGCCCTACTGGGGAACCTCCATGCTGCAGCTTGAAATGTAATGAAACAGAGTGTTTTTCATAGAGCTTTTTTATGTTCCTAGTGTGTTCCGAAATTCTTATATTTAGAGCCCTCTTTGTGCGTCCAACATATTGGAGGCCACAAGGGCACTCCAAAAGGTATATTACGCTCTTTGAGCAGCAATTGAGAACCTCTTTTATATGTATCTTTTGATCAGTTTTTTATTTATATACTCTGTTCTGCAGTCTTTCTTATTACCAGTCGACCTACAGGCCAGACATTGTCCACAGACATGAAAGCCATTCTTTAGGTTAAATTGGTTCAGATGTATTTTTTGTTATTATTTCTCGGTTTACTGTGTACCAGGTTCATTTTTAAGTTCTTAACTCCTCTGAATACTATTCTAGGCTGTTCCCCCAATATACTATTTAAATCCTTGTCTTTCCGAAGGACATGCCAATGTTTTTTGATTATTTTCTTCATGTTCTCGGCCTTGCTATTGTAGTCACACAAAATAAAACTTCACCTTCTTTGGTATTTTTTTTAGGTTTATATTGGAGTAGATTTGCCCGATCTTCTTGTTTGAGTTGATCAATAATAATGTCCAACTCCTGGGCATTATAACCCTTCTCTACAAAATTTTCTTTCAGCTGATTGGCCTGTTGCTCAAAAACATTAGGGTCTGAGCAATTCCTCCTCAAACGGATGAATTGCCCCCTAGGTACCCCCTTGAGCCACGATGGATTGTGACAGCTAGTAGTGTTTATATAAGTATTAGTGTCAACCTCTTTAAAAAAAGTTTTACATTTCACAGATCCCTCACTAATATATATCTCTAAATCAAGAAAGTTTATTTTCTCTTTGCTCCATTTGTTTTCTAGTGTGATACCCCAAACTTGACTATTGAGGCTATCCAAAAAGGTGATCAGGTCATCCTCACTACCTCTCCAAATAAAAAATACATCATCAATGTACCGTTTGTAGATGGGGATGTTGATTATATTGCCTTTATCCCTATAATTAAGGGAAGTCATAAACAGCACTTTCGAATATTTTATTATCCATGAATTGTAAAAAGGTTTCCCTATACTATCTCCATATGTTATTTACATTGATGTACTGCCATCCGATAGGAGATCCTGCGGGGCGTACTATTTTATTCATTTATTTATATAATGCCAATTTCTTGAATTTTAATATATGTAATCCTTTGTTTTGGGATATATCTGATGGAAAAGGGGAGGTTTCTAACCCCAAATCTCTGAAAATTGCGGGAGGAGAAAGAAGAAAAAGACTCTGCATTCACTTTCACTTCCTGCCTGAGAACCGCTGACCGGAAGCACCAAAAAAAATAATAAAAAAAAAAATAATAAATAAAAAATAAAATAAAAAAAAAAAAAAATGTGTTTGGAACCCGGAAGTAAACTGAGCATGCGCAAAATGGCGGCGCCCATTATCAGACGCTGAGGAAAATCGGAAGTTTTAATTAAAGCAGCAAACAGGACACATGGGGACAATTAAGGACACTCATAGACACTATAAAAGGGTCTACAAGCCCAGCACAACCATTCCAGCTGATGAAGCCGCTATTTGTGCGGCGAAACGCGTTCTGGTGGTTATTTTAATCATGTTTTAAATAAATTTTTTTTTTTCCATTTCTAATCCTGTTTCTGCTTTGCTGTTTCCTGGATCATTGGCGGTTTTTCCTCTGGGTTTTTTCCCTACCTAAAAAAACCTATGGGCATACATCCACGAGCTATGTGAGCTCCCCAGAATGTGAGTACGATTCCATCTGTGTACAACATCGTGACCTTTGTTTGTGGATCTGCACAAGGATTTTCTTTTTTCTTCTCTCCACTGCATAAATTTGGATAGAAAATTTGCTGTAAGGTGGGGGTCACCTGAGAAATTGAAGATAAATTACCCGCACGTCTGGACCCACTCAGAGCCAGTGTTACGGCTCTACACTTGTGAGTGGGATACATATTATATACATCTAAAATTATTGCATATATCAGTATAGCACTATTATTGTCTCCTTTTTTTATATATACATATGCGAGGCTCCAGAACCCCAGAGAGCAACATTTGCGCCGATCCAGGTTATCTCTTTCATTATTGTGTGTAATGGTATAGGGGAAACCACTATATCCTGTGGTTGGCTATCTGGGCATTCTGGTGGTGGATGCATGTTGTGTGGCGCTGCACCATCTCTTGTTTACACACCTACGTGTGCCTACCCACCTACCCACATACACCTCCTAAACACACACATACCTAACACCCCAAAACACATAACCACTCCCATAAACCCAAAAACACACACACATCCACTCCCATACACCTAAATACGCACACATACCTAATTAAACAGATAATTAAAAAATTTATAAACCTCTCCTGCTTACCTTACTGCAGGGAGGCGACAGAGTCCCTGGTGGTCCGTGGCAGGGGAAGAAGGGGGGAGTGGGCCAGTGATGCTGGGCCCTTTCATTCAGTATCAAATCCCCCCTGGTGGATTGATTGGCTGTGCTTTCAGCACAGACTGCCAAGAATCTCCCACGCTGAATTCCAGTGCTGAGTCCAAGTGCCGGCACTCTCTGATGTCATGTCATCTGAGCACCGGTGCCACTGACTCAGTCATGGAGTACTGGAGTCCAGCGTGGGACGTGGGAAGCATAGATCACATTGCACGTCCACAGCCAATTGACCCCCAGGGATTAAAAGGGGATCTTCAAAAAGGATGAAAACGCACGGTGGCTGTATGAAAGCGATACGGCCAGCCGGGTCTCAGCCAATCGGCCCTTAAGGCCATTGGCCCACCAGGAAAACATCTGGTGCGCTTGATGTCCAGTTTGAACCTGCTCATCTCCTTTGTTGGGATACAAGGTCCAAGTTAAAAGGATTAGTCACTATGTAGACACATTTAATTAATGCAAAGTAAAGAATAGGGGCACCATTACATTCCTATCGCTAACGTTAGCGCTCACCTGAGTGAACGTTAACGTGAGCCCTGGTGGCCTTACCATATTACAATCCAAATGCTAACGGGTTAAAAAAAACATTAGCGATTGGTATCTTGCTCTTTTCAGCGCAAAGTTACTGTACTTTGCGCTCCCTAAACTTAACATGGGGAGCGCAAAGTGTTAATTAGTGTTAGTATTACAATATACTAACGCTAATTACAGTCCGGCTGCGGTTACTGAAGTATTAACCACAGCCAGGACTTGGTGCTAACGGATTCCGCTGCTGTAGAATCCGTCAGCACCAGCAGAAACCACCCCAAAATCGATCAGATACTCACCTTCTATCCCACGGCGAGGACCGCGGCTCCAACCGCCTCTTCTGTCCACTGGGAGCAGGGAGCGACTGGGGGAAAAAATCCCCCAGTCTCTCTCTGCGGATTACTACACCGACCTGCCGGTGTAGTGACCGGCAGAGCAGAAACTCAATGGAGTCCTATGGACTCCATCGAGTGGATGCTCGCGGTGGCAGCAGCGCACATCTCGAGGTTTAGCGCGCGATTACGATGCAGGCTGCTTTTTCAGCGCCTGCATCGTAATATCAAGCTAAAATGGGGAAGCAAAGGAGAAACCTGCAGGCGCAGGTTTTTCTCCCTAGTGTCCCCGTTTTAGCGTTAATAATGTAATGATGCTCTACATATTTTGTATCTCAATGTTTAATGAAATGTGTTGCTCATAAATATATGCAGATTTTTTGATAAGCGATTGATAGATGGTAGAGAACTCAATGAGATACATCAATAGATTAATAAATAAATTGATGGACAGATAGACAGATTAGATATTGATAGATAATTGATGTATAGATGATAAAATGTAAATATATAAATTAAAATCATTAGGAGGAATTAAACTACCAGGTGCGTCATACATGACTTTACTTGCCCAGCGAGTTTTGCTCATTTCCATGCTGTTTATTTAACAATTTAATTGGTGGAAATACAAAATAAATATTTTCCAGACCTCATAGTATGTTTGAGAATTTACATACAGCAGAAAATATATATAGATATGAATTGGATAACTGACTGAGTCTACCTAGGCTGAATATTTAAATTTTACTCTACAAAGTCAATTTGGCAGCCTTCTGCGGTATATATACACATAAAAAGTCTGGTAAGGGTCTTTTTTTTTTTTCTTAAATCAAAATAACCACAATTTTCGCCCCTGCTTGAGTGATCCTGATGACTTATTCTCAGATGTCTCTGGTTCCAAGCTACATTTCCACGTTATTCTACATCTCTTTACAAAAGAGGTATGAAATGACGTGAGCGGAGAAATGTTGACCTGCTGCCGGCAGCTGTTGGTCTGGATGCCAAGCTGGTGATACACTCTATTGTTAGATGTTAGTCCCAGAGGTGCTGGCCTTTTCTGAGCTTACACACAAGATCTGCTTTGTAATGTTGATCTCATGGTGCGTGTCTGGTTCACTGGAACCCACGCCATGCCTAGCTAGGATACTAATTATGTTAATCCTATAGACAAAAAAAAAGAAGGTAAGATTGAGCTGATGGCAGCCATAAACTTGCAGTGTTATTGAATGCTACTTTATATAGACCAAATGGAGGTAGCTGTTCTGCAAAGAGTGTAATAGAGTCAAATTTTGTTTTTAGGTAAATGTGGAAACAGACATAGCGAGTACGACGAGAAGACACTTGAGAAACACTATAATAGAAAAATAGTTTCATTATCATATTGTATGTGACACCACTTTGTGTGACATCCACTAAAACTATTCAGGATCTCAGAAGCTTAAAGATTGATCATTTGTAAATATATATGCAGATATTTACATATAAAGTATTATGTTCTATAAGTAAAAGGATGCTTACAGTCAAAAAGAATGATGCGGCCATCACCTCCACATGGTTGTGTGTGATCTCCAAAACATACACTGTTACAGTCAGTACTAGGAGCCTCTCCGTGTTTCTTGTAGTCTTCATTGTTGCCACAAAGGCAGGCAAAGCCTGACTCAAGCCCAGCAAACTAACATGGAAAAAGAACAAATAACACAGGAAAATGTTAATATCAATTATGAATGAAACAGGCAGTTCTATGTCCACACTTGGAAACTAGTGAAGCAATAAAAATACATGATAAATACTAAAATATGCTCAAAATCCGAGGTCTGTCACTATAAAGAAAAATAATGAAATTAATGTGAGGAACGTAATTCTTTCAATAAGGTAAAAATGAATGATCATTTCATAAGCAGTTGTAATCTTTATTCATTTAAAAACGTAACACAAATTGCATGATAGAAGCACCCAGTGTACACACAAACACATAAATCTTCAATCAATAGTAATGTAAAACAAGGGTAGCAGAGAAGTCCTCAATAAATGTTCACCGTGATAACTTTCTGCATGCAAAGTATAATAGGAAACATGTGTATTAAGGTTATTTGGAAATAAGATAATCTGTACAAGACATAGAAGTTAACAGGGCAGAGGACCCCAGCTGTCAATGGAGGTTTCAACATTTTTGGTAAAAAAAAAAGGAAAAAAACTGTCAAAACTGAAAAGTAAATGTTTTTATAGTGGGTCAAAGGTAACTACTCTATAAGTGTTGTTTACCACGCACATCTTCTTGCCTTTCAAAACTTTGGTCTCGAGGACGCTGCTTTTTTTTGGCACTCTTCCCATTTCTCTCCCAAGTTCTTTTCAGGTTGCCTTCACTGGCTCCTCTGCCCCAGTATCTCTCTCAAATGGAGTACAACAAGGCTCTATTCTGGGTCCCCGTCTCTTCTCAATTTGTTACACCATTGGTGATCTAATTTCTTCCTATGGGTTTCAATATCTTCTTTCTAATGCAGGACTCTACTAAAATCTTTATTATCCCTTATTATCTCCCATCTTGACTACTATAACCCTTTTCTTATTTGCTTAAACATGTGTTTAAGATTATCCCAGATTATCCCTTTACAGTTTACAAGGGACGCCTCTGCCAGACTCATCTATCTCAAATCCCAAACCTGTCACACCTCCTCGCACCTTTATCAAACTCTACAGTGGCTAGCAGTTTTTTTTTCTAGTATTCGATTCAAAACACTGGTCCTAACATACTAACCTCTCCATAACCTTGGCCCACCTACACCTCACCACTTGTTAGGAGGTATGGTCCATCCTGGTCAATTTGCCCTGGCAATGACCTCTTATCTCCTCGTACCAGCACCACCCACACTCACCTTAAGGAATTCTACTGAGCTGCTCCCTGTTCATAGAACTGCCTCCTTCGTAACATTCGATTCTGCCTGTGCCTTTCCTCTTTCAAAATGTCTCTAAAAACATTCCTAGTTTAGAGAGGCCTATGAGTAGGGATGAGCCGAACACTCCCCGAGTTCGGTTCGAGCCCGAACCCGAACTTCCCATTTGTTCGGGACCGAACCCGACCCCCATGCAAGTCAATGGGGCTGAAAATTCGGTTTTTTGGAGTGCCCTCCAAGAGGGCATATATGCTACATATTTGCCATAAAAGGTGTATGGGGGTCCGGGTAGTGCCCTGGGGGACAGGAAACAAGGACAAAAAGTTTTAAAAAAAACGTTTTTAAAGGGACAGTGAGTTTTCCATGAAATAAGGGTTAAAAATAAAAATGAAAAATTCCTTCAAATATCGTGCCTAGGAGGTCCCCATAACCTGCCCATGAAGTGGCGGATTTCTAGGATGTATAGAAATATGTAAAAACCAAAAAATGACATTTCAAATGACGGTAAATGCTTTTCCTTTAATCTATCCATAAACAAATGCTTGGGGCGGCAGTCTGTATGAAAAGAGGAGACATTTTCGGACACGCAGAAAAAGTTTACTGATTTTTTGGCAGTGAAAAGCAGGAGAATGGAAACTTCTAGACCAAAAAGCCGATTTGGAAAGTGAGATAAATGGGAGAATTTTTCTGGTTCGGCTATTTTGACCTAGAATTTTCCATTCTCCAGTCATTCTCCTGAGTTTCACCTTTCTCTGAATAACCCTGTCAGGGTTATTCAGAGAGCGGTGAAGAGCAGGAGAATGACTGGAGAATGGAAAATTCTAGGTCAAAATAGCCAAACCAGAAAAATTCTCCCATTTAGGCTAGGGTCAGACTAGCGAATTTTTAACGTGCGTTTAGGCGCAATTAATCACGGCCACACTAGCAGCAAATGACGGGCAATGACGGCCAATATACGAAGTACGGTCAAACGAAAGTCCGGCTGCGCAACGCAAGTGGAAAATGAACGCATTTTTTCGAGACGGCAGAACCGCTAGTACGGACGTACAGAGTGCGCTGCGTCCACTAGCTGCGTGTGTGCGTGATTTGGAGACGTCAGACCCTGCTCATGTCTGGCCAACATAACGTCCAGACACCCAAAGTTTCCTGGTTTGGATCCTTAAAAAATCCCGCACAAAAATGCGCATCGTATGACCATTTTCGCGCAATCCGTGAAAAAATACGGCAATGCGTTCGGACGCACTTTTTGACGGTCGCTGCGAAAAATGCGTTAGTCTGACCCTAGCCTTATCTCACTTTCCAAATCGGCTATATGGTCCAGATTGTTCTCTTTTCCTGCCATTCTCCTGGTTTTCACCTTTCTCTGAACAACCCTGAGAGCGAGGTGAAAGCCAGGAGAACTGGCAAGAGAAGAGAACAATCTAGACCAAATAGCCGATTTGGAAAGGGAGATAAATGGGAGAATTTTTCTGGTTTGGCTATTTTGACCTAGAATTTTCACTTCTCCAGTTATTCTCCTGCTTTTCACTGCTCTCTGAATAACCCTGTGAATGTTTAATTCCGAGGTGAAAAATAACATTGCTTTAGATTTTTTTCAAACACCAGTTAAATGCAGCATATTAGGATGTTTTAGGGAAATTAATTCTCAAATCTCAATCAGAAGCAGACACCACCCCACCCTCAGTATATTGTACAATGTATCAAATTGATTACCAGACTAAAAACACCTGGTGTTATGCCCGTTTGTGAACAGAGGTAATTTAGAGTTGATAATCTTTCCACGTACACATTAGTTTTTAATTCAATATCTAATAAACCATTGCTTATAATATTCTGCAGTAAAGAGTCTCTTTATTTCTAGATTTTTTAGTATTTTTTTAAGCATTTTCTATACTTTTTTCAAAATTTCTTTTTTTTTTCGAACCCGAACCGAACTCGCCCAAATAGTTCGAAATTCGCGAACTTTCGAACTGCCAAAGTTCAGGTCGAACTCCGAACCGTCCGAACCCGAACAGCTCATCCCTACATATGAGTATACTACATATTTCTATGCTTATTGCACCCACACAGCCCTATTATTTCTAATAGACCACTCTTGAATTTACCTTTGTGGTTCACCCCACTCCACTACAATTGCTAGCTCACTCAAGTATGGTCCTCAAACCTATTGTCCTAAATGTAACTTGTTTCATGCATTTTATGTTTGTTTTGTCCTATTCATTGTACAGTTCTGTGGAATATGTTGGCATTTTATAAATATTTGTAATTGCCGTCATTCAACAATAGTTTTGTTGCGGATGCTCTAAATATCCACATGTTCTTAGCTTAACTGGATACTTTTATGGCAGTGGTAAGAAAGAGGTTTTCATCTAAAAGTCCAAAGTAAACATTTGCAAAAAGAACCCCGAAAAAAAAACTTGACTTGCATATCTGCAGTCAGACGAGCGCACTAAGTGTGTGCGTATTGACACGCCTCACAGACATTTCGACGGGGCAGGTCACAAGCTACGATGCACATTCGACGGGGCTACAAAGTGCTTTGTAGCACTGTGCACACTAATGTCAGAGTGGCAGGCAGGGCCAGATTTATAACTAGGCAGAGTAGGCATGTGCCTGTAGGTGCCTGCCACAAGTGGGCGTCTTGCTCTTTAAAAAACAAAAATGTATATTTTTGTTCTTTTTTTTTACAATTTGCATTAATTTAGACCACTGTATCTCTGGAGCCGTAAGGGCTAGATTGACATATGAGGTACCATTGGAAAGGCCAGATTATGTGATGACCAAATATAACCAAGTCAGATTTATGTAAAAATAAAATAAATAAAATATTATTTTTCTCCTGTTATCTAACGCAGCACAATTATAAAGTGAACAGTGATGCAGCGCTAACTGAACATCCCATTTCCCACACTGCCAGAAAGTGTGGAGCTGATGATGCATTGCATGGTTTCATCGACAACATAGGCCGTGGCACTGCAGTGAGGACAGGCAGGGGGACTTTGGAACCTGCATCTCTGGATAGTACGTCGCACAAGGCTAAGTGAGGTGTCATTGGAGAGGTTAAGTAAATACAATTTTTTTTTCTCTGTTCTATGGCAGAGGCAATATTTGATTTTACATATGAAACAAAAATGTCACTGCATTAACTTAACTAAGGCAACAGATTATACCCCTTTTGTTGATTTGCGCGCAGAGAGAAACAGTTTTTCAGGTTTTTAATTTTTAATTTTTATTATTATTATTTTAGTTTACCAAAAAAGTGAAAATGTAAAAAGTAATTTTGCCATGTTTTTTTTGTAGGAGCAGGGTGGTAGGGGCGCTGCACATTTCTGTGCCTACAAGCTCCTGAGATGCAAATCCGGCCCTGGTGGAAGGAACGTCCACTGTCACGAACGTTCCTTCAGCTCTCAAGTGCGCTCGTGTGGCATTGATTTAATTAGGCCGGGCTCAAACGAGCGCACTTGAGAGCGGAAGGAAGCTCCTTCCACTCTGTGGCCAACTCGCTGAGTGCAGTTAGTGCGCACAATGCTACAAAGCTAGATCCACTTTTGCTCCTCGCGTTATATTCCAGGCTCGAGTTTCTCACATTTCTTTACTAAATCTGTATATATCGCGTTATACTCGAGTATCTACGGTACATGTTCTTTGGTTATCTCAGATTTGCTTAGCCAAGAAAATATTTACCTCTATAGGTGTTACTGTGTACATCCATTTTTCGTCATATTTTGTGTTGTAAACTGCCCCCCTACAGTATCTTTACAGCACTTGCTCCCCACTGTATGGCATTGGGTATAAAATGGAGTCTATGAGTCAGAAGTCCATAAAACCAACTTATTGACGTGTACTGTGCGGAATGAATTTAAATGGAATCATAAAGGGGTACCATTCGGTGTTGTACGCTTTCTATCAGAGCTCATCCAACTGCCATCGCTTATCTCAGGTAGCCTAGCCAGCACAACAGATCCCATGCAGCCTTGTTTAAACATTCCCTTCCCCACCCCATTGCCTCTTCATTACTGTCTTATCCTATACCACAGCTGTAAAGTAAAACTTTGCATAAGATTTTGGTATTTTATGCATAATGGGAAAAATACACAAAATGGAAACGATATAAAACCCCAACTCTATTTTTCCTTTTTATATGCAATTAATTAAAACAAAGAAAAAAGTGCAACATGTGTTTTAATAGTCTGACAAGACGTTATTATTGATATGTTACCACAAGAGATACGGTCTATGTTTGTTGTCATGCTAACACCACTAAGGTCTCCACTTTCTATCTGGCTGGAAAAATGGCTTACTTCTTGGTGGGCTGCAAAGGCCATTGACCAACTGTGCGACCTATGGATCTCCCAGACAGTGTATATATGGCTAGATGTAAGCACCGGCTGGGTAGAGTAGAGGTAACATCACTGCTCTATGACCGTGGAGACACAGGTTCAAATCCTGACCAGAGCACCTCTCCAGTAAGTGTCCTTGGGCAAGACACCCAATGGTACATACTCGCCACCCAGAACATACATGAAAATGAGATAAATCTCAATGTATCCTTCCTGGTAAAGTACTTTCTCAAAAAAGGGAGAAAAAACAAAACTGCAGCAGAGATGTTGAAAACATCCCAGAGCTCTGATTCTTCTTATTCTCCAACTAATTGATAGCCTTCCCAACATTTGCGAAGAAAAAGATCCAAAATGAAATATACCATTCTGGCTTGGTCCCACTTAAATCCATTAAACTCCCACCGAGCCGTTGACCACCACCTCAAAAACCAACCCACAAATGCCCAGTCTGAAAAATATCTCTGGTTTGGTCCTGCTTATTCCTAAAAAAAAAATCGTTTGCTTTTTTACAAAAGGGTTTACATACAGAAAAAACTACATCCAATTAAAAGTTGAAGCTCAGCACACAGGGTATGAGATACACGGAATTTAGGATAGCACGTGAAGATGTCGTGTAATTTGGATGTTCACTGATCGGGAAAGACATCAGACGACTGATTGGTATAAATTTTCAAAGTGCTTACAGTAAAATACATACAATTAGTATCTCATTAGACTTCAGAGATGTGGTATGCATTTCATATACACACTGATGAAGTCTTTAAACATCCTTGCGGCAGTAGAAGCGGTTGAGGAGAAGTCATCTGAGGTCAAACAATACTGGATTGTTGTTCGAATCAAAAATCATATCCTGATGTTACCTAAAGCACTGGGATCAATTTGATAAAAAATGAAATGATGCATTGGGCAGATTAATTATTCAATTATTACGGTTTATTGGAGGTGTTGCAGAGCTTAAAATAGCCAAGCAGGAAACAATAATGAGAATTTTCTTTTAAGTAAGGCTATTTTGACCTACACCTGATAAATCTCTGGATCAATTCAAACACAGGCTGGTTTTAGTGAAGGTTTTTCTTACAATTTTATATGTGTAATAATCATGAGCTACATTACACTCTTAACGCAAACGATATTCAAGCGCATTATATTATCAGCTAATCACATTGAAAAGAATAACAGGGTTATTCAGAGCACCGAAATGTCACCGACGTTGCCACAGAGCCCAGCGCCGAACAGCTGTAGAAAAAAGCCGAGAAGCCACCGGACAGGTAAAAAAAACACCATTGAAAGTGTCACATTTGAAGCGCTGCTTGCAAAATAAATACTGAACGAAAATGTTTGGAATTAAACAAACAAACAAAGTCCTATGAATAATAAGGAGTTAGAGAAAAAAACAACCCCTATTTAGAAATCGGAGAAAAAAAATTACCGAAAAATGCCTAAAACATCCTAATAAATAAATTAATAAATATAGAGACATTTGCTGCAGATTAAAAGAATGAACGGTTTATTAGATCTTGGATAAAAACAAGAATATTTTTAACATTGAAGCCTATGAATAAACCTGCCGAATGAAAACACCAAACAGCAGGGCACTGCGGCAACTTTTCACTGCTGTTCGGTGTTTTCTGAATAGAGTAACCATTGCTTCTCTATGGGGATTTCACTCTAGTCGAAAAGGCACTGTATTTGCAGGAAATTCACCAAAATTTGGTGAACTGTCTGCTCTCTGAATAGCCGAATGGCCACGAAATGTCACCGTACAGGGAAATTCCCTATTCGGTGCTATTTCGGGGCCAGATTGGCTCTCTCTGAATAACACCTTCGGTCACAAAAAATGAAAATCGCAATTGCTATGCAAATTCATAGCTTGTTTATATCTATCAGCTGTGGTTTTCTACACGTCTCCTGTTGTGCAATACATTTGTATAACGTTATCCCAGTACCAAGGGATAATGATCTAAATCAATGTAAAGTGTTTAGGAAATCGCATTACTACAGCACAACATTTTCAAGTTGACATTTTGAAAGTGTATGGTTAAGTCAGATGAGACGTTTTATAAATTGTGTTTTGTATTTTTGATTACTGAGGAAATGCCCATTCTCAACACTGCTTTTATTGTACTTGGAATGTGATGAAATCATGTCTTTGGACTTTAAAGCGTTTCATTCTCAAATTCCTATTCGTGAAAATACATTTACAGGGTTATTCAAAGAGATCCGAATTGCTTGAGAAAGGTAACCGAACGCTGAAAATCAGCGTTCGGTTACCTTTCTTGGCCATTCGGCTATCCAGAGAGCAGGCAATTCGCCAAATCCTGGCGAATTGCCTGAACATACGGTGCCTGTTCGGTGCCTGTTCGAGGGCAGTGAAATCCCCATGAAAAAAGCACTGCTTCGGCTATTCAGAGAACACAAACCAGCAGTGAAAGGTTCCCCTAATGCCCTGCCATTCGGTGGTTTAATTCGGCAAGTTTATTCAGGAGAATCCCATAGGCTTCAATGTTAAAAATATTCCCGTTTTAATTCAATATCTAATAAACTGTTCATTATAAAATTCTGCAGTAAAGAGTCTCTTTATTTATAGATTCTTTAGGATCTTTTAAAAAAAAAATTGATTTTTTTTTTCAAAAGTCCGATTTGTTTTTTTGTTTTTTTCAAGTTTACTTATTTTTTCTGTAACAGCCCTCTTTATTATCATTCCTGGACCTCATATGTAAATTTCAGACATTTTCACTCAGTAGTTTCTTTGCAAACAGTGTTTCACTTTTCAATCATTCATACAAACTGTTTTCCTAATTTATTCACTGCCTCTTCTGCGGTGTCGAAGGCTGCGATCGGCTCCTGTTCGGGTTTTTCTGGGGTTTTCGGCAGGTTAACCCAGATGTTTTTGAGGGTTTTCGGCGTGCATTCGGTGGATTTTGCGGTTCGTTTTCGTCAGGTTTGCGGTAGCTTTTCCCTGCAATTCGGGGACCCTGTGGTGTTTGCTGAATACACCGCAGGGTCACCGAAATGGGATCGGCAAAAGGAACCGAATTGAGGAGAACAAAAAGTCAAGGAACGTGCGGTGACTTTTCGAATCTCTTTGAATAACCCTGTATGTTTTTAACAGACTAAAATTTATTTAGAAAAAAATGTTTGCTTTAAGTTACTTTTCGGTTTCTGTGTCATGCTGTCAAAAAATGGTTAAAGGGATACTATAAAAAAATTGTCAGCCCCTTTTATCCCTCAACAAATGGTGCTTCTTCCCTTCGACTCAGCGCTTCTGAAATGCGGATGTCACTGAAGCTTTCTAACACAATTTGTGTGAGTACGCAATTTATGTTGTGCGTGTTGCGCAAATTGCGACGCTTGAAATTTGCATATTTTTGTAGGCAGAAACACATACGCTTCACAGAAGAATGTCTCCAAAATGCGTCTGGAGGGAGGGGGTGAAGGAGGGGGGCATTCAACCCAGCCCGACCACTTTAAAAAGTTGAAGTGGTCGCGGTGTGTAGAGTGCCATGTTAAGAAATGGGTGATTTTGATTAAATGTAAATTTTTTTCCCTCGATCTGAAAATTTAAGTGTAAATTAGTCTTTTAAAAGAGATGGAAGTGTAATAGTGGTTTTGGTATCCCATGAGTGTGTGCTGGTCCCCAGCACTGTAGAATGTCATGAAAAAGGTTCCTGTATTGATTCACAAAAAATAATTGAGGAACTGAGGTTCCTTCATAATTTGAGGGAGGCAGTAAAATACACAGAACCTTACTTTACTGTTTCTTACAAGGTCATTGCAAGGTAGTAGTAGCTGGAAATCCTTGTGGGAGCTTCCCACAGCAATAATAGCAAGCCGAAATTGCACAGTAATTGAGCGCTTTAATAATAGTATCCATGCATTTTACAGGTAACGAATAATCCCTGTGAGCTTAAAAAGGATGAAAATTTTGAGCCCAGCTTCAAAAAAACTGCCATTAATATGAGCTTTCAGTTTAGTTTGCTAGTGTCATCTCGTTTGTATAGAACTCGTAAATGCTCAGGGAGACAACGATACTGGGACATAGACAAACATTGTGACATGAAAGAGAACAATCTGTTTAGCAGGTTATTTTATCTTTAAATGAAAATGTGTACAATATTTTTGTTTAAGTTTATTAATCAAAGCAACAGATATTGGACCTGCCAGGAGAAAGATGAGGGTGTCTCGGGGCATCAAAGTTTGTGAAGTGCCTTGGCTCCCACTTAAGTCTTCTCTGCCAAGGACTTCTGAAACTGTTGTTTTTTTTTAAAATTTTTTTTATATTACATGTCTTTTTTTAACCTTACACGCACACATTTATTCTGTGTCTAACCATGTTATGGTTCATCTGCTTATACAACCGTCAGTGTTTCGATGCCACAAGTCTGACCTCGGAGAACTCACACGTGAGTCCTACTGGATGTGCTTAGGACCTCTTGGTTTTGATTAAAGCCAAGACCTATTCACTGTAATGGTTTTCAAGTGGGGACCTTCTCATGAGCCATCACTGGTCAGTATTGGATCTAGCAATGACCTCTACCGATCCTAGTTCAGGGGTTAAGTGCAGTGGAAATGCGTGGGAATGGCATTCCTGCACTCCTGTTTGTGCTAGTTGTACACTTCCAGATTATCAAGGACTATCGCTAGGCCTCTCTTGCAGCAGGTGTTGGCTGCCAGAAGAGGAGAAGAGAGACATGCAAGGTTTCAGACAAGAATCCTTAGTGCAGATGAGATTACTGTATATTAGAAAAAATATACATTGCACTGGCCATGCTGTAGCAGGGTATACATATTTTTACCTTGCAAAAGCAAGCTTGTTATATTGTTTAAAGTAAATTTTTACCATAAACTTGAATTTAGTAATATTCAAAATATTGCCATATAGTTATGGTAAATCTATCTATCTCTATAGCATCAATACAATAGGTTCTACACTAGTGTTAATATTGTTAGAGAACGTACAGAAATTTGTCAAGTATGACAAGATAATGTGTTAAATGACAACAAATCCTACCTGGTCTTAGTCCCTCTTATAGCCATCTCACCGGCAGCCATATAAATGACACTACCAGAAGAAAAAAAGAAGATGCATTCAATAGTAAAAGTAGTACTGCACAGAATCGCTTTTTTTTTTTAAATTTAATTTTTTAAACTTTACACCAACTTAAAATTTTCTGTTGTCAAACTTTCTACCAGTATTTTTAACATCAGATCCAGGGCAAAACGTTCCTGTCAATGCAGTGGAAGAAGAGAAGATAATAAATGGATAACAAATTTGAGTAAGCGATTCTGAGTAGGAGTATAGCTTTGAGTGCATCTTCTTTTTACTTACAGGGTTATCCAAAGAGATCCGAATTGCTTGAGAAAGGTAACTGAACGCTGAAAATCAGCGTTCGGTTGCCTTTCCTGGCCATTCGGCTATCCAGAGAGCAGGCAATTCGCCAAATCCTGGCGAATTGCCTGCACATACGGTGCCTGTTCAGTGCCTGTTCGAGGGCAGTGAAATCCCCATAGAGAAGCACTGCTTCGGCTATTCAGAGAACACAAACCAGCAGTGAAAGGTTCCCCTAATGCCCTGCCATTCGGTGGTTTAATTCGGCAAATTTATTCAGGAGAATCCCATAGGCTTCAATGTTAAAAATATTCCCGTTTTAATTCAATATCTAATAAACCGTTCATTATAAAATTCTGCAGCAAAAAGTCTCTTTATTTACAGATTTTTTAGGATACTTTAAGCATTTTTCAGAATTTTTTTTTTAAAGTCCGATTTTTTACTTATTTTTTTCTGGAACAGCCCTTTTTATTATCATTCCCTGGACCTCCTGTGTAAATTTCAGACATTTTTGCTCAGTAGTTTCTTTGCAAACAGCGTTTCATTTTCACAGATTCACACAAACGGTTTTGCTAATTTATTCACCTCCCTCATCTGCGGTCTCAGCTGCTTCGGCTGCTTCGGCTGTGTGCGATCGGCTCCTGCTCGAGCTTTTTCCATGGTTTTCGCAGGTTAATCCAGATGTTTTTGGAGGTTTTCGGCATGCATTCGGTGGGTTTTGCGGTTAGTTTTCGTCAGGTTTTCGTCAGGTTTGCGGCAGCTTTTCCCTGCAATTCGGGGGCTCTGTGGTGCTTGCTGAATACACCGCAGGGTCACCAAAATGGGATCGGCAAAAGGAACCGAATTGAAGAGCATGAAAAGTCACCGAACGTGCAGTGACTTTTCGAATCTCTTTGGATAACCCTGTTAGTCTTTTTCAAATTGGCAATTTGAAATCCCCAATTAAGCTGCAGTAAGAATGATATGTAGGCAAGCTAGGCCAACATGGTACCGGCTGGGTGGAGTAGAGGGTAACATCACTGCTCTATAACCATGGAGAGAGATCATGGAGACAGAGGTTCGATCCCGGCAAGAGCACCTCTCCAGTAAGTGTCCTTGGGCAAGACACCTAACGGTACATACTCGCCACCCAGGTCATACTTGAAAATGAGAGAATTCTCAATGTATCCTTCCTGGTAAAATCCTTTCTCAAAAACCCAAAACAAAAACATGCCTCTTTACATCAAGTAACCGATGAGGTGCAAAGATCAGAAAAGCTGCCACAGACTCATATCCCCGACTAGTACTCTGTACAACCAAATCCTGGGGAGAATGGAAGTGTAACAATAAGTATAAAAAGGATTGACTGAGAGCATATTTGTGTTGCATCTGGTAGTTCCATTGATCATCACCAGCTCAAAATGTATACAGCTTTATCATCATCTAAATATTAGACATGTGCCCTAGTTTGTGAATTGTGAGTGATTCGTCAATTCGTTCGAAACATGAAACCCCAACATTACACCTGGAAAAAATGAACCAAAAGCCCAGTCGCATACGAGCAATTTTTATTTGTGTAGTTTTATGGGTTGGTTAAGGCCATTGTTGAGGGGTGTGTATGTGGGCCAGGAGTCTCCCCCATCTTTGCTGGCTATGGGGCTTGGCTCGCTTGCTGCCAACAGGTAATAATTTATATTGTGCACTAATGAGCCTTTGCTCATGTGCCGAGGGTTACACCAAGGGAACAAACCTATTTTAATTGAATAAAATATTTAACCTTAATTACAGACAAACTAATTCCACAGTGAAATTGAATTGAGACAAACAGAAGCAATCCTAATTTTCAAAAATTACTGACTATTTATATGAATGTTCACAGGTCTACCACGACCTAGGTAACTAAATCTAATAGTCGGCTTTTTACTACATCCTCTTCTTTGAGGTTACACATCCATCATATAGTACAGAACAGCAAGTGTACTGCAGGAAGCATGTCAAATATTGTCTGCCATAAAGAAATATGACCTAGGAATACTTCATTTTGATTGCTTTTAGGGTGAAAGGAAAAACAAGAGGAAATAAGGTGTAGTTGAAGGAGAATTCTTTTACAATATTAGTAAAAATCAATACGATTTAGGCGGTTGTCCACTCACCATGGCTGAGTTAAGCAGTTGTTGGAACCACGATCAACTTCAGAGATCCAAGCAGGGAAAATCTCAGAATGGCAAGTGACGTTTCATCACTGAAATTTCTTGAAATACCGTTGATACTCGAGTATAGCGCGACCCGAATATAACGCGATAGACAGAGATTTATTATGGTAATGAGAGAATATGCAAGACTCGAATATAACGCAAGAACAAAATTATACTGTACCAGTAAAAAATTTAAATCCTTTCAGGTGTTCTCAACATTCAGGCTACCCCTCAAGCCAGGGTGCTCTGCTCTAGAATGATTGTAGTTGTTATGAAGTATGAAGCCGCCGGCCACCTGTCTTGTTTACTAGCGATTAGATGGCTGGCGGAGGTGAGTGAGGTGAATGATTTGGCTTTTAAAGCGAGCGTGCCCTCTGGCGATGATGGATCTGACCTCTCCCAAATCCGGGAGTTCCTGAAGTGTTTGCAAACACCAGGGAGCCCGCAATCACTTCAGCGAGACTACCCGAACCTCCGGGAGACTTGGGTACCAGAGCAAGGAAATTTTTTATAATTTTTTTATTTACACCCGATGCAGATGTCTCGAATATATAACGCGACCCCTCCAATTTTATGGTAAATTTTTGTCACCAAAATCTAGCGGTATACTCGAGTATCTACAGTAGTTGTTAGAACTTCCCTATCTGGATCACTGAAATTTATTGTGGCTGCGACAGCATAGAGGGTGACAGTGGATAACCACGTAAGAGTCCAGAGATCATCAAAATGCCATGCTTGAGATTAGAAATAATAGAGGCTGGTTGCATGGCATCTGTAAATTTGCATAATGGGAAGGTATATACATTTAAACAAAGTAAAAGTACAACTGGAACGAGTTGCAATACCTTGTAGCGCTGCCTGCGACACATGCTTATACAGGTCTGTATTGTCTGTTTGTTGGAGGTTTCACTAATGCCAGTCAAAGGAGGAGGATTCCCATGGTCTCTGAAGCAGCCAAGATTGCCAGGCACTGTAATAATTAAATTAAATTGTCACCATCAGAAAACATATTCAGCAACATATTTAATGAAACAGTATAACAGGTCTAAACTGATTATGTGTTAATGGACAATATCTATTTAAATCATAGCTGGTTACTTTTGTATTATTAGATTTGTAAACAGAACTTAGAGATATATCTGGATACAAATGTGTAACTGCTTATGTTACACTGTGCTGGAGCGTTCAAAATCCTCTTAGGGCTCTATTACATTCTTCGCGCAAACGTTAACGCGTGCGCAAAAACACATTAACGTGAGGGGTAAAACCCTTAGCGCAGAATGTCGTATTACAATGTCCGCACAAAAAATGCGCGTTAAAATCTACCGCTGGTGAACCTGCGCATCCTATACTTAACATTGTGAGTGCAAATGCGTTTGTGCGCTGGTACGCGCTGGTACGCGGATGGTATTACAATGTATGCGCAAATTTTAACTGGCAACGTTTGCGCGCATAATTTTAACATCTTTGAAAAGCTGGTGTTAATGACAAATCTGAACGTCCTGGCCGAAACCAAATACACCAGCCCAAACAAAAAAAATACAGCACAGTATAGTTACACATTCTACGCATACCCCACAAATTGAGAGGTTTTGCGTGTTTTTATTATTGCCGAGGCATATAAACTCAGATTGATTTTGACAGGCGCAAAAACTTAACGTGAGACAACTGTGGTTCTTAATACAGATTGGCTGAATCGTGTGAAAAAACAGTCCGCCCATCGATTTCTGCGCGCAGCGTTAATGCGCGCACGTTTTTGTGCATCTTTTTTACGCACAATATTTTTGGACGGATGAAAAAATGCACTCGGATTGTAATACCAGCGTTAATTTACTCGCGTTAATGTTTAATGCTTCGCGCAAAAAAAATAGTGTTGCGCGAATGCACGTGCGCTTTTGCGCAAACAATGTAATAGAGCCCCTAGACTTTTATTCAGTTCTAGCTGCGTTTACATTCTGTGCAATACGAATATTGAAAGACAGTTAGAAAGATACATAAGAAAAACCAATGTAAACTAATTGGTCTTAAAATACACGCACTGTATTAAGTTGTGGGTATAATAATTCCCAAAGGCTATCAAGGTCTCAGTTTTCTGAGGAAGTTTTATCAAGATGAAAGCCTTAATAAAAATCACGCAGAGGACCGAAACGCTCTCAGCCTTTGTGCAGTTTTTTTTAAAATCTTTGGCTTGATATAATAAATTTACAATTAAGAAGATCGGCAAGTGCACATAGTTTCTTATATATATTTTGTGACTGGAGCAGAGCACTGGGACAACATTTATTGGGAGATGATAGATAAGGTACCCATACCCAATTTTTAACCCCTAAAAACTCCTGGCCAAAACAAAGGAATTTACGTAGTTTTTTTTATAGTTCCTTGTCTTCTGTTCGTAAATATTCCAAAAGTCATTTAGCAGAGAAACAAAATTACCCTGATTTATTTAAGAATGCATGTGCAGTTGCAGATATTATTTTGCACGCTTGATTTCGCTGAAACTTTAGGGCACAGAAGAACAAATTCTGAAACGTACTGGCTACTGATACACGCGTGCTGCTCTTTAAACTGGCACTTAAATGGCAGATGAAATTTAATGTAGATAAATGCAAAGTTATGCACTTTGGAGTGAAGAACACAAAAGTAATTTATACCCTAAATGGTACGGAGTTAGGGAAATCCAAGCAGGAGAAGGATTTGGGAATAATCATAGACTTCAAACTAAGTAACAATGTGCAATGTCAAACAGCAGCCGCCAAGGCCAGCAAGGTATTGGCATGCATTAAAAGGGGAGTTCACTCTCGGGATGAAAACATAATTTTGCCTCTGTATAAAACAATGATAAGACCGCACCTTGAATATGCTGTGCAATTTTGGGCACCTGTCTTACGAAAGGATATTATAGCGCTAGAAAAAGTGCAGAGACAGGCGACTAAATTAATAAGGGGAATGGAAGGGTTAAGTTATGAGGAAAGACTAACAAGCTTAAACCTGTTTAGTTTAGAGAAACGGCACCTTAGAGGGGATCTGATAACCTTATATAAATATATACGGGGCCATTATCAACCATTGTCTAGAAACCTATTCATTAACAGGACTATACACAGAACACGAGGTCACCCATTTAGACTGGACGAAGGAAATTCAGCCTAAAGCATAGGAAAGGTTATTTTACGGTGAGAACAATAAAGCTGTGGAATTCTCTGCCTGTTGAGGTAGTTGGGTCAGAGACTGTACAGACTTTTAAAAAATGACTGGATGACTTCCTGCAGACACAGAATATTAAGGGTTATAATATTTAATATGTGGGTAAAAGCTTCTTGATCCAAGGAGAAATCTGACTGCCATTCTGGGGTCAAGAAGGAATGTTTTCCCAATATGTTGCATATTGGCAAGCATTTCAGACTGGGTTTTTTGGCTTCTATTGGATCAACAGCAGTAGGTGATGTGTGAGAGGCTGAACCCGATGGACGCATGTCTTTTTTCAGCCTATGTAACTATGTAACTATATACATCACATGGAAATGTCGCACTTCTTGAAAAGCCATAAGGATTTGTAGTTCACATATTGTATGTTCTTAAGCAAGGTTCTTTTTTTCATTGTTTTCAATGTGTTAAACTTGTTTGTGAATTTGGTTGTTTTGTCCTACACATCATACAGAGCTACAGAATTTGTTGGTGTTTTATAAATCGTAAAGTGGAATATGAATGTATATGTACATTTTTTCAGTACCTTGAAAAAGGCTCTGATGAACCAAAATGTGGGATTTCTTATGGTTTTGGAATAAAGTTATATTTTCTATTTATGAAGTTTATATAGTTTATGTTTATTTATATCAACTGATATTTATTTATATTTCCTTGCTTTACACAACTGTAAAAATTTTGGCCTTTGGAAGATTACATATTTCATGATAATCATTGTGGGAAGCTGCATTAAAGCAGGGTATTAATGTTTCCTTCATAAGACATAGAAACCAGATCTGTTGGGTTTTCTGATAGGTAATTGTGCATGACTATGACAAGGTTTCCTCATTGGCAATGCATGGTTTTTGCTATGATGTATTACAATGTAAAGATCCATAAGCTCTACGCCAGCTGAGTCCAGCTGTGTTACGAATGCCATATTTTGTTCACAGCTCTCTTTTTTCTTCACTCAACAGTTGCTTGACGGTTGCAACGCTAATCTGCACTCCACCCGAGGGAGCCGGGTCTCATTTTGGCAGAGAGCTCCCTACATAAACATTGTGGCAATGTTATGGATTATGAGGCAGGCTTTGGGTGGAATCTGAATACTTAGGACATCTAATCACTAGAGAGACAGGAGTGACCTTGTGTGAGGAATGCCAAATGAACTATTGGCGATTTAGTGCTAGTTACATCTTTACTTTTTACAAAGAATGTTTTTTTTCCCTCTCTTTGTTTTAGCATTACAGCCCTTCATTGTTATTACAATGTCTAGACACGATACTGAATTTTGGTTCTTCCTTAAAAGAACTCCGGTCCATCAGTCATCTTGACATTTGGTATAGTCATGTTTTGTACAGTTTTTCTCCTGGGGCTAATAGACAATTCGACTACATACCAAAATCTATTTGGTAAACTAAAGTAGTCATTCTCAGTTTATGGGCAACCTTTTTGTGGAAATTTAGGTTTCATTTGATTCACTATTAATCAATCATGGTTGTCTATGTCAAAACACCAAAGTGGTTTGCGTCACATTCTCCTGTAATCAATAAATGGCATCTGCGGACAGGAGTTTGAGAACAGTATTTTAAAATGATGATGGCTAGTGATGAGCTCAGCTTACAGCTATCTGTTTTAAAATGAGATGCTGCCACCCATAACTGCAATCAAGTTCACACAACCAGCATTGCATTGCTGATGTTGGCAGTTCAATAGATATTTGACATCAGCGAATGTTAGGTGATAGAACACAAAACACATCTAAAAAGACATATAATATCATAATAACTAGTTATCCAAACACAATGCTATCTGGAATTGACTGAGATGAAAGAACTACAAAAGGATAGAAAGAAAAATAAATTATTTATTTACCAGTTGATGCTTATAATTACACATATTACTGTATATACACAAAAATGTACTCTTATATTTATTTTTAATTTGTCAACAAAAAAAAATGGTGGGGCTTTGCCCCAGCTGACCCTATGAATGAGCCTTCAGTGATTTTTATGTCCAACAACTATTTCAAAGTAGTGAGCAAATTAACCCCATGGAAGCCTCCCTTCTGCAGTGCTAGACAGCCCAGTACTTGCCATCCTGTATTTATTCAGTAGACAAATTTTGCTGGGAGGTTGTGGCCCACAAACCTTTAATTTTGGTGGACCAGGAGGATCCTGCCCCTCTTCTCTCACCAGTTCTCCCCATCCACT
This sequence comes from Leptobrachium leishanense, assembly GCA_009667805.1. Taxonomy (NCBI): domain Eukaryota; kingdom Metazoa; phylum Chordata; class Amphibia; order Anura; family Megophryidae; genus Leptobrachium; species Leptobrachium leishanense. The sequence continues at coordinate 127,568,396 of CM019063.1, forward strand.
CATCCCTGCAATTCTCCTTTGTCTTTCTTTTTTTTTTGAGAAAGTATTTTACCAGGAAGGATACATTAAGATTTCTCTCGTTTTCAAGTATGTCCTGGGTGGCGAGTGTGTACCGTTAGGTGTCTTGCCCAAGGACACTTACTGGAGAGGTGTTCGTCAGGATCGAACCCATGACTCCACAGGCTCTAATGAACTCCACATGCCTGTATCACTCAGGCAGTGTCAGATTCTTTCAAAGTCCTAACCCTGCAGTGGGAAAGTTTGTTCCTACAGCACACAGGACCACTGGCCTAGAGGCCTGCGTCTGTTCTTTTCAGAATCTCGTCTTTTTAATAAGAAATATTATGAACATCTTTCTCGAATTTTTAGCTTCCGTTGGCATTTATTTCATGTCCTGGTGTCATGAAAAAGAAGGCTTTGCAGTCTGATAACCTGTATGTGGTGCTAAACTCAAATATAATGTTAAAAAGTCAGTATTGTCTCTAAATCACTTTTCTGGAAAAGGAATCACTAAAATTAGGTCATTTTAAATTCAAAAACGGTTTTCAAATACATGTTTTTGATTTGGGAATGGATATTGTATTTATAAATAGGTATAGGCTACCTACAGCCAAACAAACTTCAGCTGGAATTAAAAGGACTATCTGTATACAAGTATTAAAGAATTGATGTAAAAGCAGTTGTAAAAGCAGACTCCATTTAAAAAATTATGTCGTCCACAAGCGCCGTGATCATCCAGAACTGGGAGCCTGCTGCACCAAAAGCCCAGTCTATGCTAATGGGGGCACCGAAACCCCCTCGAAAACGAACAAAAGAAGAAGCAGAGCGGGACTCAGGTTGCTATAAGGTGCTCTTTTAATAAGGGGAGACAAAGCTACCCCAACAAAATGATGTGACGTTCGGCCACAAAGGGCCTTAATCATACATATGAGTAAAACATTCCACCACCCCTTTTAAACTTATTCCTAGAAAATCAACAGATCCTTGCCATAATTAGGTGGCGTTAACAAAAACATATCAAACCTATCTACCCATATATGTTACAGGTAGACCAATACATGTTTTGTCTCCCCTTATTAACAGAGCACCTTATAGCAGCCTGAGTCCCGCTCTGCTTCTTCTTTTGTCCATTTAAAAAATGTTAAACAGGTTTTCTCCACAAGTGTCACTTCTATAAAAGGTAAACAACTAGCAAGTTTATGAAACAAACAGGGTTATTCAAAGAGATCCGAATGGCTGCCAAAAGGGAACCAAACGCTGAAAATCAGCGTTCGGTTACCTTTCTTGGCCATTCGACTATCCAGAGAGCAGGCAATTCGCCAAATCTTGGCTAATTGCCTGCACATACGGTGCCTGTTCGAGGGCAGTGAAATCCCCATAGAGAAGCAATGCTTCGGCTATTCAGAGAACAAAAACCAGCAGTGAAAGGTTCCCGAAATGCCCTGTCATTCGATGGTTTAATTCGGCAGGTTTATTCAGGCGAATCCCCTAGGCTTCAATGTTAAAAATATTCCCGTTTTAAATCAATATCTAATAAACCGTTTATTATAATATTCTGCAGTAAAGAGTCTCTTTTTTTATAGATTTTTTAGAATATTTTAAGCATTTTTCGGGATTTTAATGTTTTTAAAAAAATCCATTTTTTTTTATAACTTTATTTTTTATTGTCATTCATTGGACCTCATATGTAAATTTCAGACATTTTCGCTCAGTAGTTTCTTTGCAAACAGCGGTTCACTTTTCAAACATTCAAGCGTACTATTTTTCTAATTTATTCACTCCATTCGTCTGCGGTGTCGGCTTTTTCCGGCGGCTGCGCTGCGTGTGATCGGCTCCTGCTCGGGTTTTTCCGGTGTTTTCGGCGGGTTAATCCAGATGTTTTTGCGGGTTTCCGTGTGCGTTCGCCCTCTGTTTTGCGGTGAGTTTTCGGCAGGTTTGCGGCGACCTTTCCCTGCAATTCGGGGACCCTGGGGTGCTTGCTGAATACACAGCAGTGTTGCCGAAATGGGATCACCAAATCGAACCGAATTGAAGAGAACGAAAAGTCACCGAACGTGCGGTGACTTTTCGATTCTCTTTGAATTACCCTGAAAGTGAAATTAAATTATTAGAGGACTATTATGGGTATACAGAATTACAATACTGAATGTAGCAGGATTTTTAGTCCAGAATTATGAAAAAATATGATTTCACTATATATGTAGATGCTATACTGATGCAAGATAGTCTGATGTGTGTAGTCAAAATATGCAAGATCAAGCCAAGTGTGAGTTTTGTGCTTCACTTCCTGTAATCGTGTATTTGGGTTTTGAAGACATAAGCTCCTGAGTCAAAATAATCAATGTTTTTCAGCAGTAATATAATAAGGCCTTTGACAAACACAGAACGCCCCCTCATCTTCTATACCTCCCCTTCCTGCCGCAACTACACAGCTATAACTTCCTGTCATAACCACACCCCTTCCTGTATGTGTGTATTCATAATTATGTGTGTGGCTGTATTGTGGAATGTGGCGTGTGCAGGGTTGTCTGAGTGGCATGGGATGCGTGTGAGTATGATGGGATGCGTATGTAGTTTGCCGAGTGTGATGTTAAGGTGTGTGAGGCTGGTCTGGAGAGAAGGAGTCAGTATGTATGTGCGACGTAGGAGTGAGATAAGCACAAAATTTTTGTTTTCCACCAAATTTTTATATTATGTACTCATATTTCAAGTAAATATTGCAATTTTTTTTTCAACAAAAAAGCACTTGGTAGTAAAAGTTTGCACCTTAACAAAATCACATGAAATCACATGATTTGATGTATTTTATATGATATGATGACAGATACTGAATAATTTGATATAAAAAGGCAGCATTTATAAGTACTGTTACACATTTGAAGAGCATTTTTCCTTCCCATATCTTTATTCTTATTGACATGTTTCCTATGTAAATGTGGCCTTGCCCAGTTCAGGTTAGCTGTTCTTTTTTACTACTAAATTCATGACATATTGTCACCAGTCAAAGAAAAAAGGGGCCAGAGGGGGCTTTTGGGGAAGTAAACCCCAAAGAATGTGTGACATTTCTGCCTTAATGGCCTTAAACATCGTGATGTATGATTAAGGCCACTACAGCTGAAACAATACACGGTCTTTGGGGTTTGATTCCCCCTAAAACTATTTTTGCACTACTAGCTCTGCTTCGTTGGCCACCTTTGAATGTGCTGTGGAGATTATGGCACCTCCGTGTTGGCGGCAACACAGCGGGGTTCCAACAAGTGGGTTCCCCCCCTTGGCTGGCCACAACGCTTTCTTTTTGTCCATATTGTCACCAGTGTACTCCGTCTACTTCTAAGCATTATACTTATGTCTCCATCTGCTCCATAAGTTCATCCACTTCAGTGACCTTTAGTTGAAGGTCCTCAAGCAAAACCAGGAGTCTATTACATAGTTACTATGCAATGTGGCAAATACACACACAAAAATTGCATGTTAAGTATGTTTGCCTGTGTGTTTATAGTAATCGATTCACTTGTCACACTTTTTTCCCAATTTACAATTTCATTCATATATTCCAAGTTGGTTCCAACAAATGGGTAATGTTAGCCTGGCATCAACACATCCTCACTGGGCAACTCTCTGCAATTAATTGTGGTGTTGGTGTAACAGCTCAGCATTTGAGATGATACATTTCCCTGGATTCGCTTCAGAGCTGTGGGTAACAATAGTGGGTTATCACTACTGGTGGGCATCTGACAGAGTCTGAAATGTCATTCTGCTCAAGTCCTGGGTGACAACATCAGTTTCATATTAGCACTCAAAAGGGAAATCTTCATCGACTCTCAAACACATTCTGTCTCCAGAGATCTGGTTTCATGGAAATAATTAAAGCAGCTGCTACTTGTCAAAGGATCATTCTGTAAATTAAAGTCTTGGATTATCCAACAGAACATAAAGAAAATTTTAGTGTATAACCCCCAAGTTACCTCTTCTAATTAACAGCCCTTTGTGTGCTGACTGAGCAGCCGCTGACACAGAACCGGCTGTAGGGTATAACCTCATTGGATGGGGGGGGGGTCACATATCCCTGTCACTGGAAATGTGCTGTGAAATATACTGTATACAACGGAATCTGGGATCACATAATCAGTGACTGAACAAGTGTGGAGGAATGGTTATAGAGCATTCTAGGATAACATGTGCCTGTCACTGGACACGGGAGATAACTGGAATAGATTTAGGTATCTGATCAAGTAGTAGGGATTAACTGCCTTGAGTTGTGGAATCACACATTCTAGGTGTTAAAGGAGTGAGTAAAGGTCAAATCCAAGCCTCTAACAGACTACCATGAAAATGTCTTCATTTTATATAATTATAACCTACTTTATAACCACCTGATTAAAATTATTTTAATTAACTGGTTTTAAATGAAGGAGATTCCAGACGCAGGTCCATGCATTGACGGATTCCATTTATCGATGATTTGTGCAAGGAATTACTGAACTCATATGTCATGTAAAGTCCCTATGGCGGATCGTGCAAATTCTTTGTTTCTCCGATTTACTATCCTCCTTACAATATAAAACTTAAAAAGCAGAATAGTTGTATTAACACCTTACAGTGTTAAGTGTGTTTGGCGCTAGAGAGAATATTTCACAACAATTCAATCAGTGCGGTTTATATAAGCATGCAGCTTACCACAGGTGTGTCCCTCACCCACAAAAATATAGAAAAATACAAACTCAGTTTGTTAAGGAGCGCATAAATGTGAACAGCTGGTATTCGTTTCTGGGTGATATCACAAACTTCTTTGGTAGTCAAATGAATTTATTCAGATCACTAAAATGTAGACAGATAAAACCAATTCCGCAATATTGTTTCACACATATGTAATGTCTAAGAGAATATACACAATATATGAAAGGGCCACTCTCAAACAGAAAGCCTGTAGGCTCGTGGTATTTGCAATTAAGCCTCTATGGGGGGCTCCTCCCATCAGTCGGAATATTGATAGATGTATTCCAAACTCCTGTTTTCGACTTTTACCTCAAATTAAATAAAATACACATGGCACAATAACCAGTTCAAGTATGCAACGGTAATTCTTCTACATCAATTTACTCACATACTCATGAGCCTCCCAATGAGTGGCTCGGTATTAAGGCTTTGGACCACTTGATTGAGGGGGGTCCTACCCCTTCCATGATATCCGCTGCTAGACCAAGTTTGGATAGGAAGAAGATTGTCAAGGCAGTATGTACCCGTTGGATATAAGCAACAGATGGTCAAGGGACGTTACAAAAAAAGTTTAGTACATAAAAAAAATTAAAACAGAAATAACATAAAGACCGAGATGCGTTTTGCTTGCTACTCTGCAAGCTTCATCAGTCGTAGAGGCTTCATAGAGGCTTAATTGCGAATACCACAAGCCTACAGGCTCTCTGTGAGTGGCCCTTTCATATATTGTGTATATGCTGTTAGACATTGCATATGTGTGAAACAATATTGCGGAATTGGTTTTATCTGTCAACATTTTAGTGATCTGAATAAATTCATTTGACTACCAAAGAAGTTTGTGATATCACCCAGAAACGAATACCAGCTGTTCACATTTATGCGTTCCTTAACAAACTGAGTTTGTATTTTCCTTAAAAAGCAGAATAGTTTTGGTGATGTAGATCTAGAAACTTCTTTCACAATTAGCTTACATTTTTCTGTAACGCCATTCGATTATGGGATTGGTAAATTCTAATACTATATGCCTTTGCATACTGCACCCTGCCCTAGATCCTCATGTAGCACTCAGAATTAAGAAAGCACCCACCGAATTTAGACATTATGGATATTGATTACTGACATTTATTTATAAAGTATTTTACCAGGAAGGCTACATTGAGATTTCTCTCATTTTCAAGTATGTCCTGGGTCATGGAATGGGAAATGGAGCAACTCTTATTATTAATCAATTTCTTTAAAAGTAATAATAAATGATAGTGAGATATAGCTGACAAATACAATCTGTGCAGTGTGACCTTATTTGAAAATTATAATTATTTAATTGTTGTCTTAATGGTCAATAAATATACTACACTGCTCAGCAAGAAACTCTGGGTAAGACATGCAAGTGACAGCTGTCTCACTTTTTTGCATCCTGGGTCTGTTTTTACACAGATCCCTCCAATTAATGTCATACCATACTAGATGGCTTTTTTTTTACAGCAGAGATCAGATTTATATATACGGTATTTTTTTTCCAGATAGGCTAGATGCCCTAGAACAGTAAGAGTCATTGCAAAGTTATTTATTTCGTCAGTTATAAAGTATTTTACAAGGAAGGATACATTGAGATTTCTCTTGTTTTCAAGTATGTCCTGGGACATGTGATATAAGATGTAACACAGTGTCATTGCAGGTATGGAATACATTTTGTGTAAATTAACAGTGTCATCACCCAAATTTACATATGCATTGAGTGTAATTTAGGAGCCAAGAACAAAGATATGCCTAGTGTATAAGTACATCATTTCAGGTCATGCTATACAAATTGTATTTGTCAGTTATCCATCACTATCATTTATGACTTTGTTTTTTTCATTGAGTCATTGATTTCGATTAATTATAAAAAGTATTTTTTATTATTATTCCTTTTAAGTATAAATTTTTTTTCAGTTTTTTTTGTTATATCAAAAATTATGGAAAATTGACAAAGAAATTCTAATTTAAAAAGAAAACAAAAACAGCTGGGCTTAAGGATGCTCTCCAATTGGTTGATTAGCCTGACATTCGCCAATGCTGATTTAGTGAATAAAATTCTGGCTGTATACAAGTTTGTTCTTTTATAACCCAGAGCTCCTCTCTGTACAGTAGAGGTTTGTGTGGAGTGTTGAAGAGCAGTTCAAAGTGGTCATTTAGAGCTTAGCAGCTGCGACACTCAACAGCTTCTTTTAATCTGGTTGTCTTGTTTGTGGAGATGTGTAACATGGAACCATCGCCCTGCGTTTTAAAGATGTTTGACTTTGATTCACCCTGGACAACCACACTATTTAAAGCAAACACTAGCTTTATTTACATTGTTGCAATAGATAGAGAATGCATGGCAGAGAACTCCTGGCTCATTCCTGTGGCCCATATGATAAGTTCAATGTCTTTCATTGAGGTTGTCAGGTGACCCATGCCCTCATATTCCTACGTTCATATATTTTAATTAGGCAAGTCTTGTTATCACATTGCTCTTCATAATTCCTATAATTCCTAGAGTATCATCTCCCCATTTTCATCTCTTTTATTGCTATTCAATGCTAGTACATGTGGTCCTCAACAGCAGTTGATATACTCATTAACCAGTTATTATCAGTATTGTTATAAATAGGTTTTTCTTCATTCTCCCCTGCTCTACATCTATCATTCCATTTTGTCAATGAGATTTTTTTTATTAACCTCTGGTCTTCACAATTTCTAACCATAGATTTATTTAAAACATAATGAAAAAAACAAATCTATAAATAACCTCTTATCTGCTGTAATTTTGGTAAATGGTGAAATGTTTTCTGAATTATTAAAAGAGCTCAGTGATGTAATAGCAAAACCGTGAACAGATTTATTTAACCAATCCTTGATAACGGGAGTCGTCCCAGAAGACTGGAAATTAGCAAATGTTGTGCCCATTTACAAGAAGGATAGTAGGGAGGAATCGGGGAACTATAGGCCAGTTAGTCTTACGTCAGTAGTGGGGAAATTAATGGAAACCATGTTAAAGGAAAGGATTGTTGAACATCTAAAAACACATAGATTACAGGATCAGAAACAACATGGGTTTACCTCAGGGAGATCATGCCAAACTAATCTTATTGATTTTTTTTGATTGGGTAACAAAAATAATAGACACAGGTGGTGCAGTAGACATTGCTTATTTAGATTTCAGTAAGGCTTTTGATACTGTTCCGCATAGAAGGCTTATCAATAAATTGCAATCTTTGAGCTTGGATTCCAATATTGTTGAATGGATTAGGCAGTGGCTGAGTGACAGGCAACAGAGGGTTGTGGTAAATGGAATTTATTCGGCGCAAGGTCTTGTTACCCAGGGGTCAGTTAGTTAGTGGGGTTGTTAGTGGGGTAACCCAGGGGTCAGTACTTGGACCCATTCTCTTTAATATTTTTATTAGTGATATTGCAGAAGGTATTAATGGAAAAGTATGTCTTTTTGCTGATGACACAAAGATTTGCAACAGGGTTGACGTTCCTGGAGGGATCAGCCAAATGACAAATGATTTAGGTAAACTAAAAAAATGGTGGGAGCTGTGGCAATAGAGTTTTAATGTGGATAAGTGCAAGATAATGCACCTGGGACGTAAAAACCCAAGGGCTGAATATAGAATATTTGATACAGTCCTAACCTCAACATCTGAGGAAAGGGATTTAGGGGTTATTATTTCAGAGGATCTAAGGGTAAGTAGTCAATGTAATAGAGCTGCAGAAAATGCTGGCAGAATGCTTGGTTGTGTAGGGAGAGGTATTTGCAGTAGGAAAAGGGAAGTGCTCATGCCACTGTACAGAGCACTGGTGAGACCTCACTTGGAGTACTGTGTGCAGTACTGGAGACCATATCTCCAGAAGGATATAGACATCTTAGAGAGAGTTCAGAGAAGGGCTACTAAAATGGTGTACGGCTTGAAGGAGAAAAGTTACCAGGAAAGGCTTAATGATCTTAACATGTACAGCTTGGAAAAAAGACGAGACAGAGATATGATAGAAACATTTAAATACGTAAAGGGAATCCACAAGGTAGAGGAAGGGAGTATATTTAAACAGAAACAAAGTAGCAAAACAAGAGGACATAGTCTTAGATTAGAGGGGCAAAGGTTTAAAAGTAACATCAGGAAGCATTATTTTACTGAGAGGGTGGTGGATACATGGAACAACCTTCCAGTTGAAGTGGTAGAGGCCAAAACAGTAATTGAATTTAAGCAAGCATGGGATAGGCATAAGGCTATCCTAAACAAAAGATAAATCCAGGTAAAGTATCCATGTAATTGGGCAGACTAGATGGGCCGAAAGGTTCTTATCTGCCGACATTTTTCTATGTTTCTATGTTTCTATCCATGAGGTCATTCTACTCCAAATAATTTTTCCTATACGTTTCAAATGGAATTTCGTAAATAAATTAATCCAATTATCTTGAGAGGGAAAAAAAAAACCCATGCACATTACTTCTGTTTTGATAAAATAATGCTTGGAAATGTAGGTTTTCTCATCATTACATTTCAATATACTATATGGACAAACGTATTGGGACACAATCATTACACCATCAGGGACTTTCATGACATAGCATACTAATTACATAGACCTTAATATGGAGTTGGTCCCCCCTTTGCAGCTATAAACAGCTTCTACTCTTCTGGGAAGGCTTTCCACAAGATCATGGCGTGTTCTGTGGGTATTTTTGCTCTGTCATCCAGTAGAGCATTTGTGAGGTCAGGCACTGATGATGGATGAGAAGGCCTGGTTCACAATCTCCATTTTTAGTCCAACCTAATGGTGTTCGATGTGTGTGGGCCAGTCAAGTTCTCCCACACTAAACTCATCCAACCATGTCTTTATGGACCTTGCTTTGTGCATTGGGGCCAATCATGCTGGAATAGAAAAGGGCCGTCCCCAAACTGTTCCCACAAAGTTGGAAGAATAATATTGTTCAAAATGTCTCGTTATGCAGAAGCATTAAGATTTCACTTCACTGGAAGTAAGGGTTAGGGCCCAACCCCTGAAAAAAAGCAGCTGCATCAAACAGTACCGTTGGCGGATCTTCTGCTTCATGGCTGAGGTGTTGTTGTTCCTAAATGCTTCCACTTTACTATAATCCAATTTACAGATGACTGTGGAATATCTAGCATTAATGATTCACAAATTGACTTATTGTAAAGGTGGGGTCCTATCACAGTATCACGTGTGAATTCGCGGAGCTCTGCATCACAAATGTTTGCAAATGCAGACTGTATGGCTAGCTGCTTGATTTTTAACACCTGTGACAATGGGTCTGATTGAGACACCTGAATTCAATATTTAAAAGATGTGTCCCAATACTTTTGTCCATATAGTGTATGTAAGTATTTGAACGGTGATGGCAGGCTTTTTGTTTTGGCCGTCTTTGTTGTTTTTTTTTGTGTAAAATATTTTTATTGGCAAAGTATAAAATACAAGTCGCATAAGAGACAATATTGTCACAATAATGTAGAATACAATCAAAGTGCCTCTTGGTCATAAACAGTGCCGAAATTTTATAATATAACAAATTCTAAATTAACTCTAACTAAAAAGGTGATCATCGTATCCTTAAATAAACAGCAGTAAAGCTAGTACCAGAATGGTATGTCAAGACAACACAGCCCAGGCTCGGATCTAAATTCACCTCTGCCCCTCCATAACCGGTCGATTATCTTTACGAGACCTCTTGTTCCCCCACCGGTGGCCTGTCTGAGACCGTTATTGAGCGAAGGTTCGAGGACCATGGACGCCAGATCGCATAAAATTCCTCATATTTACGCAAACTATTGTAGTGCGCTTCTTCTAAAGCTCTGACACTCTCCACCCTCAGAACCCAATCCCTGACGGTGGGTGCACATTCCCTCCTCCAATATAACGGAATCAGTGCCCTCGCTGCGCTTAACAGAATTGCCAGAAGCGAGTTTTTAAAGGAGAGCATCGAAAAGGGCAGTACATTAAGCAAATAGGCAGAGGGAGTAAATTCCACTTCCAGGCCCTCTAAACGCGATATCTCGTGTGCAACGTCTGACCAGAAGTTTTGAATTTTCCGGCAAGTCCACCATATGTGGACATAGTTACCTCTGGCCACTTTACACCTCCAACAGATATCAGGCAACAATGGATCCATAGCATGTAAAACAGACGGGGTAAGATACCATCTCATAAACAATTTACAATTCGATTCACGAAGCGCCTGACTCCTGGACGCAAAGTATGTAAGTTCGAAAGCCCTGGACCATTCCTCAGCCGAAATATCTACTCCTAAATCTGTTTCCCACTCAAGTAGCAACGGAGAATCAATTTTATAGGCCCCTCTCATTATGTATGAATAAAGATTCGAGACAATATGTCCATATCTATTCTTATCGGTACAGAAGGTCTCAAAGGGGGCCAATGGAGGCAACCCCTCTGTCAACCACGTAGCAGAGCAAATAAAGTGACTTAGTTGGGCATATTGAAACTTCACCATAGACTTGTTCGCTATTTCTGGGGCCACCAATCGGTCCAGGGGGAGCAATCTGTCGTCTTCCACTACTGCTTCTAGCGGTATATACGGTTTTGGTAGTAACCCATCCAAAAATGTCGGGGTCAGTCCCGGTGAGAACAGGGAATTGTGAGTCAAAGGTGTCAAGCGGGAAGTCAGTGTAGTCAGTCCTAACGCTACTCCATGTTTCCTCCACAGCCTTAGCAGTGTGCTCAGTAGCGGGTGTGACTGAAGCCCCAGGTTTGCCAGCGGTGCCGACTGCCAGGGCAAGGAGGACAATGGCCAAGCAATTCCTGCCTGTAACACATTTTCCCAAAGCTTACCCATCGTTCCTTTGGCCAAGCCGTATAGTATAGAAAAAAACGCTGCTAGATAGTAAAAATAAGCATGGGGCAGGCCCAGACCACCCCTTCCCACCGGTCTTGTCAATTCACTGTAAGATATCCTCGCCCTCTTCCCCCTCCAAACATAGCCTGTAAATGTCTGTCGCAAATCAGAGAAAAATGTCTGAGGTACAGTAATAGGGAGGGTTTGGAACAAATATAACAGTCGAGATAATATATTCATCCATAAGACATTGATCCTTCCCAACCATGAAATATGGGGTAAGTTCCAGTTACGTAAATCCCCCTTGATCTGTTGCAACAGAGAAACGTAATTCAACTGAAATAATTTGTCTAGGTCCGACGATAAGCGTATTCCTAAATATTTAAGTCCCTCCGGAATCCACCGCATTCCATAGGTATGACGAATACTCTCAGTCACGACTCGTGAAAGGTTTACCCTAAAAACTCACTCTTCAGCACGTTAATTTTATATCCCGAGAAAGCTGCGAATGCATCTAATTCCGTCATCAAAGCCGACACCGATGAAAGGGGATCCGTCAAGGTGAACAACAGGTCATCCGCAAATGCGGCCACCTTGAGCTCCTGTCCCAGAACAGTTACTCCTCGAATCGCCGGATTATCTCTAATCACTTGCAATAGGGGTTCCAGATACAGCAGGAACAGGAGAGGGGACAGAGGGCACCCCTGTCGATTTCCATTATGTATCGTCAACGGAGTCGATTGTCTGCCATTAACCCGCACTCGTGCCTGAGGGCAGTCATACAGCGCCCGCAACCACGAACACCATCGTGTCAACCGAGAGGACTAACAAAGGCTGATCCATCCTGGAAGCATGATGGATGAGGAACACGGTACGAATAGTATTATCACAGGCTTCCCTGCCCGGTACAAAGCCCGTCTGGTCTTGGTGAATCACTGAAGTCAGGAGAGGCTTAAGTCGTAAAGCCAGTATTTTCGTAAACAATTTTAAATCAACGTTTATTAAAGATATGGGTATATTGACAGAGCCCCCACCACGAGTGAATGGGTCGGCCGAGTTGAATCTTTTCGATCTATTGATCACCTTGATGCTGAGTCCCGGGGAGAGATGGATGGCTTCGGTCTGAAGTGGTTCCATTGGGAGCGGTATGGCGCGTCTTGGCGGTCGGGGCCCGGGAGGGATCGGACGGCGTAACCTCCTCATTCTGCACTCATTGTATGATACCATATCACCATTCCTGGCCCTTAGACTGTCTCTAGTTGTAATGTATATGTCTCCCATATGTTTCCCATATGCTCCGACCCGCCCCCTCCTCCTCCCTCTTTTTCTTCCCTCTTTTCCTCCTCCTTCTTTGCTGCCACTCTCTCTGCCTTCACTTTATCTAGGTCCTTCACCTCTCTCTCTGATACTTACCTCACTCATCGGATGGAGTCTCCTGCCATAGATATGGGCGAGACGCACTCCTCCCTCTCACGATTGTATTATTCTGAGCTATCTACTATGGCACCCTCCGAGGTCCAGACGGACCACCGTCCATTGTGTGATTTGAGAGTTGGTTGGGACTGTTGAGATTATTTACTCTGCTTCAAGAAAGTGAATGCCTACTGTAATGTTTTTTCTTTCTTATGTCTCTGTATTCTACATACCCACTGTTCCTGTATTTCTCTGTTTATGGTCGTTTGACCAAAAGATGTATTTCCTGTTTTTTCTTTGTCTATAATAAAGAAAAAATTTGAATTAAAAAAAAAAAAAAAGATATGGGTCTATAATTAACGCAATCTAACGGGTCTCTATCCGGTTTAGGTATCACAGAGATAGAGGCGAGGAGCGTCGCAGGTGGAATAGGAAAGGTATCCGAAATAGAGTTAAAAGCTTTAACAAATCTAGGGCCCAGAATAGACCCGAAAGTCCTATAATATAGAACCGTAAACCCATCAGGGCCCGGGCTTTTACCCAAAGGCGTTAATTTTAAAGCCTCCGTTAATTCCTCTAATGTAAGCGGGTTATCATCTAATTGTCGGCTAACATTACGCGGTAAAGTAGTTTTAATCGTCTTAGCCAAAAACGAGTCCACTATATGCTCAGGGACCCTACTCTCATCAATATTATATAAAGTTTGGTAATAAGCATGGAAGGCTTCCGCAATGTCTCGGGTCGTATTGACCTCGGATCCCGTGCTAGTACGCAGTTTCGTGATAAAAGTAGCTTGATATCGTTTCTTCAGAGCACGTGCAAGTAGCCTGCCACATTTATTCCCTTGGGTGTAGTAAGCATATTTCGTCAGTGTAAGGGCCCGCGCCACCTGTGCATTCGTTAATTTAGCTAAGTCAGCTCTTAAGAGAACTAATCGTCGAAATGATTCAGGATCTAGGTCAGATTTATGCGTCAGTTCTAAGGCCGTGATCTCCCTCAACAATTCCTCCGTTCTGGCAGTCCTTTCCTTCTTGCGCCTGGAGTCCAACTGGATAAAAGCACCTCTCAACACACACTTGTGAGCCTCCCAAACCGTTGCGGGTGTTATATCATCCGTGTCATTTTCAAGGAAGTAATTCTCTAAGGAGGCAGTCACCTCCGCTCGCGTCATGGGATCAGATAGCAATGACTCATTCAAACGCCAGGCATTCTCCGTTCGCACTAAATTAGGTAGGGCTAAAGATAACAGAAGGGGTGCATGGTCCGAGCATGTTATGGGTCCTATTTTGCAGCTGCGTACCATTTCCAAAGCCTATGTTCCACAAAACCTTCCTGAAACTCGGACAAACGTCGTAACACTTTTCGGAGACATTTGGTTTGCAAGCGGTTCGGCAGGTAAACATTTACAAAAGTTAACTTAGTATTGCCCAACATCCCTTTAACCATCAAAAATCGACCTTGCGGGTCCGTTACCACATCTTGCAGAGTAAAAGGCACATGTCGCGCAAATAGAATGGCAACCCCCCTAGATTTTGTCTCCCCAAAATTGCTAAAATAGCCCATCGGATAGCGAGCATTGCAAAACCCTGGTGCGGAACCCTCTCTAAAATGTGTTTCCTGAACAAAAATAACATCACCTTTCAACCTCTGGAATTCTGCAAGAGCCTTCGAGCGTTTGGCAGGCATATTAAGACCTCGAACATTCATAGAAATCAAATTTAAATTAGCCATTTAAACTAGTGAGAGAGGAGGGCGTCAGAGCCCGGGACCCGCCCATACCCCCTATTAGCATAGCAAATAGTACGAGTGATCACCAAAAAAAAAATCTAAAAACAAACAACAATAACAAGACAAAACTAGAAAAAAATTGAGGTAGTGTAGACCTCTGATAGTGGGAAAACCCATCAGAGGACATAAAAAAAAACACCACTCAGGAGGCGGCCGAGAAAGTCTCAGAATTTTCCAAAAATTCTGGGTGCCGAGCAAGAGTCTCATCCGACTGTGTCGGTTGCCGGACCCAAGCGCATTCAATCAAAAAAATGTTTGCAAGGGGGCAGAAAATATCCAAAAAGCGTATAAACTTTCAAATGACAATGGCAGCAAAAGCAAGGGCTTCCCTCACGGTTCTGGGTCTGGCTCAGAAGGGGTCGCTGCAGAGGGCTTGCCTTTACATTTTTTTTTCGCCTGTTGAGTCCAGCGGGGTCGCTGTGGGAAGGGTAGAGTGTCAGATGGCGACGGCGAACCATACCAGTCTGGGATGTCGACTTCTGGGAGTCCAAAGACACGCACAAAGTCCGGAATGTCCTCAGGACATGCAACAGAATGAATTTGGTTGTTATGCGTCACCTGTAAAGATAGTGGGAATCCCCATCGGTAACGAATATCACGTTCCTGGAGCGCTTCAGTTAACGGTTTCAGAGCCCTCCGTGCCTGTAAAGTGGTCCAGGAAACATCTTGGAAGAAAAGTATCACTTGACCGTTAATTTCCG